>KZ062081.1:212515-225158 GCA_002091835.1 Anopheles maculatus
TTTATACACGTTTAATAGACGACTAAAGACAAAGAGGATGACATGCGGCCGCGCTCTCTATATAGCGCACAGACCGATTAACCATATACTCCGTTGTCTCTCGACCATCTTCTTAATGCGCTTTGTTCAAGTCGCGTGGTATTTTCCGGTGTATTTTTTTAGCAATTACCTGAAAGTCGGCGAGAATTTCGTCCCGATTTTCGGACATTTTACGCGGCGCACTAGCCACCAACCGGATCGCTCTGTCAACTGTTTCGTTATTAGCACCCGCTGCTAGCTGTCCTTATCTTAGAAGATAACTAGAATGGAAGCACTGCTGCTGCTGCTGCTGCTGCTGTTACTACTACCGCAACTACTCCTGCTGGACAGCACACTACACTTCTTGGGTTCACTTTACGGTGGTTGCTATGGTGTTTCCGAGGCCTTCTCCGGCCGGTAACGACGTTTTCCAATCGCAGCCAAGCCAGTCAGCCACGAAAGTTGCATGTACGCAGGACTGCGTCGTCACTCAAAGAACCCTGGCGATGGTAATGTAGAATAAACAACAAAAAAAAAAGAAAGAGGAACGATTAATTATGGTGCACCCTACCATGTGCTTTGTCGCATCTAGAACTACAAGAATGTGTTACAAATTTACTAAAACGAGCATGCTTAATTATCAGCCCTTGGACAGTGTGGTTACTATGTGTGCACAGACGAGTCAGTGCTGGCTGCCTTACGGGATGAATAAATGAATTCATCGGAATCAACTCCGGCGAGGGCCTCACCAAACACGTTCTTGACTGTCGACGTCGTCTGTGACTGTTGTGTCTTGTAGCAGTAGCGATGACTTTGATTTCATCTAGCCGAACAAGAAAATTGCACATTGCGAGAGGATGGTGCCGTACGTGTGTGTGTGCACAGTTACATACACACACACGCACCCACATACACCACATCACACTAACTCACACACAAACACATGTTTCAGCCAGATGAAGCTGATAGAACCAGACTTTCAGTCTCTCGGTCGCAAAATAGTTGCTTCAAAAAACGGATAGAAAACAAGATAGAAAGTGTGATTGCTAGCAGAGACGATGTACTGTGTGCGACGACACGATTGTGAGACAGAGATGCAGAATCCGATGGTACGTAGGGGGAGGGGATGGTGCAGCGAGACGGGTAGGAGACGATGGCCACTATTACTACGCGCCTATGGTGTTATTGGACGATGAAGAGAGCATAATTTACAGGTAGCGGTTACAGGGGGCAATTGTAATGGAAATTGTTGTCTCATCACCCACCGACCCACCTCTCTAACACACTCGTTGCTTCTGCTCAGCAGAATGATTTTGTTTTTCCGTTTCTATTTAGGGGATGATGGTGTCTGCTCCATGTACTACTCATACTACTAGTACTAGTACTACTGCTACTACATGCCCTCTCGCTATCTCTCTCATGCTACCGTGGTTTAAGCACTAGAAACACGCGGATTGATTTTGACACTTCTATTTCTCAGTGTTTCCCCCTTTATGGAGCCCTTTGTTTGGGGGAAGGTGTATTGCATCCCTTTGTACTTCTTGCGCTATTCTGCTCCCGTTCGTGCTACCCTCTTGCACAGTAGGGGTTGAATTTTCACGTTGTTTGCACCACACTATACACGAGATCATTACGTCTCGGTGGAGTGTTCGTTTGCTCACGACTTTTCGCTGCCTCTCGCTTACACTACCCGTTTTGTCAATCGTTGTTTCTTTCACTCGCACACTCTTCTTTGTAGTGTGCTCGCCCGTTCTCTCGCGCTCGTACGTCCGTGCCTGCTCTGATGCCTCTTTATCTAATAGAGCTGACTGAAATTACAACACAAAACAACTCTTGAAGGGCTTTTCTTGGCTTTCGGATTTCCCTATTGCCAAACACCCGTTGCGCCTGCTACCAAAGAATGCCCAAAACACACTACTTTCCGTAGCCAATCGAACACACAGACCCCCTAATACAGTACAGCAGCACACCCCACGGAAAATGAGGGACTGGTGTAGTAAAAGAAAATGACTCACAAACGCAACCTAAAGTACCAACTATGAACCCACATATGATTAGCAACAAAAAATACCGTGCATTTACCCAGCTTGGCCACACGGCAAATTCACGTTGTTGTTTGCTGGGGGATTAAAGGTGCACCACTCGCTCTCTATTGCTCTGCGCGAACTTCCTCGAAGAAACGACGTGCTGCAGGTTGGTTGGAAACACGCATCCCATACACGCGCGCACACACAAACACTCAACCACACACACACACACGCACACAATTACACAAATGACGGAAAAATAATAAATTAAATGGTACACCGAATTTCGTAGGATCCTGCCCACGCACTGCTTGGTGGAAGTAATGTTCCGTACGACGTTTGCAACAACACGATGGTTTAGTTTTGTTTTACTTTTATCGAAATTTCACAATAAAGAACTGTCCGTCATGCCCGTTTCTTTACTCAAATTAACGCACGCACACACACACACAGACACCAGCTCACTGACGGGCTGCGTTGAAATGACAATACGCGTTTCGCAATTGTCTGTCCCTTTCTGTTCAGCTCTTTTGTTTCACTCACATGACAGCTGACGTTTGACGTCTTGTTTTTTCGTAACGGTAATAATAATAATAGCAGCAATAACAATAATCCATTGATCAACGATCGATGAAACGACTTGGTGATTTTTAAACGCTTGCAAATAACGTTTGGTATAAATCAGTGTTAAATATTTTAGTCAAACAGAACATACTTCAGGTTTATGTCGTTATGTTATGAGGCTTATTCCATGATAGAATAAATATAATATTAACAAATGGAACAGGGTTATCGGCTAATAGTCCAACTTATCCGTAGCTTCACTAGTATAAGATCGACTAGAAGAGGTTTAAATATCTAGGCGATATGATACACCTCAAAAACTAGTTTTCTTTAACTTTTCAATCATAGTTCTACAGGGTGATACGCTTACTCAAAATCTTTCATACCATTTCATAATGGGTTTTTTTGGTCAATAAATAGTTTATAGTAGGTTTTTATATTCAATTTATTTCCATTTTCATAAGATTTTTTTCTTCTTTAAAACCCTTCACAGATTCAGTTATTTAATTTATTTCACCGAATGCTATAATCGAAGACATTCCGCCTCTCTCATGACCATTCACCATAAAAATAAGTATTCGTTGGAGTTATTAGATCTGCTGCTTATGCAACTGTTGAAACTATTTCGCTGGAGCCGCTGTGGTGGTGGTGCGCGATTTGCGGGTTATGGGTTGGCAGGTGGTCCGCGTGGTTTGTGCAAACGCCACGGAAAGCAGACTCACGACGAGCAGGACGATGGCCACCAGCTTCATGATGATTCAGGATGCAGAAGACACGGTTGTTCACTGGTGATTGTCAATTCCACGACTAAACCTCGCTGCGACTGAAATGATGTGCTAAATATGCTTAAAAGACGAATTGGAGTCTTTTTCTCGTTTTGCACTCGTTTCAGTTTTGTCTCAACGACTGTACAAATAAATCTGGGTACGGCGGTAATGTCCACAGTGCCAACTGCCTGTGGGAGTATGTGTGGCTTGAGCAAATGAAAATCCTAGAAAGAACTTTACGAAATTCTCCGTATCTTTGCAAAGCTTCAAAAGGAAATGTGAAAAAATAATTCTATCCCTCTATACCTTCTGTTAAACGGGCGATGATATCCAAACAGTAGTTCAAGCTAGCAAGTGCTAGTAGTTGAGGTACGAATACTGCAGTCACATTTCGGTTCCAACGAATTGTCTCGTAAAGAAGATTGTATAACCATTGCTACAAGGCCGTTAAAGTGACGCTTTACAGTTTTACTGCTTTACAGCAGATATACAAACATGTAACGACGCTAGCTGTACTTACTGGCAGCTGTACATACATAAAATCAGCAAACATTAAATTCTCCCTAGTCTGGTTGAAAATTAAAATCAATTCTTCCAAAGCCCGGCATTACAACTGTTTGATTGTCTTATAACTTACGATATATTTCAATTTTGATCACTGGCACACACACACACACACACACACGCATAGACAACTATTTCAATTTTAATTTTATTACTTTTTCACCAGCTTGGCACCAGTAATTACAGCTTGGCAAAATTACGTTCATGAAACAACGTTTGATACAGTCTTGAATATCGCACAATAAATATGTACCGTGTAGTTGTTAATATTTTCCCAGCTCAATACACTGCATAGAAGTAGTATAGGGGTACATACAAACAGCCAAATTTCTAAGTTACAAATATAGAGAAGAAATGAACCACTCTAACTACTTATTCTACGCACGCGATCGGAAGGAAACGTCCATACGCAAAACAATATCGGCACGACAGTACGATGTAGTGCCAGTATATAAGTATCGTATTAATCGGACAACGGATTACCACTTGCAAGCACTAGATCAATATACTATACACTCAATTATTACACATCATCACACACAGCGAAATGCAACGGTACGGGAACGGTTCCGGTTATCGGAGAACGGACGGGGAGTTTTGCTTAAGTATCTATTAACGAAAACTATTATCAATAATCCGGTCGAGCGATACGCTCATTTTCCTCACGAGACTAGTACAAACTCGAATGCAATACACGCTCTAAACGCCACTACTCGTCGCCGTCCGTTGGCCGCTCAGTTTGTTTGTTTTTTCATTCATTAATCGGGTTGCCAGTGCCTTATAGCGCTCGTACTTGTCCCGATACCTATCCGCTTCTTCCCGAGCAGTCTGAAGAGAAGTTGATCGTTCGACGATTAATATTGATCGTAGCCTTTTGGGCTTACCAATATTTCAACGAGCACTTACCTCACTATCCGTCTGCAAACCAACGTCCGATTTGCTGCTGGTCGATGATTGTTTCCCTTTCATCTGGTAGGCATTGTGGTAGATCTGGGCATACCGATTTTCTGCCTCCTTCAGTTGTTGCTTGAGCTGGATACATTCATTCTGGGAGTATGAATTCAATCGGTCAGAAACGAATACCAGCACGATGCTACTACCAGCGTTACTCACCTGTATACTACGGTTAACGTTCGTGTTTTCGTTCTCCTTCTCAGCGAGTCCCGCACTCAGGCTGGTAATCTTTTCGTTCCGTATCCGGCACAGCTGCTTCATCGTTTGATACTTCTCGTTCAGCTTCTCGTACTGCTCCTGCTGTTCGTCGCAGCGCTTCTGCAGTGCCTTCAGTTCGGTGTTGGTGCCTGACTCACTAGCTGCCACCAACCCATTCCGGCCGGTAGACACGATCGAGACGGATACGGCCGCACACGGACTGTCGTTTGGTTGGTACGCCTGTACCGCTTTATCGCAGCGTGCGTTCTGCTGTCGACTGTGCCGCATACACTGCGTGCAGTGCCGTTTGCGATCCTTCCTTTCCCTGTCCAGTTCCTCCAGCACTGTGTGCAGCTCGTGCTCGATCACAGACTTTTCACGATGCTGCTCTTCGATCTTGCGGCGCATTTCCGTAATTTCATTCTTGAGCGGGTTGGCGGATGAGATAAGCTTTTGCGTGTTTAGCTGACAGTCCTTCAGGGTAAGCTTGTTGCGCAGCTCCTTTATCTTTTCGTTCATCTCCGAACAGGCACAATCGGCAGCTAGGTGTACAGGTGAACGAAACGAAACGGAAAATACAAATACAGATTAGGCTCTACACGAGGAGAAACACGAACAGAGTTCATACTCACATGCAGGATCCGTCATGGTGGCCATTTCCTTGCTGTTAAACAGCAGCCCGCGACGATCGTCGTGCGTACTCTGTCGGCGGGACTTCCGTTCCTTGTCCGTCGCACGCCGCAGCTCGTCCACCTCTTTCGCGAGCGATTGATGCTTGAACCGCAGCTGATCGTACGCACGCTCGAGCGACCGCTTCTGGTGTATCGTTTCCTCCCGTACCTTTTCCGAGTCCTGCACCTTCTTCTGCAGGTGGTCTATCTCTTCCAGCTTCTCGTTAAAGCTCGATTCGTGCCGCATGGACGACATCTCATCGCGAAGTCGCGCTATCTCCGTTTCGAGACGTTCCAGCTCATCGACACGCTCCTGCAGCTGCCGGCCCTTAAGCCCATCGATCTGGCGCGCTTCGTTCAGCTGCTTCAGCAGATCTTCATTCTCGCGCCGAAGCGCCTGTGCAACGCGCCCGTCACCGAGCGAAGGACGACCGGTGGCCATAAAGCTTTCGAGTTCTTTTTGTTTTTCGCTAAGCTCGCGGCGAAGGTTAGCGGACACTTTGCATTCCTGTTCGTACCGTTCGTTGGCCAGCTTGCTGTCCAGGTTCTTGACGTCGTTTTTAAGACTCTGCAGCTCACGCTCGAGCACGTCCCGTACGCTGGATGATTCTTCGATGTCCATTTCGAGCCGTAAGCGTGCGGCAAGACTGTCCTCTAGCGAGGCTTTCACCTCGCGCAGTTCGTTGTGCAGCTGGGCGTGTTGGGTTTCGAGATGTTTCAGCTTGTCTTCCAGTTCTGCAAGCTGGCGCTTAAGCACCGCGACCGTGTCTTCCTGCTCGTGCTTTTCCCGGACGAGTGTATCGATCGTTTTGCGCTGTACCACCTCATTGCTATCCATTTGTTCTTCCAAATTAACGATCTTAGCGGAAAGTTCCTGCACCGCTATCGTAAGATCATTGTTTTCCTTGCGTAGCTCCTCGAGCAAGCTTTCCTTCGCGCGCTGCAGCGCCTCCAGCTCGGCCGTACGTTTCTCTTTCGCCTGCATTTCCGTATGAAGTCGGCCTTCTGCTTCCTGCAGGCGTCGCTTTTCATCCTCAAGCGCTATGATGGAGCATCGCAACCGTTCAATCTCTTCTTTGGTCGATTGCGTACGTTCCTTTTCCGCGCGTTCACCCGCATCGCGACGTTGCTTCTCCTCGAGCAGTTCGGTACGAACCATCGCTAGCTCGGCCCGCACCGCCGCCAGGTCACGCTCAAGTTGTGCCATCAAACGTTCCGATTCATCGCGACTGGAGCGTAACTTTGTCAGCTCTTCGAGGTCGGCGCTGATTTGTTCTTGCTGCGTTTCCGCCCCATCAATCTGTTCCTTAAGCAGTGTCTCATTTTCGCTCATCAATTGCAGGAGCTCCTGCTGAAGTGTAGCATTTTTCTCCTGCAGTTCATGCTGGGCACCGTTTTGTTCCTTCACCAACCGTAACTGTTCCGTGCGGAGCGTGTCCAGCTCGGTAATGTACTTGAGCATTTCTACATCTCGCTCCTCCAGCTGGCTTTGAAGCGATTGTTGCTTTGCACCGCACGCGGAATGTTTTTGCTCGATCAGCGCCTTGTCATCGCTCAGCTGATCGACCATTTTTTTCAGCAGTCCGATTTCCTGCTCGAGTTTTTGCTGTGTTGCATCGAACGATTCCCGATCCCTATCTTGTGTCGCTGCCAGCATTAAAGCATTTGATTCGGCAGTATCCATCTGATGGGTGGCTTTACTCAATTCACGCTCTTTTTCGCTCAACCGTTGTTCTAGAGCTTCTTTTGCATTTGTTAATTCCTGTACAATTAATGCACGCTCGTCACAAGCACTGCACGGCTGCTGCAACAATTCACTATTTTCTTGCTGTATGTTTGTATACAGCTCCTTGGCACTATTCAACTCTCGTTCCATTTCCATCCGTTGCTTTTCACTGTCTTGCCGATCTTGTTGGTGTTGCTCCAATATGGCCGCTAGTTCGGCACGAGAAGTTTCCAATTGGTCCTTCATTTCACACACGTTTGCTTCTAGCGCTTGAATAGTTTTCCGGGCATTTTGCAATTCTTCCCGACCGTTCGCTTCTTTCGTTAGAATCGTGTCTCTTGCTTCCGTGAGTTGTACGAGTTCATCTCGCATCTGTTTAAGGGAGGATTCGTACGATTCACATTTTTTCGATTCACGGTCGGTTAGGGCTGTGATGTCCTGTTCGTATTGGTTAAGCTTTTGTTGCAGTTCCTCGGTACGAGCTTCCTGTGCCTTCAGCTGCTTGATCTCTTGCAGTAACGATTCTTTTTCCGCGAAAATTTGCATGTCCTTTGCTGCGCTCAGCTCTTTCAGTGAAGTTTGCAGCTCATCAATCTTTAACAGCAAATCGTTGCGATCTTTTGTAATGCGTTCGATCTCCTCTGTAAATCGTTTAAATTCATCCTGTTGTTGTTTCTCTACCGATGCGTGCCGGTTTTGCCACAATTTAAGCTCCTCTTCAAGCTGCTTGACGCGTTGATCAAGCTCATCCTGTAGCTGTTGTAGTCGCTCTATCTCTGCCGATTCTTTTCGATCACCTTCTGTCGAGTGTTCCTGCTGTTTCTTTCGCAACAACTCCAGCTCTTGCGCCAATCGACCATTTTCTACCACAAGCAATTCTTTTTCCGTACGCTGTTCGTCGATTTGACATCTTAATTTTTCTGATTCATTGTTAGCCGTTGCTTGTTCTTCTTTTAAGTGCTCAAGTTCCTTCGTTAGCTCATCTTTCTTGGAAGCAACCTCTTCGTAGCGTGCCTTCGCTTCACTACACTCCAATGACAATTGCTCCTTATCTGCAACGATCGTACTAACTTCCGAAACGTGCTTTTCTGCCGCAGCTTTGAGCGAATCACACAAACTTTGCAGCTCGTCCCGTTCGGTGGTTAGCTTTAGGACGGATTCTTGTAGCGTGACAATTTCACGATCAAGCTCCGTTCGCTTCGCTTGCACTTCCTGCTCCAGGTCCGTGTGATTCTTTTTCAGCAATTCAAACTCCCTTCGAAGGCTTTCGTTGTCCTGCATTTGATCCATCAGCTGCGTCGATAGCTCATCATATTCGGAGGTTTGTGCTGTGTACTTTTCTTTAAACTCTTTAAGCTCCCTCTCCAGCTGCCCGATGGAGGCGTACTTGCTGTCGAGCTTTGACTTTAGCTGGTTCAGCAGCACGTCGCTCGCTTCCTGCTGGGTGCACTTTTCCTGCTCGAGCATCTGTATGTTTGTTTCGAGCTGTTCGACAATTTTTACCAGCTCTTGGATAGTTTTTTCTTCCCCAAGCATGGTAGCGTTTCCATCGATTCCATTCGTTTGATTTGCATCGTGACCGTTCGATGGGATCGAGCCGTTCGTTTCATGTTCAGCACCTGGATCTTGCGACAGAAGCAGCTTGCGCAACGAATGCACAAGCGACTGAGCCACGTCCTCTGCCTGGACGGGAGGCGTTTGTTGGTACTGCAGAACTGCTTGCCGGACATGGTCCAGCTTACGTTGGTGATCGATACAGGAGGTTTTAAGCTGCTCGATCTGTTTGTTGCATTCTTCCAGCTGTAGCGTGAATTCGTAGTTTTGCTGAAATCGGTAGCATATTGTTCGGTTTCGGTTCTTGCTTGCAGTTGCGCTATAAAAGAACTTACCATTTCCAAACGCTTCATTTCTTCCCGCTTTTGATCGAGCTTGAAACTGTCGGATCCATTGGCTGGCAAACCGGACGCACTGCGTGCCTCTTGCAGCGATTCTATCAACTCCTTTTCGCGGGCTTCGGCACGCTGCCGAAAGCGCTCGAACTCAAACTCGATCCCGGTAAGCTGATTGCGGTGCAGCTCGGCCTCTCGTACTGCTGTTTGACGTTCCTTAACGGCTATCGTGCGTTCGTTTTCTGCTTTGGTCGCGATGGCCCCCTGGTGCTTCAGTTCAATCTCTAGATGGGTACATCTGCAATCGAAAAATAGGGTAGGGCATTAGTAAGCGGGGCAAATAATACTGTGGAATGATGGACGCTGCTGCATTATGTTCCAGTCGATTGCACATTGTTTTCACACAATAGCAATGCAGCATGTATGTCTGGCAGGTAATCAAAATTATCAAAGTGGAAGACCTCTTTACAGCATATTGAGCACACATAATAAATTAGATAAAATAGTATATAAATTCTAATCTTAAGGTATATAAATAATCTTAAGGTCATGCCTGTCATTTCTGGCTTACTAGACTTATTGTTACCGCATATTGTTACCGCACCGGGTCGCGGAACAGTTGGTTTATAGGTTTTATTAAAAAAATTGTATATGAAATATGTGGTAACTTAATGTTGAAATAAGTAAATAGCATGAAGTTTCGAAGTATTCGGGTTCAGAAATATTTGAATAAAGGCAATGGTTATGCAAAATTACTTAAGCATGTTACAACAGACGATAACATACAATCAAACGAAGATGATATTGACATTACAGACAAATCTGTGAGCATTTGATGTTATACAAACTTCCATTTTTGAGGACACTGCGTAGCGTGGTGCCGATTGCCTTTAAAATGATTAACTTTCTAGCTTTTCTGCACTCGACTGGACGTTTGTAACGCTATACACACACACACACATTTTCAAGAACCTTCAATCTCATCAGCCAGGCCAAAGATTGCGCGATACGCAACCAATTATCACTAACTGCGCTGGTTTGATTTACAGGGTGTTCGAGATAAATTTGACAGTTACATTTTTGTTTATAACTCGTGATTGAATTGGCATAGGAAAACAAGCAATACGTCATTCGACAGCTAAAAGTGTACGGAACAAGCAGCGAAAACATCCCGAGATAAAAAAAATGCCAAAAAAGAGTACATTGTGGTAGCGGATCACATGCATCATGATGATCCGCGCCGGACGCGACAACCGCGACATCATGCAGTGCGTGCAGTGTTCGCTGAATACGGTGAAGGCGATCCGGAGTGAGCTGGGAGAAAACAGCGACGACGACGAAGCGGTGGCAGCACAAAAACCACATTCTCAGCGGCGGGATTGCGTGCGGACCGACGCTTTCCTGGCTGACCTCCAGGCGCGCGTAATGGAAAATCCGGGGATCGGAATTCGGCCGTTGGCACGTGAGATGGGGGTAATGGGGGTAATAGGGGATCACGAGAGTGGCCAACGGCAGACCGTACGTGTTCCAGCAGGATTCCGCTCCGTGCCATACAGCCTCCAAAACGATAAAGTGGTTGGCGGCCAATTTCAACGACTTCACCGCGCCGAATGTGTGGCCTCCCAGCTCCCCAGATCTTAATCCAATGGATTATTTCGTGTGGGGCGCGGTGGAACGGGACACCAACAGAACCTCCAGCAACACCAAGGCGGAGCTGATGTCGAAAATCAGGTCCGTTTTCGCGGCCCTACCTCGCGAAACTGTCGCCAGGGCTTGTTTTCGGTTCCGGAGACGGGTGGAGGCCGTAATAGAAGCCGAGGGCGGATATTTTGAATAAAATGAAAATGAATTTTTCTAAAACAAAAAAAATTTCCCCGATGATTAATTTTGTCATAGAAAAATTTTGTCTTTCTCCGTAGGTGACTGTCAAATTTATCTCGAACACCCTGTACTATTTTACCACTCAAAACACCTTGCATGCCGATTTACAGAGTTCATTATCAGCTTAGCAATCAGTGACAAGACCAGATTCAAATGCCCAATACATACGAAAGAATTCGAGCAAGTGTAGGGCAAAAAACTTTCTACAGCTACCCCAACAATACTAGTTCCCCCATTCGCTATGCAAATAATATACACTTACCGTTCCTCGAGCTGCTCCAAGCGTTGTTCCTTCTCATCGAGATCGTTTCTCAGATCCGACAGAGCAGCTTCACGGTTGGCAAGTTCCTGCTTCAGGTGCTGCGTCTCAACGACGTTCTCTAGCTTGGTAAACTCTTGCAACTCGATCAGTTCCTGTTCAAGCTCCCGGCATCTGTGTGTCGAGAGATGGATTTAGAAAAATAAATTCAGAACAATCAAAAAGGGGAAAAAACGCTCCAAACGGACGCGCGTTTCATAAAGATCACTGAGATTTCCGACCATTGACCCATAACATATCCATACTGTGATGCAACAACACGAACGATACGATCGCAAAGCAATGGCGATCCCTCTGCAGACGAAGCAGAGAAACGACAACAAATTCCCCGTGCGGGAACTACTACTGTCCCTAGAAATGTGTGTTTAAAAAAAACTGAAGGCGATGCAATTCTCTCGCACACATCTTGACATTATTGATGTGGTGTCCCACGACGTCCCGAAAATGAATCGTTTGCGCTGTGTGCTTTTTTTACGGCAATCTCCCTCGCCGTAGTGTATCAACAAACATTCTCATATGAACCGGGCGAACCCCACCATATACACCAAGAACTGGGGCCACACTGGGCTGAACGTGTTTGAGTGCGGTGGTTTCGTTTGTGAATGTTTGTGTCAACATTCCGCATTCTTCTACGTTGGTGTCTAACGTCTTGGATGTGTGGTTTTGTTGTTGTTGGTGTGATTGAGTAGCAAAAGACGCAACGTGTCGTCGTAGAATGGAACCTGATAAATCACCATTTTATCTAGCTGACCACAATGCATCAAATCAACTGTGTGGGAGGGTGTAGATAATAGATCACGCGGGACATTACATATCATCAATCGTGATTGTTTTTTTGTTAACAAAAACATTGTTTAATTTGGCTAAGAACAGATACTTTAGCATAACGCACATTTTTCGAGAACAAAACCACTTGCCCAGATGCATTTACGACGTACGATTGCGAATAAATCACCGCTCAACTCACCAGCTGGGCTCGATAGCGACACCTCTTCTCACAAGGCAAATCCGCAACGATTGTTGTTGTGTGATGTACGCCCGCCACACACAGGCCAAAGTAGCGTA
>KZ062082.1:0-23035 GCA_002091835.1 Anopheles maculatus
GAAAGACTTAAAAAAGAAATCGGAACTGAGGAAAAACAATGAAATAGAATGCTTTCCAGAAGCACATTATGTACGGTGTTGCTGTTCGGTTTGAAAGAAACTGTAAATAATAACTACAAAAATAAAAGAGAACAAAACAACGTGAACGCAATTCAAATTACTGTGTTTTGTGTGTGGATGGAACCCATTTGAAAAAAGAGATGCATCAAAGTGCAGCACAGTAAGACCTGTCTGTAGGACATCGCAAGGTATCAAATTCTTGTCAATTGTTTTATGTTTGGAGTGCGCAACATCACACTGCTGCAGTACGCAAATCATCAATTGCCTAGCCAATGAGTAAAGGGAGGTTATTTGATAAAAGAAGAAGAAGAAAATATAAATCACTTTTGTAAGTGGTAAAATCTTGATGAACTTAACCATTTTGTAAGACGGGAAAGTATGAAAAAAAGAGAAAACAAGAGAAAATAAAACATGAAACAAATGAGGCACACAAGAAATGGTTGAGCCGCAAAAAGGTGTGCAATCAAATGACGACTGTTACGTTTCGAACCAGTGTTATGGAAGAGATACACTGGCCAACACTGGTGAGAGAGTCGCAGCTGAAATAGGAACAAACAGGATAATAAACGATTGTCGTTCGGGGTATGATGGAAAGGAATGTAAGAAAAATGGAATGCGCATAGACTTTATAAATGTAAAACCGTTTTTGATGACGCTTCAAACATGAACATGAGAAAAAAAAGGAAAATTGTGTTAGAAAATGAAGAAAACAAAAAAACCGAAATAAAATGTCAAATTTTAATGGCAAACGATCAACGTAAAATGTCATCAAAAATGAAAGACGGAAACAAAATTACTTTTAGCGATCGTCAAAACGAGGCAAAAACTCGATCGAGCTTGCTTTGGTGTAAAGAAGGAGAAGAAAAACAGTAGAAGATACGTTTCTGTAAAACGTTTCCCAATAAGCTTTACACGCTTATTGTACCTTGCCTGATGTTTGTTTTTGCTCCTCAGGCAAATCGAGCAGTTCGAGCGTAAGTGTGAAGGTAAAATCAAAGTTGTTGGTTGTGTTTTATATAGAAAAAACCCATAAAAACAAACAAAAGATAAATCGTACATTTGTACAAGAAAAGCGTACGATTTTGTTGTTGTTGATTTAGCTGTCATAGTTAGCCGTTTTATGTTTTTCTTTTTGTTGATAACAAAATGTGTGGCAGTATCTGCAGCCTTCCGTGTTTTGCAGGTTATGTTTTTGGTTTGTTTGGTAAAAGAAAAAGTGTGGGGGGGTGGTGGGAAATAGCGGTCTGATACATCGGGAAAAATACGAAATGTTTCGCACGCAAACTTTCGGCTAGTCGTTCCGTCAGCACTGGGGGGGTTTGGGAGAGTTGCATTGGAAGGCATTGATTCTTTCTGTGCGTCGTAACGTACCGAAAGAATGGGTTTTGTTGGGCGGACTGACTGTGTTTGGGGCCTGCAGACCCTTTTCGGCGTCCCACTGTGCTTTGCTGCATCTGGCAAATCGGCAGATGAAAGAGATTTCGTGTCTGTCGCTCAAGGATCGTGTTTCCGGAACGTTTCGCGCATTATATAGAACTGGGCCCTACCATACATACAGTGGAAAGAAACGACTCAATCGGTTTGCAAGAATCGTACACAGTTTTTTTGGCGCTTCACTCAGCATCAGTTAGCATTCGTGCCTAATTGTTATAGTTTTACGGTTTATGCTCACCTCCGCGAGGTACGGATGAAGTTTGAAATCGAATCTATTAAATGAATAATGCGCGAGGAATGTACTGTGGCTGCATTCAGGCAAGAGTAGAATTGAGAAAAAGTATAAACTAAAATCCTAAAATCTTTTGTCACCTTAAAGCTATCGCTATCAGAAACAAAGCTTAAGAGTTACACGCTAATACACGCAAGTGCCGCAAGTGTTCCGAATTCTGAGCGAGCATAAGTTTAAAAATTTTAAGCTGCATCTATAGCAACAGAAAGATCTAACGAAACAGAAAAACTAATGTCGCAAAAATCGGTAACGCAATCAACGCAAAAGTTAAAGCTTGCAGTAGTTGTTATGCAGAGCCGCGGTGAACATGGGCTGTTTGATTCGGTTGATTCGGGCGCTTGCTTTTGTTGCTTGTGTGTGTGTGTGTGAGAGGAGCATTGGTGAGCAAAATTTGGCTGTAATCTAAACGAAGCGTTACAGGAAATACAAACGATCGAAACCCGATCGTTAAACGATGGGTGAGCGTGAGGCATGATGTATTATATCACACACATAAACACACAATACACATAATGCTTATAGTGTGCCATAAAGCTTCAGCTGCAGGTTTGTCAGATAAAGGGAGGCATCTCAAGCACAGAGGGGGTTTGTGGGAAAGTTTCCGTGAAACATGTCGCATTTTTGTTGTTGTTTTGGTTGGTTGGTATTTTCTTCCTTTCTTTATTTGCTTGCTTGCTTGCGCAGTATTTGCAATATTATGGTCGGCGATTCGCAGAAAACGAGGAAACGAGAGGCATATTCGGGGGAGGGCGGGTTTTTTTTTGTACGGGAGTACGCAACAAAACATGAAGAAGAATAGTAGAAAATAGTAAAGAGAGAGAGAGAGCGACTAGAATAAGAAGAAGAGGCTAGAATTTACAAACAAAGGTGCTTGTGGAGGAGAAAACAAAACGAAACGAACAAGGTGAGCCTTTTTCCGTAAAAGGGTTCAAAAACAGTAAGCATTTTGCTTTGTGGATGGATGCTGGCTGCTTGAAAACTCAGCTACAGAGAGAGAGAGAGAGAGAAACATAAAAACTAACATCAGGGGTTAGCAAGTTTGTGAGAGAGAGAGAGCGAGAGAAATTAAAAACAGGAGTCCACCAGGGGTCCATCACTATCCCCCTATTCGAACAGGGCAATCGAAATCGTTTGCCGGTGACTTGTCCACCCCAAATCATCAAATGGGGGGAGGGGAGAGAGCTTCATAAGGGCCTTTGTTAACGTTTCCGCGCTTCTGCAAGATGGACGTCGCTAGTGGGTCTACTTCTTTTACGTCTGCTTTGCGTAGTTTTCCGATTACTAGTAAGTTTCAAACCGGGGATGGGAGAGTTTCCGTTAACGTACTCTGTCCTGATTTCTTGTCCTGTGTGTACAGTGTATGTGGGTAGTGTATGGTGTGTGGTGTGTGTATGTGTGTATAAAGGGAGTGGTAGTTACGTGTTGGTAACACCTGTGTAGATACTTACAGCTTTCTATCTCTATATGACATAATTGTCTATCCATTGGAAAATATTGTAAATTCATTGGACATGATGCTGTGATTGTTAATCTGCAATAGTAATAAGCATAATGAGACAACGTGTACTTACAATAGAATCCAATGTTTTCTTTTTTTTTTGGTTATCAATTCTCTGCATTACAATATTTGCTATTACTTGGGCTGTCGTTGTAAGGTGAGAGTGTGTTTGTTAGTGTGTTTATCGGGCGGGAAGAGACACGAGCCTTTTGGTAGGCGGGAAAGGAGCGGGAAGCATGTTGAGGGAAAACAGGGAACAGTGTGTCGACACACACACCGATGGATGGGGACGGGGTGGGTTTGGTTCGGGTTGCAGAAGGGTGCAAAACTGGTAGGCTGTTTTAATTATCATTCTTATTTGCGTTGTTGCTGTCGGCCATTACTCGGTAACTGGCACGAACAAGGGTATGCAAGGATTGCAAGGCATCAATCCATAACTGTAACCATTCAAGTTTGACGATCGTTTGATGGTAGATAGAAGAATTGGTTTGATGTGTTTTTTTTTTGCTTTTAAAACGATTAAAATAGATCTCTTTTCAATAGTTAGCTTTGATATGACAACTGTTTTGTTAAATAATTATGAAGCATTTGAGTACTGGTTTGTTTGATTAGAGCAATGCTTATTTGAAATGAGCTTTAAGATATATGTAAACGAGAATGAACTTGATTGTTTTAGTATTTTCCCTTTTTTTTTAGACGTTCGATATGTTTAGAATAGATAAGATCACATCAAAGTAGATCGCTGTAAAGCTAGGGTGTGGTTGCCTGAAGAACCCCTGAGCTTTTTCGAACGACAGTTTAAATCATACAGCTTCGGGCCGGGCTGGCCGGCCGAAGTGTATCAAGAAAACTGTAGTAGCTTCTTGGCATTGAGTCGACGTAACGTAGATCTTCGGTTGCTGATGCGGTTTGCTTAACGCATTCAAGCATTGCTGCTTGGAAACGGTGTCTTAAAACTAAACACTTAGGGAGCTTAGGGAGATCGATTGAAAATGCAATCGTTGCTCAGGAGATTTGTAGGGACATTTCTGTTCCAAAATGTTCCAATTTTTCTATGGCAGGTAATTTGAAAATCTTCGAGAGCAACGATTCAATTTTCGAAGATGATTCGTTCCATTTCGTCTAAATGGTACGCCAATTCTAAATAGAACGATACATCTTAATCGGATGGGAGCGTAAAAAACTGGGATCTACAAAATGTCGGGAACTTAAGGACACCTAACGCATCCTTTCGGTAGATGATAGGGCTAGGGTACATCGAAACTTAAAACAGAGAGGAAATTGAGGACATCTTAGTAATGGGACAACGGAAGCACACAGAAAAAACTTTTGGGGGGCGATAAAGGTTGGTGGGACACAATGAAACAAACGACAGTAATAGCATTAACAGTAAGTTAGTTAAGAAAGAAAGGAAACGAGCGCTTACCGAATACTTCTAGTTATTGATCCAGAATGATGTATTCTTATAAATTCATTGCTAGTTGTTGCTATGTGAAAGTATGATTGTTTCTCGTTTACAAAAAACGTGTCGGGTACCCAAATATTCTTTATGAACTCAGATCCAACTGATAACGTTTCAACACCCGGCCTTTTTCTGTAAGCTAAACGGGGATCAGTCCAAAATTGTCGGAAGTAAAAATCCAATGTGAAATCCTGCGTTTATTGTAGCGTTGTTGAGGCCAGGGATCAGCGTCGAACGATGGACGGTGTGTGTTTTCGCAAATTTCATGTGGACATGTGTGTATGGATGGATATCGGAGTTTTGGATGGAGAGTTCGAGGTTGTTTTATTTTGTTCGCAGCGAATCAAACGTTGTATGGTTGAGTGAAGATGCGGTTTTTGATGTGTTCGAATAAATTGTACCGATATTGAAGAAGGCACACACACACATAGTGTTCCCGGGATTCCGATTCAGGCGGTGTGTGTTTTTCGAGCGAGATGTCAATTGAAGAAAGTGGAGTACGTGTTTTATTTTTGTAGTTCAATGTTCACAGCATGAGCAATTTCGATCGGTTCGATCAAGCACGGAGTTATGAGGGTTCAGATGATGATCGTCGATGTGCAATTTGGGCGAGGAAATCGAACGCATTTCCAGGCATCAAGGGTTTTGGTTTGTTTTTTTTTTTGGCAGGATGTTTAGGATACGTTACAGTATTTGAATATGTTTGTTTTTGGCAGCGGATTATGAAGAGAGCGAGAGCACAGAGAAAGAGAGAAAGAAATGGGAAGAAAAAGAGAAAAAAGAGAAACACGTTATATGTTTGTTCGGCACGTTCACCATCCACCGGAGATTTCGAGTGGATGTGCGAAGAGCGTGAGCAGTAGGGGAAGGAAATCGGAAATTGGGAACTTGTGAACGGGGGGAAAATCTGGGATGGAGGTAGAAAAGGGGTCAATTAGTTTTGAAACTATCATTTTCGTAGTGATTTTGATTCTCCTTTATTATGACAACAACAAAAAATCGTCCATATCGTTTTATATGGCTTTGTTCCCTAACGTTACTAGGCACTTTATCGTAATATAAATTGAAAGAGACAAACGGAAGCATTATTCTAAGTTTTTTTTTCGATTATCGATAAGCTCTAGTATACTATATATGTGGGATAGTAATTTTGCCACAGTGTAGTGTAAAGTTCAAGCGGGTTAGCCGGTTTTTTTGAGGTAGCGAAAGTTTTTGTTCCTTTCCTTTGGTTTGCTTGAACCACTGAACTGTGTGTAATACAAAACGGGAAACATAATAAACACCAATACATCTACTAACACAGGCGTAATACAGAGGGATTAGTATAATTTGCACACAACCGTGAGTGAGGCACCCCATTGTGCGGAAACTCAAAATCAACACTGATCATATATATGGCTATGGGTGTAGTAGGTTTGGGGTTGGATAATATATATATGGGTTGTACACACTTAATTTTGAAACTAATGCGATCATGACGACACACACACACATCGAGGGTGACTAATAATGTCAACGAAAATAAGGGGAATGAAAATCTATCACAAAACTCCAATCACATGTGGTGGGGTTGAGGTTGTGTAAAGCGTGACTATTTGTAGGAAAGCGGATGACAGGTTGATGAAGGGTGTACACATCAATATCGTGAACGGTGACGACGGGATGGGATGATAGCATTGCGGGTAGGTGTTGTTTTCGCGTAACACATTTCATAAACGATCATAATTTTTGGGTAACTGTTGTGATACGTGTACAGGTAAATACATCTAAACTTAACCTATTATTCCTTCAGAGAATTGTGGACTGATAAGAATATATATGCGTTATAGACAGATTGAATACAGATCACCGTAAATATGTGATAGAAGTGAATGACATGAGAGAGAACGAGAGAGAGAGAGTGAGAAGAATAATGTAATAAATGCGCTATGACACGAAGCATAATATGATAACACCGCAAATGCAAAACAAAACGACGTAGTGTGAACGTTTTTTTTGAGTAAATTAACTGTCGAATGAAGCGAAAACAGAAGGTAAAATTAGTTTTGATGCAAAACGTAAACGTGATAAGGACGATTCAGGAACGTATTGGCCCCTTGCAGAAGGGAAAAGGGTTTTGGGTGAGAATACGTAGAGAGCGTCCAGAAATAGGATGGATGTTTTGTAATCTCTCGCACTCGACACCTTCGGGGGGGAAATTGAAATGAATTATCTTCGTTAAAAAAGAACTTGAATAAAACACAAACTTACACGCACACCGTTAACCGATACAGTAGAGTAATGTCACAGATAAGAAGAAATAATACAAACACAAATAAACACTGAATAGTAATGCTGGACAGGAAGGAAAAAAACATTGGATGAAAAGACGAGATAAATGAGTAGAGAACAGGATAAGAAAATATGTGTTTTGTTTGCCGCTGGTTTTGACTGGAGAAAGAGCGTGTTTAACATTACTGAGAAATAAAACCTAGCAAACAAACAATCAAACGATCAATAAGACCGTGGGATCTGTGTTCGTAGTCACGGTCGATGAAACTCGAAAACGGGCTGCTCGAAAGTTGAAGTACTGTCACTTTGTTGAGCGTCTATTGCCAGTGTTTAGAGCGTTTTGCTGGTTTGTTTAATCAATCGATGGTGGGGTATTTTTATTTGCTAATTTCTTTGGCGATTGAGATCCGGTGGGTGGGAGTGGCGGGTATGTTTACGCACACATACACAAAAAAACGGTACATTTCAGGGGCAGAGCGAGAGAGAGAGCGAGAAAGAGAAATAGATTGATAGAGAGAGAGAGAGAGAGACAGAGAGGGATTGAAAGAGAGCTATTCACACGACTACTAGTTTACGATTTTTGGTTTTGTTTTGGCGGTTAAACGAGTTCGAAGCTCGGAATAGAAAAGCGATATGTATATGTATATATATAAATATGTATATAAATATGTATCATAAATCAAGACAAAACGCACACACACACACACGCACACGAAAAGAACGCATTCTGCCATTCGAGCCGCCAGCGAGCCTCGGTCCTTTGTGAGGTGCTGCGACGGACAAAATGGCGTATGGATGGCGGTATTATAGCTCGGTCGAGTCGGCGAGCAACAGTGATTCGAGGTGCACGAGGCTCGTTATCTGTTCTGTTCTGGTGTGACCGAGATCGCCAAAAACCATTCTTGGGCAGTTCGGCGGCGTACATTCGGACCGAAATATGTAACGGTGTTGCTGTTCGTGGGGGGGGGGGAAGAGGGGAGTTTAATCTTTCGTTAAATACATCCAGAAAATCATCAGACAATGCCAACCACTTGTTGCGATGAGAGCAATAGTATGAGCATAACAAACGAATGAACGAATGAATTAAATAATGAGTGTACAACCTTTACTTACGCACTAGGAGGAGTTTTTCCCCTTTTTTTTATAGCGACAAAATGAACGAACGAAAATTACACAAAACATTAACATTTCATCTGCTTATCCTAGTGAGGCGCACGAGGCTCGTTATCTGTTCTGTTCTGTTGTGAGCGAGATCGCCAAAAACCATTCTTGGGTAGTTCGGCGGCGTACATTCGGACCGAAATATGTAACGGTGTTGCTGTTCGTGGGGGGGATGGGGGAGCTTAATCTTTCGTTAAATACATCCAGAAAATCATCAGACAATGCCAACCACTTGTTGCGATGAGAGCAATAGTATGAGCATAACAAACGAATGAACGAATGAATTAAATAATGAGTGTACAACCTTTACTTACGCACTAGGAGGAGTTTTTCCCCTTTTTTTTATTGCGACAAAATGAACGAAGGAAAATTACACAAAACATTAACATTTCATCTGCTTATCCTAGTTGGGCTGTGAATTCGAAAAGCTTAAGGAGAATATTTCTTTAATTCTCATACCTTTCGCTTAAACGTGGAAATATACTGATGCTTCTTGAGGCGTAAGAGTTAAGAAGTTGTATAACCGTGAATATACTTAATTATCTGGATAAAAATAAATAAATTCAAGAATGTCTTTGAAGGCTTTGAAGACTTGAGCTATTTTATACTTTATCATATTTTGTTTAGTTCTTGTAGGAAGTTGCTATAATTTTTATCAGATTTTAGAAGGAAATCTGCAGCGAATGAAGCCATGGTTTGTTAATATTTTTGCAATTAATTAGTATTATCCAGAAAGTTGAGCAGACACAACACTTTAAATAGTAAAGCAACTGTTAATGTGTTTGTTACAAATAAAAATTCAAAATAAGTTCGCACAATAAGGTCACGTCCTGTGGTGACAGTATATTGCAACTTGTAAAAACTATCTGAACATAGAGAATGGGTCGGGTAAGTTGTGTTAGCATTTTATTGGGAGTAACGAGAATTCTTAAGGGTTCATCCATTTGTGAGAACCACTCAGCATATATATTATAGCACATTAAAGTCGTCGTTAATCTGTTTGAATTGGTTGGGAAAATTAACTTATTATTTTAGATAAAAGTATATGTCAAACATTGAGCGACAAACGATTTCTTCAAATTTCTCCTAAAGCGTGCTATTTTATGCAAAGACTTAATACAGCTGTTGACTCGTTATACTTAGTTTGCTATACATAAGCAGTAACGTAACTGCGGGCCAAAAAAATGCTAGACAAAACATCCTCTAACTAGCAAAGAGCTATGCATTAACATACAAAATGTAGAAACCAAGAAGTACAAGCGCATCAAACAAGGTTGTACCGAGTGGAAACATGAAGATATATAGATCGAGAGTTACAACCGATTAGGCTAAATAAACCAAAAAAAAAATCGCTTCGAACCCGGACTACAGTAAGGGGCAAGGCATAGAATTGAGCAATAAACATGTACAAAAATATCGACGATAAATTCTGTTCAGTCACGCCAGGCAACACGGGGCGGGGGTAAGCTTTGCAGTCAGTCAGAAGACAGCGAACGCAAAACATCACACACGGTCAAACGGCGGCGCGCTCAGTTTTGTTTTATTGCAAACCGATACGAAACCAGTGATGGGAAACAATACTGCAAAAGGAAAACACAAACACCGCAACAACCCATAAGCACTGTCGTACTGAAACGCACGAGCATGACGCACGAGCCCACGGTCAATTGGGGCGTTGGAACGGGCTTGGGGCGAACGGTGGCTGATGATCGGTGAGGATGATTATGCTGATGATGATGTTTGATAGATAGTCGGATAGGGTATAGAAATAGATAGCAAGGTTAAAATGGAGCGCAAAGGATTAAATATGGCGGGCATTTGTAATGAGCGGTGAAAATGGTACGAAACGAAACACACACAAACGCATTTGTGCAGACGTAGTTGGGTAATGGTAACGAGTGATCTGGAAGTTGGGGGGAGGGGTTATGATGATCTGGGCAGCGTGGTACGGCTGGATCGTTATATATGGCGTTTACGATTACGAAACACATGCATGCACACAACCGGCGTATTCAGGGTTGTGAGACGCAACACAAGGAAAACCACAAAACCAAAAAACGAACCGAACGGAAGGCGCACAGCAGAGAGATCAAGGTTGGGTTTTGGTTTGGTGGGAGTTGCAGAAGGTTTTCGAACGACTAACGTGTCCTTCCGGCCAATGGTCGATCAACCAGGGTCCCGGGGGTTTGGTTTTCGTTTACGGGTCGGAGTAGAAGAGCGGGTGAGGGAGGGTTAGAAGGGGGTCAAAGGGGGCGGAAAGGGAGTGAAGCCACGAAGAAAGCTTGAACCATCGGGTAGTTGGCAACACTCGGCGCTCGGTTTCGGCAGTTTTGTTTGGCGAAACACGCAGCGCACACTGACGGACGGACAAAAATGAGATTGTCCTGTCAGTTTGTAACCATTTTCCGTAACGTTTCCTTTTGCGGATATAGCCATTTTTCTGGTGTCGTTATTGTGTATGTGTGTGTGTTGAGTGAATGTGTGCTTGTGTTGAAGTAGCTGTTGTTTTGGTTGATGTTGTTGCGAATTGTCTTAGACATATTCCCCAAGAGGTCCTGGGAAATTGACTCGGAATCGGGGATTTTTTTTGCGATTGAGGAAACGCTTGATGGTTTTGGTGCCTACTTCCGGTTTCAGCAAAAGATCTGCTTTTGAGAGAGGCAGGAAGGAAGGTAAAGAGAAAGAGACAGAGAGAGAGAGAGAGTCAGAAGTAGAATAGAGTGTGGGAAACAGTGTTGAAGATGGGTTGGTGAGGTCAGGCTTGGTCAGGGGTTTGGTTAGAAACGAACGAAAAACCAAACGAAAGAACGTAAATAAGGCAAATTCATACAAAACGTAGCTGCACACGCACACAAACACACATACACACATACATAGTGACGAACTATATAATAGTTATATGTATAGAGAAGAACGGAACGGTTGTTTTGGGGGCCGTGCTTTGCACCCTGTACGGTATATGCACTTCGTAGTTTTAAAAGCTGCCCGATAAGGCGCCGACCGGTTAACCAGTTCGGTAAGCAATAGCACTTTGACAGCTATTAAAAATGGCATTGCTCTACGGTGGTACGGAGCGTTTCGCAAGCTTCTGAACGTTTGACATGGTAACCAAGTAACGCCTCGTTATCTTCCGGACCATTTCTGTATGGTGCTCGGGTAACGCTATCACTCACATTGAATTGCTGTTACGACGAAACGAAACATGGTGGTCGCTGTGGTTTTCTGGCTATTTTACTCTAGCGCTTCTAGCATGAGGTTGTACATCAATTTCGAAACAATAATCTAACACATTTGTAACAGCACAACGGTAGATATAGACAATGAAGCGTTGAGAATTGTTGAGAAACACAAACAGCAAAACATAGACGGTAAAGAAATTACGGGGTTACGGTTTGATTGGTAATGTGAAATGTAGATAGACGCACAGAGCTATGTCACAATGTAGTAGAAAGAAAGTGAAAACAAAACAAAACACGAAAAGGATAGCAAATGGCCAGCGGGCAATACGAATGGTAGCTTTACGTTGCGTGGCCACGCTGCCCACCTGATGCTGGGGGCAGTGAAAACAATGTACCGGGGCACCAGCCATTGGTCGAACAGTTTCGTCGTTGAACTTTGTTCTTGTTCTTGCACGCGGTAAGTATATCAAGCAAAAAACGATAAATAAATACACACTTAGATGCATGTTAGTTTGGTTTTTTTAAACATATGACTATGCACACATACAACAGACAGCAAAAATAGTAAGAAAGAGATAAAGACAGCGAGAGTAGAAGAACGGAACGGAAACGCGCTGCACGCTGGGTGCATCGGGTCTTCATGTTTTCTTTTTTGTTAATCAAAACATCTAACGAAACTGGGCCTGCAACCTCGGCGATCGCGCACTGGCAAAGGACGAGATGCGTTCGTGTTGCACCGTTTTGCTTTGCCAGTGCGCGCGAGGTAGCGAAGCAGTTCATTTTGCTTGCTATGGAGATTCCTATGCTTATTAACTTCTGCACCTGCGTACTGATGTAAACTAGTGTGAGCAATGCACTCCCACTACGTTTTGCAGAGCAGAGTTACAATTGTTTAATTTAGACAATAGTTTGGTGGGTATTATTGGGGCAGTATTGGAGGTTGTTTTTGGTTGACTTTTTTTTGTTTTGGGGCAGGGAAAACGCTTAGAATGTATAATAAATTGGTGAGCATTGTTCTATGTACCATTAGCACTTCCGACACTGAACTGATACTCAGCACATACATGGTAACACCAACCTCCACTGGGGGACCTGGAACAGAGTTTGCAATTCGAGATGAATTTGATTTCATTGTTTGTTGGTTGGATTAGCAGATGGGTTGGAGCGTTGGATATGGACAACCGGATATGTCTTCGCGAACCTCGGGCAAGGGTGGAACTCTCGGACGCTATCAACGAGACCAAAGACTGTCGGCGATCATTCGAGCAGTAAGAAATGTTCGACCTTACGACAGGGATAGGGAGTGATTGAGAGTGAAAGACAGAGATATCGAGAGCACAAAGTTAGTAAGAGTAAGAGAGAAGGAGAGAGATACAGTGGGAAGCAGGATAATGAGTCGAGTATAACAATGAAAGCATTAATGATACCCGAACATTCAAGCCCGAATCGTTGAAGAGTAGCCATGTTTATTTCGGAAATTATTACATCACTTATAGCGCTGCGCGTCCCTACGCAAGATGGCTTTTGGCAGATGGGCATGGATGGACACCATTGTAGGACAAACCGAAGGTATGAATAAATATGAGCCACTGTACCCAGCAGCAGCAGCAGCAGCATCATGTATCCAGGCAGGGTCCTTCAACTTCGCACCGACATGGACATAATCGCGGGATGAGTGGGATGATAATGGAAGGTCCTCAAATTGATGAATAATCCATTTGCTTAAGAACTTAAAGTGTATGCGATGTTGAGCCCATCAACATGGTGAGTGTAAGGAACGTTTGTGGACTAGGAAAAAGCAGCAAAGTATTAGACAACAGTGTAGCCGATGGTAAACTAAATGCAGGAAGGTTTAAAAAACGGACTCAGGAAAAGGCCCATTTAAGAGGGATTTAATAATATTCTTCCGTGTATTTAGCGGTGTTTAGTTAGCGAAGAACGAAAACTTCGATGGTTTAATATGTGGTTTTTAGGAATACTTTAAGTTGTGTTAAAGATTTCGTTAACATTCATTTCATTGTTTTAAATTGAATTGTTCGAAGATGGAAGGAAAGATGCGCAAGAGAGCTTAAATGTAAATAATAATAAGAGATAACAGCCTCTGAATCATGTAGCTGACATGTTGGGTGAAAATATACAAGTTGATGGCGCTTAAAAACATATGCTTAATAATGTATAGATGTAGAAATAGTTGAGCTCGGATCTGATGACTGCTCAAATTCATTTAATTACGAAGGTTTCTTAAACGCACATATGAAATTAATTAAGTAAAGGGCATTTTGTAACTTAAACTGAGTTTGTAATAATATTTTCATCTTCAAGAGAAATATCTTGTCCGGTAAGGAGCATATTTTTGTGGACGACGGACTTGTGGAGCAATCTTTTCGGCGATGTTTGTTTCTGCACCTGTTTCGCTGTATTGTTTACCGTTTCCTATACGATTGCGCATTTTCGTGTGCGAGTGAGTGTGCGTGCGTAGCAAAACGAAAAAAAGTCTGCCAACCTGGCGCAGTACGAAACATGCGACCCAGCACGGTGGCGAAGTTTGTGGTGATAAAAAAAATGGATGCAAAACCTTGTTCTTGGTTTTCCATCCCGGGGGTTTTGATTCAAAATAAAAATAAATACATAATGGTTTAGCTACGTAGACAACTCGGCATAGTTATGGAAGAGATCATACACAAGCAGATTATAAGTTTTAAAACAAATCACTGTCAGAATCGGTTGAAAATTGTTTGGAAACGAAACCAGAAGTTCGGTTTACCAGCAAAGCTTCACAACCAAATGCATTGAATCGCTTAAGCCACTGGGTGCAAATATCAGTTTGTCAAAAGTTTCCATAATTTCCAAGACAAAAAAAAAAAACAGAAGGCCACAAGTTGAGCCATGGCGTAATGCTTGGACACACAATGCAGATAGCACACGGTATAAATCTGTCACCGGGTTTTGCGCCAGAATGATGTCGTTCGCTTGATCCTTTTGCTTGCGGGCCCGTATCGGGCCCGTAGCGAGCAAACCGGGCCCGAACCTTGATTTGAAATGCATTGCCGCTTGCGGTTCGGCAACTGCATGGCATCCCGTGACCATCAGCGACCCAGACCGATCCCGTCTGGGCGGGGAGATTTCGTCCTGTACCGTAAAAAGCTTAGCACTTCCGTCAGCACCGTTTTTGAGTTGAGTTGGTTTTCCGAGCAGATAAATACTTTGTCCGCATGTACGTGTGTGTTCCTTGTTTGCGTAGTCGCTTTTTTGCTCTAGGGTGGGAGAGAGGTATGGACGATGTGGGTGTCTGTGTGGATGACTATGTGTGTGTGTGTGGGTGGAAGTTTGAGTTAGCTTCCGGGGTCAAATGTGCCGGAGCGCTGGCGAAATGATCATTCTGTTTGCGTCGGAGTTTCAGTTGAAAGTGTTGAAAGAGAAACGATTAACACTGCTTTGTCGGGGGTGCATTGAAATGTAAACGTATCTCGGTTTCCGGAGGGGAAAATTGGGATGAGTTGTACACGGGTGCGGATTACGCTAACGTTTTGCTAATTATGTGTGCATAGACAGATGGTCGGGAAGAGTTGTAAAATGAAATCTACATTTTGCACCTATGGAAAGCCTAACGAATGTTCGGGTTTGATCCCACACGGGGAAACTCATTTCGGTCCATACGTACAAAGCAGCGTTAATCATTCCTGTTGATAATTTAGGTTGATTTGAGTAAAATATTGGAAGAGATTAGGAAACTATTAGAGTTTGAAAATGATTACATGTGATGTTTTGTAAATCCGAGTAGCGATGTAATGTGAAACACAGTTGGAAGCTTTAGTACGTTGTGTAAGTGTGCCGTTTCAAACATAAACAAAAACCAAAACGAAACAAATATGGCGTAGTGAACATTGTGCATGTAGATTGAAAATGATCGCATAGACAGATGCGGTCCCGTATGGTAGTGTCTTGACTGAATGGTTAGTGGCTATAGTTGTTGAATTGTAGAAACGACATGGCAAACATTAACTGTGCACGTTTTGGGTTATAGAATACTTTCGTGTAATAGATTTAAGTTCAGTAGAAGATAGTAGTGTTTGTGTGTGTGTGTGTGGTAATAATCTAGCAAGGAATGGACAAAAAGGCAAACGTGTGCTTCAGCTAACGAACGAGACAAATACATCGAACTTTGCTACGTAAGATTTCGCTACAACATTGAGCGCAGTAAGGTGTGTGTTTAGCAAGTATTGCCATTTTAACAGTTGAAAGGATCGCTTGCAGAGCAACACGGTACGAAATATGAACCAGTGTGGCTTGGTACGGTTAGTATAATTGACGTTGGGATGTTTGTTAAAATAGATCATCAGAACAAGCGGCAAGGGATGAACAGAAGTACGTGTTATAAAACTAGAAACAAACAAGTAACGAAAAAGTATAACAGTGGATCATAGTTGGTGGATTGGGATGGAATGTATTTCATTTGATATACAATCGATTTACAAGTCTAGAAAGGGTGATTGAGGGTGAGAAGAGTTATAGAGAGAGCCTTCGGCGGAATGAAGGCGTCCTGTGATAATTAAATTGTGAGTTAACGGAAGGGATACTAATGTTAAAAAATACGTTTGATAGTAGCAGTACGGCTAGGCCGTCCTTTTATAACAAAAATATTATTTTTAGTTGAACGAAAATTTCCATAACTTAATTCAAAACTGAAGAAATTCTCCTGCTAAACAGTGGTTAAAATATTTATAGCTCGTTCTGCATTAGTATTAGGCCACGTTTTCGTGGGGCCATGGTAGGTTCCTTGGCAATATCCTCTTTCGATTATTAGTTTAACAACAGTGGCACTAAACGAACGTTGGTGTAAACAAAATCATTGGAACCCCGACTTGTATTCGGCATTCAAGGGTGTGGTTGGAGAGAGAGAGAGAGAGTGTGTGAGAGAGAGATATATATAGGGAAGATGTAGGGTTAGAAGGAAATAATAGCTCTTATTCAGAGAAGGTACTTAGTCATATGAATTGTACCATTTTAACTTCAGACAGCGAACTGATAGACAGCACATACATGGTGACTCCCACTTCAACCGGCGGTCCTGAAACACGGATAGTTGTGGTAAGAAAACATAATGCAATCAGAGATTAAAACAGATTGAAATGAGCAACAACAACAACAACACAGACACTCTCCCGGTTAAGGATATGCTGCAAGTAAGTAAGAAAGCTTTGTTGGGGGAGGAAAAGGTTAGAAATGCGCGCAAACAACAATCCCGCGTAACGGTCACGATCACGAGACAACAACAAATAAGGCAGGCATAAGAGAAACGCTGTCACTTGTTGTGGAAGTTTTGTGAAGTATTGACGGTTTGTCTACTACGCACTTTTTGGTTAATGTTTGATGTTTGTCCTGGTGTGTTTGTTCCCGCTGAAAAAGGGTTTGATAATCACGGAAACCAAAACCACATTTGCGCACACTGGGATTAACGACTAAATGGATTAAAAGCAAACAAACCAAACCAAAAAAAAAAAACCGGACGTAGGAATGCGAGAGATAAAAAGGGGACACTAAAATAAAACAGCAAAACTATCCGATATCGAACGGGCTTGGTGGGAATTATTTGGGGGATGCATGAACACCAGAAAAACAATACGAACAATGCACACAAACAGACGTCCAGCGTCCAGTACGGAGATAGCGTTCGGTCCCGGGAGAAGTTATGCCGTTTTAGCTCACTAAAGGAATTTATTGAACGTGTGGCGCCGCAGAAACGTAGGAAAGATTCTGGCGAGCGCTCACATCACCTGATTGAGGAAAGTGTTTATGTTCGACAACCTCGAAACCGGATATAGAAGGGAAACGAACACAAGAAACAAACAATAGTAACATATCGGTACATAAAAGGTAAACGCTGCCTGTACGCTGCAGGTTACAATTGGGAAGGAAGTGAACGATCTACGCTCACTGGTTTTGTTTGCGTTGCTTAGCACGTGGAACATTTTCACCAACAGCTAGGCGCCATTGTATCTCGTTCGAGGAGATGGGAGCGAATGTTCGCGTAAGTAGTGTAGCAGTACATTGCGGCCAAAGTCATTCCGTACTTTCCGCACAAACAGCACTAAAAAGTATACGTGGGTAAAGAAACTACGGTTCACAATATGGCAGACAACGTAAAAGGGAAGTAAACAAACAATAGTAACACTTTCATTTGGAGTTTTGTTTTGCAAAAAGGAAACACATACACAGATACGGGAAACAATGAAAGCTGTCGGGCGCGCACGCACACACTGTATAGGGAACGGGCCAGTGGGTCTGCTGATTACGGTACGCTTGTACACTTGTAGCCTGGAAATGGAGGCGCCTGGTACTTTGTTAGATGTGAGCGTTTTGTTTGTAAGAGAGATAGTGTAACTAGTTTTTTTCCTATTTGGAGGGAGATCTTGGATGTGTACAAAGGAGATAAAATATCGAAAGTTTTCACGGCGACGAGATGCAACAAAAAAAAGACAACCACAATCGATACGGAGGAAAGTGTTAAAGCCCGCAAGGTTCCACACGCGGATGATGTGACGTGGCTAAGTGACGAGGCCAACGATGGATACGGAACAAACAAAATGAAACGTGTCGTGTAAGGTACATGTGTGTGCGCGACAAAAGGAAAATCTAGATCGGCAATGTGCGAAAAACCGAAATGAAAGAGGAAAAGCGACACATTTCGTGTGAAAACGTTCCCTCGATTGCACATGTTCGGGTCGAGGGGTTGGTTTTTGTACGTTCAATATCATCCACAAGGCACACACCGTTTTGTTTTGTTCGTTACTTCGGGGACATTGTTTACCATGCGGTGAGAGAGTGGATAGGACGATTGGTACCGAAATTTGAATGCCGCAGCAATCCAGTCGTAACCGCGTCAATATGTTGCAGCGGGGGCCGTACCTGTATTGTGATGTTTACAAACACACAAACACGAGCACCTCATCAGCCCCGCAGTTGGGGATGCGGATAGGCATGGCAAAAGCTGGCCACCTGCTCGGTGGAGTTGAAGTCGATAAAATTCTTCACATGTGCGACGCATCATGATCGACATGGCATCGTGTATGGGTGTAAGTAACAGCACGGATCACATCCATCACAATGCTTTTCCGTTAAGGTGCACAGCGAAAAACAGTAGATGAATACGAAAGAGAACGTTGCATATTTTAACTTTGTTCTTCGCATGTGCTGCATAAGCATCAAAAAAGAAGTGAATGGAAAAAGGCAGAAAACAAAACCAAACGCTCAATTTCATAAGCACGAACAGGGAAAGGTAAGTGAATCGTCCTGAAAGATCTGGAGCATGAACGAGAGAAGAAAAAAAGGCTTAACCTCCCAAAAGCTGACGAACGTCACGAGCATCCCAGGGAAAAGGCGAGAGACTCCCGGGAGGACATACGATGAGGAGCAGCAGCAGTAGCACCCGCAACATCATCGGGGTTTTCCTCCCACACACACACACACGAAACTCTCTTCGAACTTCGTTGGAAGGAAAACAGAAAAATTAATTAAAACAAACAGGTTAGCGCACACACACGCGCGCACACACCGGCGCAAGATTGAAACATGTAGAGTGCCTCTCGGATCCAGGTTTGCAGCCCGAAGCGGGTGTATGGTTTTGTTTGCTAAATAGGTTCGTTGATGTTTTTTGTTTTGCTTTACGTTGTTTAGGATTTTTCTCGAAACGGTGAGAAACTTTGTTTTGGAGGAAAACAGCAAAACAAAAAAAGACGAAAAGCAGTAGGAACCAGGCTAGCTGGCCAAAAACAGTAGATGAATACGAAAGAGAACGTTGCATATTTTAACTTTGTTCTTCGCATGTGCTGCATAAGCATCAAAAAAGAAGTGAATGGAAAAAGGCAGAAAACAAAACCAAACGCTCAATTTCATAAGCACGAACAGGGAAAGGTAAGTGAATCGTCCTGAAAGATCTGGAGCATGAACGAGAGAAGAAAAAAAGGCTTAACCTCCCAAAAGCTGACGAACGTCACGAGCATCCCAGGGAAAAGGCGAGAGACTCCCGGGAGGACATACGATGAGGAGCAGCAGCAGTAGCACCCGCAACATCATCGGGGTTTTCCTCCCACACACACACACACGAAACTCTCTTCGAACTTCGTTGGAAGGAAAACAGAAAAATTAATTAAAACAAACAGGTTAGCGCACACACACGCGCGCACACACCGGCGCAAGATTGAAACATGTAGAGTGCCTCTCGGATCCAGGTTTGCAGCCCGAAGCGGGTGTATGGTTTTGTTTGCTAAATAGGTTCGTTGATGTTTTTTGTTTTGCTTTACGTTGTTTAGGATTTTTCTCGAAACGGTGAAAAACTTTGTTTTGGAGGAAAACAACAAAAAAAAAAAGACGAAAAGCAGTAGGAACCAGGCTAGCTGGCCAAGAAGTGGGAAGAGACCGACGGAGTTGATGCGGTTGTTTCCACCTTGTCACGCCCAGAAAGGTGCTGGTTCGTGCCAGCAAGCCACAGGCCAAAAGCGAGAGGCTCGAACCTCCCTGCAGCTTATGCTTGTGCACGGAAAACAACATTTGAACGGCTGTTTTTTTTTTCGGCTGTTCCCGGGACTTTTTCCCCGGCACAGACTGGGGGGGGGGGGGGGGGGGGTGACTTTTTAGCCATACCAGGCAGCAATCATGGCCAGGCGCGGGCTGTGCACCGTGAGAAAATGGAGTTCTCCGTGGTGACCACTCTATGTTTTCATGTTTTTCCTTTCCCAGTAGGCGGCCATGTTGGGTTGCAGTTGCGTTGTTTGTATTCTCTCGCAAGGTGTGCTGTGTGCTTTTGTTATCGGGTTTTCGAAATGCTAGTTTCGCTTGGGGCAGGCAAACAGCAACGGAAAGCGAAGCCAACCCGGACATGGGTGCAAATAGGAAACGATAACGTGCACCGGAAGAGTGGATTGTTTTGTGGAACACAGTACACTCGGCGGGATTGTTTGTCGTTTTTGGACAACTTGTACTTTGGTACTGTGTTTTTTTTTTGCTCAGCTACATATGCTGATGTTGAAGAGGTCTTTAAACAGAATGAGGTAAAGTACAATCACTTTGGGATGTTTTCCCGAAATTCCAACTAAGCCTCCGATCAGTTCTGCTTTTAAGTTCCGGGAATTCAGATCATTTTCTTCCATAAACAGATCTAGATCTTCAGATTTTCTACACGACAAAGATTACGATCCTCGGCGAAGAGAGAAAACAAAGAGGTCCAATCGTAGGTGAACAGATGTTGGGGGAAGGGGGGTCTGACTGACACAACAAACCGACCGACGGATTTCGATGAAGCTCCAGTAGACACAAAGTAGCGACGATGACGGCGGATTCCACACGGTGATCGTAGGGCGCGAAGACCGTCGAACGAAAAGGAGACGTTTGGTAGCACGCCATCGAAACATTAATACGTACCTCCATAGTTCGGTCTTACTCTTTTATCATAACCAACGCTGAACGAATCTAGAATGGCTGATATATTGACATCACCGAGCATGCTACCACCTCCGGTCCTGAAAGAAGAAGCGAGATAGAAACGTAAGGTTAGTTAAGTCATCACACGCAAAACGCTGTGCTTCAAGAAGGTGAAGAAGTGGTGAAATAATTTCATTAAAGCCTGTTAAAAGTGTGACAGATTAAACATTGTTGCGTTGTATGCGATTTGGAGTACGTGACAAGCACTAATGAAAATGCTAGTTCCGAGTTATGTTCTCTCATCGAGGTTCTACGAGGGCGTTGCCGAGCTCGTATAGCAATGTACGGCGTGGCCAAAAACCGTATTCATACCGTGGAAGCACAATCTGGCCTGCACACCAAAACTAGATCTGTGCTGCAGCGTGTAATTTAGCTTTGATTCGGTAAATTTATGGCGGTTGCCGTTTGAATCAGGTGATACGGCGAGAAGATGGTCTCTCGCTGTTGGTGAAAGTCCAGCATCCGTTGGAGCACAATTGTTTATGGTGGGTAATGTAGGTGGGACCGTGCCAGTTTATGATTGTCGGAGATGGTGTTTCAGTTGCCCATTGAAGTGAGAAGCTTTAGGCTAACTCCTGCAAACCAACAAACACTCGACCATACACAAAGCGACAACCGTATCGCAGTGCTGGTGCAGAGCCGGAGCATTTGCACGTGATGATATTGATAATAAATTTTTGAACCACTTAGCCATCCCCGGTAGCCTGGCAGAAGCGGCCCCGGTATGTTCGAGCAGAAGGTGAACCGTTTCGGGCAAGGGTGGAAGATAAATTTATACACAAGAATTAATGAAATTCCAGCGCACATAGAAGTATTTCGTTGGGAATGGGGAATAGCACACAGTCAAAAAAACAAGACTACGAGCTCTAGTGATCATACATCAAAAGTTATGCTTGCTCGTGAAGGGGATAACCGAAACTAGTGTTCTATTTCTGGATGCTGTGGATAGACGATATAATTTGTAGAGAGTTCCTCGGATATTCAAATGTGAGGTTTTTTTTGGGCTTGATGACATTTTATCTACAGCTTAATCTGCTACGAGTACATGTTTCTCTGTTGGCTCCGGTTTTGCTTGCTTCATCCTTTTTATGCAAAAACATTCAGTAATTGAAAGGGCCCTAATGAAATGTATCCTTTGTGACTGTGAAATGTCATCGCATCTGTCCCAAGTTGTCAAGTCAACTGGAAGAACAAAGGGCGTGCGTTCGTTTTTCTAGTGTACATCCCGGACGAAATAAATAAAGGATTTTGTGGATCTTTCAATTGGAAACACATGAGCACATCGATTCGCATTAACCGAAAAGGATACGTTCTCGATGTGAAGATGGGCGAAAACCGTCCTTCAAAGACTCGAAATGCATTAGATACCGATGAGTGTCGTTTTCGGTGAGCTTTGAACTTGATGTGTGGGACACTCCAAATTCGGGTCACTCCTTATTAAGCGTGCCAGTCAATGTGGAATTGAAAATGGAAGTTTAAAATATGTACATTTAAGCTCATGCACAAACACACACACACACGCAGAACTACTTGGCTTGTTGCTCGTCAGGTCAAATCTCGCACTTGAACGAGAGCATAAAAGGAATCCTTCCATCGATTGTTCGCTTACCGGAGATGAAGGGGTGTGATCGTGTGGCACTGCAACGAGAAGCGTGAAGGACGTCCGGTTTTCTACTCAGCAAACAACTGGGTGTTGTACGAGTGTTGTTAATAACACGAGAGAGAGAATGGGAGAGAGAGAGTGCATAGATACGGAGGCGTTGAAGGATTTGCTGAGTACTCATTCAGTTACGTTTTTTGCTCACCAATTCTCTCTTGCGCGTGAGATGGTGTACGTGCACCCGAAGGCAGGCACAAGCTTCGCCCTAGTGCTCGCGTAAACGTGAGAAAGTGTGCGTGTGTGTGTGGGTGTGCGCTTGTGTAAAGCAGAATTTCCCAGGGGAGCTCGTTACACTGTTAATAGCAATAGCTTTAACGATGCTGGTTTGCTGGTGTTTGTTTGTTTGCGTATGTGTGTATTGTTATTGTGATATTTATTTTTCTCGTGAGAATGTGGGGTATCAGAAAAGCTTGTCAATGTTATTGGAGACCATCCTTGCAATGCTGAAGTATGGACGTTGAAACGAGACGAATCTCTGGGGAACATCTGTATGGTGTGTTCCGTTTGGAGTTAATTTGATACTTTAGATCGCATTATTTAA
>KZ062082.1:25494-113034 GCA_002091835.1 Anopheles maculatus
GAAGGGGATAACCGAAACTAGTGTTCTATTTCTGGATGCTGTGGATAGACGATATAATTTGTAGAGTTCCTCGGATATTCAAATGTGAGGTTTTTTTTGGGCTTGATGACATTTTATCTACAGCTTAATCTGCTACGAGTACATGTTTCTCTGTTGGCTCCGGTTTTGCTTGCTTCATCCTTTTTATGCAAAAACATTCAGTAATTGAAAGGGCCCTAATGAAATGTATCCTTTGTGACTGTGAAATGTCATCGCATCTGTCCCAAGTTGTCAAGTCAACTGGAAGAACAAAGGGCGTGCGTTCGTTTTTCTAGTGTACATCCCGGACGAAATAAATAAAGGTTTTTTGTGGATCTTTCAATTGGGAACACATGAGCACATCGATTCGCATTAACCGAAAAGGATACGTTCTCGATGTGAAGATGGGCGAAAACCGTCCTTCAAAGACTCGAAATGCATTAGATACCGATGAGTGTCGTTTTCGGTGAGCTTTGAACTTGATGTGTGGGACACTCCAAATTCGGGTCACTCCTTATTAAGCGTGCCAGTCAATGTGGAATTGAAAATGGAAGTTTAAAATATGTACATTTAAGCTCATGCACAAACACACACACACACGCAGAACTACTTGGCTTGTTGCTCGTCAGGTCAAATCTCGCACTTGAACGAGAGCATAAAAGGAATCCTTCCATCGATTGTTCGCTTACCGGAGATGAAGGGGTGTGATCGTGTGGCACTGCAACGAGAAGCGTGAAGGACGTCCGGTTTTCTACTCAGCAAACAACTGGGTGTTGTACGAGTGTTGTTAATAACACGAGAGAGAGAATGGGAGAGAGAGAGTGCATAGATACGGAGGCGTTGAAGGATTTGCTGAGTACTCATTCAGTTACGTTTTTTGCTCACCAATTCTCTCTTGCGCGTGAGATGGTGTACGTGCACCCGAAGGCAGGCACAAGCTTCGCCCTAGTGCTCGCGTAAACGTGAGAAAGTGTGCGTGTGTGTGTGGGTGTGCGCTTGTGTAAAGCAGAATTTCCCAGGGGAGCTCGTTACACTGTTAATAGCAATAGCTTTAACGATGCTGGTTTGCTGGTGTTTGTTTGTTTGCGTATGTGTGTATTGTTATTGTGATATTTATTTTTCTCGTGAGAATGTGGGGTATCAGAAAAGCTTGTCAATGTTATTGGAGACCATCCTTGCAATGCTGAAGTATGGACGTTGAAACGAGACGAATCTCTGGGGAACATCTGTATGGTGTGTTCCGTTTGGAGTTAATTTGATACTTTAGATCGCATTATTTAAATTTAAAGTTGCAGTTTATTGTAACCTATGTATTGGTAAAAGTCTTCTCAAGTTTTTTTTTACAAGTCGTAAATCAAGCAGGTAAATCTGTTGACGTTTTAAGTTAGAATCAAGATATCACTACCATACATATAATTAAAACCTACTAGTCAACTGCGAGTTTTATACACCAACATCACAACTAGAGGTGCTACAACAGTCTACCAAGAAGCGATATAGGTTCGCCAAGTGTCCAATGCTCGCTTCGTGTCGATGGTTGGTTAGTCAGCGTACATAATTTATGTCGAACGCACTAAGAAGCATAACCACCCATCGTACCATAGTGTACTAGGCTGTGCCGAAGCAGTACGTTGCTTCAGAAATGTTTTAACCCATCCGAAACTGGGAACCTGTGCGTGAAGTCAAAAGCCATTTGCAATTCCATGGGTATGATTTAACAGCCCTAGGTCCCTGCTGGCCCATCCACTCGCCGACCAACCGGGGCAACGAGGGTGCGAAAACGGGGTTGAGGGATGAATTTGATTTTCATCCAACTAGAGTCTCCTGCAATTATCCCTGCTTTGAAATGAGTGAAATAACTATGCCAAACCACAACACAGCAGCAGCAGCAGCAGCAGCAGGAAGCGCATGGCAACCGTGGCCTGGGAACTGACCCCTCCGGTGGAAGCTCCATGGTTCCATTTCCGGTAATAAAAATAACCTCAACCCCACATGCCCGTGGAGTGGTTACGGCGCAAGGGTGCTTTTTGAAGTACGGGCGTACGAACGCTTACGGAAGACGCACAGTATGCTGCTCGTTCCGTGCCGTTGCTTTAAAAGGTTTAATTTACGATCCAAGTCTTGGTATTGTCCCTCGGTAAGGTTCGCTAGCCTCCAGTGTTGCGATAGTGGAGCACGACCCGGGTGGCAAGGGAGTGTGCGTGGTTTGGGTTGGGCAGAGTGTGTATGTACACCATAAACTCGATTCGGTTGCTTTGGTTTTGGAGCGGGCGAAATTAGCTTACAAATGAGTGCAAAGTGCGGTTGCCTGCTTCGGTAACATTCAGATAGCTAAATGATGACCCGCTAGTGGATGGAGTTGGGTCCAAAAAATAGAACTTGATATTAGTGCGTGTGCGATTGTGTGGATTCGATTTAACAAAGGGTTTAATTTAGAATATTCGGAGGTAGAAAAGAGTATTTAGAAATTGAGTTTTTAAGGGCAAATATGTTTAACTACAACTGTACTCAACGCGAGAAAAGCTTGACTGCGTGTCTAAAGTACTCTGGAAGAAGGTGTGATAATTTCGAATTTTTTTTGTTAACGTCTCTTTATGATTTTCTTTACTAACCCAAGCAAATGCTTCATAAAACTTGAATCCTCCCAGCAACTGAAATCGTTTCCTTCTTGGCTCATAAAATAAACTCGCCGCATTTCACATCGTATGTCCATCAAGCAGGTCGATCTTTTCAACCATCTCTATCCCCACACAACTAAGCACACTGCTGGGTTTATCCTTTTTGCCCTCCCCCACGACATAATACAGAAAAATGAAAACTCGTGCATCGACACACACACACACACACACATAAACTAGCGACGCTACATGACATTCCATTCTCGGGTTGTTTCATTCAGCATGTTCTACTCGGGCCAGAGTGAAGAATCTGGTTGGCCTGCCGGTGCCTTTGGAGAGTGAGATCGTTCGGCTGGGACTGTAATCAAATTTATGTTGCTTTTCTTGCAGGTTGGCTTTTTTTTATGGATATCTCCACCCAATTTTACTGGTTCCCTGGGGAGCGATGCTATTCAGCATTGCCAAGAAAAGATAGGATGATGGGGGTCAACCGTGGGTTCGTGGAGACGCAGGAGATTAAAGCAAGCGCGTCGTAACGAGTAAAAGGATGGAAAGCTTTTCATTTTAAGCAGGGCATTTTTGTTGCTGTTGCTGGTACGCTTTTACCCACCAGTCAGTCACCGGAGCAGTCAGTTGACCTGCTTTGGAGCTATAGTATGAAGGGAAAACTGGGATGAATCGCACCAAAGCAACAACAGAAAAAAAGGATACGCCTCCCCAAAGGCATTTTTGCACGATGCTAAGAGCGAACAGCTGAGGGAAGGGTTTTGGAAGGAGGAATCGGGAACGGAATCGTTTTCAATCCTCTTCCGGTATTCCACGGGGAACGATTCGCGAAGGATAAATCCATCTCATTTGCGATGCGCACGCAGTGAAGACTGGAATGGAAGGAAGAGCGCGTGCGAGAGAGAGTGAGCGAGCGAGCGAGAATCACCAAAACGGAAAAGACATTCTCAATACAATCTTTCTTGTAGCAAAACGGAACGGATGGAAAGTTCTGGCCGGCCCCGAACCCATTACCACCTCAACGCGCCTCAACAAATAAACCCAACCGGCCTTTTTCGCCCCGAACGGTGGGGTGGAAGGCAATGAAAACAAACTATTAATTCTGATTATAAATCCCCAATCGCGTTTCGCTGGCAAAATGCTGACAAATCCGTTTTCATTAATCACAACCAACGGGGTAGGACTCGGGGCACTGGGATCCGACTGGGAGTTACCAGGCGCTCTGAAGGTATGGGTAACTTTTAAAGGTGTACTGGCGGACGCGACCAAGTAATGGGTTTTACTTTTGCTCAGAAAGGCGAATGATTTCGAGACTGCTGTCTGCTTACGGGTAGCAGTTCGCGCAAGGAACGGAGCCAGGGGAGCAATCTTGCAAAGCATCAAATAACTGACTGTGTGCGTCACAGGATTCATGGTACGAAGGGGTTGAGGAATTTGGGTCTTTCCGACTGCACCCAAGCACCTGAGACACCTTCGGGTAGGGTAGCAACAATCCGTCCGATGGGATGGTCGTGATTACAAGCTTGGAAAGAAATTAAAAAAAGGCAACTCTTTTATTGCTAGCATATCCTGGCGTTCGTTTGCAGGTGTATTTTTTTCGCCGGGGTCTACCATCGTAGATAACACAAAGGCGAGACTCAGCGGTGGAAAAGCTTCGGTTCGGGTGTGTATATCTGATTTATTTGAACGGATTAAATGTAGCTCCGAAGAAGGAGGAAGGATCTCATTTTCGATTCATAAAACGGCAGAAACACCTTCGCTTGAAGGGTGCTTTTATAGTTTGGTAGATAAGTTTTTTTTTGTCAAATTGTAATTTTATTTTATTTGAGTCCACCAAAGAAGTAAACGTAGGTATTTTGTTTCATTAATTTATATCGCACTTCAATGATTAAAGGTATGTTAAGTCTAATTCAGTTGATCTTAGTGGTAAGCACCTTCAGCTGACTCGATTTATTGTAGATAGATTCAAGCATACATATAGCTACTCTGTTTTATTCGTGATCCTTTCAATACAAAATTCGCCTTATTTCTTGATAGCTTCAAGCCCTGAAATCGTCTGAAACTGTCACTTATGTTTCCATCTAAACCAACAAAACATAAAGAGTATGATGTACACCCACTCGTAGTACACACAGCAAAGTATGTGCATTGAATGATAATGTTCCGAGAGCTGATCGGCACATACACACACACAAAATGTCCGCTGCGTAGGTGAGCACGGAATGGTAACATGATACTCTTCATTCACATTCAACTGAGCGCTACTACCATCAACACCCAGGCTGCTGGGCTGGCTTCCCGCTGAGGTTATGAAATTTTCCTATCAAACTTGGCGTGTATATAGTTTCACGAGAAAATGAAAAACTTTTCGTTCCCACACGCCCGATTCGGCGAAATTCCCCGGGGTCCAGGGGAACAGCTGAGTTGAAATGAATTTTCGATAACTTCATTTGGAGTTTCGTTATTTTTTTTCTGTTGTACGGACCGTTTGGGACCTGCTGGTTGGTTGGTTGGCATTTTGAACCGGTTCGGCCCATCGGTTGGATGGTGGTCGTACGAATCGAGTGGTGCTTCACGTAGTGGTAAAATCTCTTGAGATTTTAATTATCCTAACGGACCTGACTTATTTTCGACTTTCACCTTAGGTCCGGGGGCATCATATTTCCTGATCCGGACCCGGCGGCATTTAGGCGGGTGAGGAAAATGGTCAAAATAAAAGCGGGAGCAGCAGGGCGAGAGTGTGTCCGCTGGGAGTGGACGAAATTTTATCCCGGCACATTGTTTAGCGCGAGCGCGCAAAAACTTTTCATTTGCGCTGATGGGGTAGCGCGCAATTTTTCGTTTCGGGCGCTAGGGAATCGGGCTGGGTAAAGCTTCTGAAGGGTATATTAACATGTCGGCGCTGAGCTGTCACACAAGCGCGAGTGTAGGAAAGGGGGCTTTGGGTACGCTAGTTTTCCTAGTCCTGTCAGCTTGCCGAGCTGACATCCGGCGGAAATCGCCTCTATCGTCAGCCGGATGCTGGGAGTTTGCTCCCTGTGCACCGGTACCGTCGTTTCCTGCGCTAAGGTTCCCGTAGCCACCGCGACGACCCGAGTCACGGTTAGGGTGAGCGCTGGCAAGTTTAAGCATAACCCAGGGAAAAGCCAAATATGCATAATATAATGAGAATTTTACGCTTCGTTGGCTTAAAAATTATTTCACACTGCGATGCGCTTACCAGGTTGGTGGTTGGTGAAATGGAAAGAATGGGTGGGATTCTTTATCGTATTTAAGCCACGTAGTATCCCCCCTCCCCGGCCGGTAGTACGGAGGTGATATTCAAGCGTACATTATATGCACGTAACGGTGACGATGTGTGCGCTGATGCGAGCCCGTGTCAGATTTCTCGCTCTGACATAATCGGCACGAGCGGGCGGTGCAGCGCGTGGTGTGTTGAGGTTATGGGTCCCTTATTTTTACTCCCTCGTAACGGCGTTGGAAGATGCAAACATATTAATAATATTTTATTAATAGATTGTGCAAATCCGTTCTCCGAAAGGGTGAACCATGAACGACCAGGCGTCTCCATCAATGGATTTGCACTAAAGAAATGCTATCGACATTAATTATAACGTCCGTTGCTTATTGAAATCTTATAAAATTTTCAATCGATAATTTTTCCTGGTAAATCATTTAGAAAATTATACAAACATAAGATTGACTGATAATTATTGCAGCACAGTTTCGAGTGGCTTTTCAAGAGCGTTTTCAAGCATCCTCCTGGTGAGTGGCATTTTCACATGGAAATATTTTACCAGTACATACCATCTACGATAACATTGTTGTTTCTTTCGACGATCACAGGCTTTTCTGTTTGCCCGATAAGTATGCATGGGTAATGAACGTTATTGAGCGAACCCTTATCTTGTAACCACTTGGGACATCTCGATAGAGTGCAAACAAAATTACCCTTTAGTATCGATGTGAACGGAACGCGCATACGATAGAATGGTGTAGCTGACAGTTTAGAGGAGCTACTTCTAGGTCTTGTGGTGTTTTGGATGTGATGAAAAAAAAAAAGAGCTGTGTGGTACTCATATGAGAGCAAAACCAGATTTTACCACGTTTCGCTGATGATAGAAGCAAACTGTTGATGAAATGTTGCGTTGTTCGCTTGCAATTTTTGTCTAACTATATTAACTCTTCCATTCCAAACATAAATAAGCTTGCAGCATAAAATACATGCGAATAAAGGCTTGGATATTTTGTCCTTGTTTTTAAGAAGCTCAATGCAGAAAACATTCGCCCACACATATTATGGATTTAGACTTAGAGGATATTAAGCTAATTTTATTTTAATAAAATCGCTACATTTTGATAGATTTATGTCATACCAAAAGTATCTTTTTTATTTATTGCCACACCGCATTTGATCAAAATTAGTACTAAAAACGATTGTTTTACTTTTATTTACAGAGCATAGTCTTTTACCTGTGCCCCGTTCCAAAGCTACATGAAATAGCATTAAAATACACGCCATCCCATAAGCAGTACCGGACAAACACTTTGAGGTCATTTGTGTCCCCGGGCTGGGCGGGAACGTTTGACCCCCCCATCCCGAGGGGTTTTGATGCCTAATTGGGCTTGGGCAATTCTTTGTGGCTCGATCATAGGGTGGGCCCACCACTGGAACCTGTGTGTTTGATCGTGTGCCTTTAGCTCGCAACCGCACTCGGCCAGTTCGGTTGACTGGGCTATAAATCTTACCGTGTGGCGAGGCCAAACATGCAAACCGTTCGGTTGATTTAGAACGGGGGGCGACCCTTTGTTTGGCCGTGAGCTGTGTGTCCCCCAGTGTCCCAGTGTGCAGCGCTGTGGTCGTGCGGCGTTTTGGCTACAGTTAATAACGCAGGACTGGACGGTAGCGTGATTGACTGCAGTAGTCATATGCATAAGTAGCCTTGCTAACCTAGCTCCTCGGCGGGAGCGCCAGTTCGTGCGGTGGAATGAAGCTGGAAGGCACGCGAGGGTCAGGCGACCAAACGAATGACCCAGCGAAAAATCGCTTCACCAGTGCGCTGGGAACGGAATGATCCCATTTTTGGGTGGCCTAAAACCCTGGCCGTACACAATAGAATGGGTGGTTTAGTTTTCTTTTTCTCGCCGCGTTTTTTTCCCCCTATTTTGCATATTATGTTTCGCTCCGGTGACAAAAGAAAGAAGTAGCATTCAGAATTTTGTATCCCGATTTAGAGGACCTCACGGGCACGAGCACACACACACACAAGCGTTCATGATCACAGATTCAGAATTAGGTGCCGTCCAGCACGCGGACGGACGTAAACACGAACACAGATGCAGCAATGCAGAGAGCGGTGGTCAGATCGCGTGAAATTCGAACCTAGGTCACCACAGCAGCAGCACACCAAAACCGGTGCTGATGAAAGTTTCGTGAGCCAGAACGCCCAGAAGCAACGCAACCGTTTCGGGGTTGCAGCTAGAACGTGACACACATACACACACACGAACACGAATATTTGCTCTTTGCTCGTTCCGTTGCCGAATTCCCTCGCTGATGTGTCCAACGCGCCGAGTCCCGGTGTTTGGAAAATATTTTCACTGCAATGTGGACAGCGCTCAAACACAGGCGGACTCGTCTGGCACTGCTGGGAGTGCTGCTAGGTTCATGTGGTATTATATTCATGACTTTGCCTTCACCCTTCCCAAAACCAATTATTGATCTGGACTCATTCGCAATTGGAGGGACGACTTCATCTTGGTTACTCGGCCGGAGGTTTTTCCAATTTTCCATCTTCACGTTTGCCTTTCCCTCATCACATGACACCCGTGCATATGTGTACTTGGGCTTCGGAGTGTGTATGTGTGTGTGCTGGGGATTGTCACAGCCAACACTGAAAATCGGTGACCTATTTATTCAGCCACCCGATGACTTGCCGTGACGTGCGTCGATACAAAACCACACACCAGAGCAGTCGGACAAGCGGGATCCCTCATGCTAATTTGCTGCCAACACCTTGCGCCTGAAAGTGGCAACAGTTCATTGGGTGTGTGTGTGTGTGTGAGGATGGAAACGTCAACACCAGGAGACTGAGACTCGGTGAAGAAGAGAAGGAAAGATAAAAAGCGTCAGAGACAGGGAACGAAGTAGCACGAATGACGTCATTACCATTTCAGTGTGGACCAGTGTGCTACATCACAATGGCGTGGTTTTTCCTAGAATGCCTTAAGCCGTGCGAAACGGAGGCTCGGGGAGGGTGGCATCACAGCATCCGTAGGGGGAGGGAGCGAATGCAAAAGGTGAGTGTAATTGAATGGGGAGTTTAAATATCCAGCGGTGTGTGTGTTTTCGATCGGACGATGAAAGATGGAGGTAGTGTTTGGAGTTGCTTTTGTGTAGCTTTTGTTGATTAACAATTTTTATTCAAATTGCTTAGTGCTTATTTAATAGAGATTGTTTAGCAACACTTCTTCAGATTGATATACGATTATCTTCGCCATTAAACCTTTTCATTCAATACTAAGCATGGAAATATTTCCTTCATATGTTTGCATTGAACTTTGAATAAATCCCATCGCCTCCAATTTGCACTTGTTAAACTTTTTGAAGCAAAACTTCACTGGAAGAACTTTTGTAAAAGCTACGGTTCAATCCAACTTAATGCTCGATTGACAGCTTCAGAAGAAGTTGTGGTTTAAAACAAACTAAAAACTTAATAACGTTTTTGGGCTTCGAAATATGCCTCAATTTACCTGCAACCCAACCTATATATTGATCGGCGGTTTGATTGGATGAATTTCAACCTATCAAAAATATCATCCACAAATCGGAAGTGCAATTTCGTGCACTGGCATGAGGTGTTTTAGAGTAGAAAGGTATTACAGGGTATTGGGTGTTGCTGAAGCCACCCGCATTTGAAGGCAATTTCTTGTAGCTTGTTTGGGCGTAGAATTGATCCTTGTTGCGGTTGGTGCTTGTACCATATGCGATTTGGCACGATTGGCAGGTAAGGTAGGTTATATTGATCTGACGGACCGTTTCCGACAGCTCATGATCTCCGAATGTGTGTGCGTGCGTGTGTATATTTCGCTCAAACAAGGTGGTAGGCGAGATTGGCAGTAATCGATTGGAGCGGCACAGAGCTGTGATAGTTTGGTTGTTTTTGAAGCGCAACTAACCCATCTTTGACCTCTTTGTAAGTCAAGGATTCACGGGCTAACCAAGATCAATCGGTATTCCCAAGGACTGCGGGTTTCTTTCTCACACCAGCCCAACCTTTTGTACCCTTGGCACACGCAACACACCAAGAAAAGAAAATCAAACCTCCAACCAGCCAAACCGAGCTATTGCCAAACTTGCCTCCGTACTTCATATTGCGTGAGTTCACACCCATGAGAATGAGTGAGTGAGCAGCAACTGTATGTGTGTGTGTGCGTGTGCGTGTGCATGAGAGAGTGAGAGAAAACAATTCCCCAATGGGCAAGGAGCGAAAACAAGCTTAACGCGACGCGTTGAGGAGGACACCACTTTGCGATCGAACCTTTTCCTTCAAGATGAACGTAAGAAAATTCACCCCAGCCCCGCGTGTCTGTGTGTGTGTGTGTAGAAGGGTGTTACGGTTTGCAGGGAGACGAGCCAGGCAACGGTTGGGTGAGGTAGGGCCAGAGTGGTTGGAAAACAGGTGAGGAAAAATCAGGGTCGTTCACGAGTGTTTCTCACCCGCTCACGCAATCACGCTCGTAGTGTTTTGCTCATTTTCGCTCGGTTTGCTCGGCCCGCTCGGTTCCGGTCGGGTTTTTGAAAGTTCTCGCTCACGGTCCATTGGTGGTATTGTGTTAGCAACGCCCAAGAAAATTTCACCTATTCTTGTGCGCACCATGCGGCATGCAGCCAAACGAAAAGCAAAAAAAAAAGGCTGAAGTTGAGCCGTAACGGCGACTTCTGGACATGCAGGACACACAGGGCAAAGGTTGGGCGAAGCGTATGTTGAGTTTAAAGATGGGATGTTGTCATTCCAGGCAGGCTGCAGTGTGCCACAACCTTGTGCAATAAATTCTTCTCACGGGGCACAGTTGTCACTTGCGCTGTGGGAGTTGCTGTAACGCGTGGATAGGAGAAAGACACACAAAGGCAGAAAACACTTACCCCGCTAGCACATATGGTGGCGTCCTATTTATAGTTTGAGGCAGGAACAGAGCCAGGTTGAGTGTCAGGATGAGGACACCCAGCGACGGGCTCTTCGCATGCGGAACTTCGATAGTTAGCGACATGATGATGACTGCAGGATTTCTGTCCTTTCGCTCTCGTTCTCTCACCGCGGCCTAGCGATGTTGCCTCCAGCAGGACCACTGCGCTCCGTCACCAGATACCGCGCGTATCGATACCGTCGATCTTGAGTGTTTTGGTGTGATGTTGCTATTGTTTTGCGGGTCGTGTTGTGCCCGTTTGCTGCAAGATCTTCGCAACGGAAGGCCAAACGGGGGATACACACGCACGCACACTCACACACACCTAGGAGGTTCACCTGCTATGCGTCCGAGCCTTTAAGTCGCTCTCCGGGAATGTATGTGACCTTACTTGCTTCGCTCTCTTTCGCTCTCGTTCTCCCTATTCCGTTCTTCACGATTTACTCGTCCGACCAAGGATATTAGTTTCACGTAATGGGCTCGTGGTCTATGTCACACCTGTGCCAACTGAACCATCATTATTCATTCTCCCGCACACGAGCGACACACGGACGATGCACGCACACACCACATAGTTTGCATCAACTTGGCAACACTTTGGAACACGCGAACATGGGCAGGTCCGACGGCACGCACACCTTACCGCAGCCCTCTTCACTTCCAATCTGTTCAACCACTGTGTGTGCCACTACCACCACCGCCACTCAGGTTCTACCGGTCGTCAGCCGGTCGTCGAATTGTAGGCTCACAGCCGGTGTTCCCGGTGCTGAACGATTAACATATCTCACTAGCTCCTGCGTATCACAGCATCGCCGCACACAACGCGACCCAAGTTTAGCGACCGATTACAGCAACAGCGGATGCCGCAATGGGTTGGGGGGGAAAAGAAAGGACGCACCACCAAGTGTCCATTTCACCGCACCTTCCAGTGGTATCCGGTTCCGCCGGGTACGGAACCGACACACTCCGACACGGACCGTCGGCAAGCTTCCCTATCACGCTGGGACACGGTACGCAAGCTGGAAGAAGGCATCTTTCGCTGAAGCCCTTGTGAGTGCCGGACGCTATCACCGCTTGAGCCACCCGCTCAAACCTCGCACACGCACACACACACCACGTACCACGGACCAGCAACGGAACGCCGTTGCGGTACGCCGTACCCCTCGGTACCACTAGCACATTATTATTCCGCGACTGGTCGTCGTTTCTTTCCCTTGCCTTGGTTGGGGTTGGCTTTTGCAGCTGTTCCTGCCGATCCGACCAACTGCACACACTGCTTCGCCGAAGGATATCACGGTTATAGCTCACAATTTTCACTCTCTTTGTTTGCACTGGTTCGCGGTTCCGTTCCGACGAGCGTTCGGGCTCGCTCTCGCTATCTCTCCTGGTTCACTTACATTTGTGGTTCAGGGTGTTCTGGGTGAAACGCTCTCACATCGCCTCCGCGTAGGTCCGTATTACACTGACCTACTGGCACCTGAAATCGGGAAAATTAATGCGTTCCTAAGTAAGTACGGCGTACTGTTAAGAGTGGCCTGCTATTTTCTGTAACGTTCTGCATGATTGAAACACTGTACTTTTCGTTGCCCGGTCTTAGCTCCATAATACTCCAGCGAGCAGGAGACTTTGATGAAGGATTGCGTGACAAACGCACTATGTTCCCAGCACGCGAAACGTTTACCACACTAACAGGACCTAAGCTCGGGACAAATACTCGGGATACTCAGCTAGCTGACTAGGCGTAAATCAAGGTACACAGTGAACTATGATCACTTTTTGACAAGCGAAAAATGAACCCAGATGAAACTATCTTGACAGCTCGGTTGGGCAACGACTACTTCGATAGTTGTCACTTTTGCATGGCACACATCCACACATCCTGCAGTAGTAATGCGAGGTCTCCACACGCATCCACAACTCCAACACGGGACAGAAATTTGTTCAATAAACTCCCACTCAAAACCTTCCAGTGTTTGAATAGCTGCAACTATTACACAGTCTACACTTTGCTGGGTGGCACCGTTTTTTTTGCACCGTGTTCAATTCCCTCCGTGGAGCTCGCCAGCTCCGTCGGTACTGCTTCGGTCCCCAACTCAGACTGGCATATTTTGGGTGGGACACATAAAAAAATGCACACTCAGGAAAAGCCCTTGAAAGGACTACACCACCGTACTGCCGTACACACAGGCAAAGCGGCCCGAAAAGCTCTTCCCTCAACCTCAACTACCGAGAGCGCTCGAGTGTGTGCGTGTGCTGGTGTACTTTCGCACACCGAAAAAGCTCTGACGCGTGTGTGCGTGTGTATTGGTGAGTGCTTTTACTTGAACCGTTTGCAAGCGTGTTGGTGTGGTGTTGCCCGTTCGCCAGGGTACGGGAGTCGTTACGCTTACTCACAGCAAGCATTTTGTAAAAACAAATTCTACCCCGTGAGAACGGAGCGCCGAAAATGAGCGAACGTGAGCGTTTTCGCTGCTTCACTGTTTACCTTCTGCTCACACAAGCAGAAACTGTAGCGAGCAGCACAATCGAAAGCTCACCGGATGAGTAACGGGTTTCCCGGTGCTAAAAGCTTCCACGGTTTCGCACACGGCACCAGGATCGTGCCACTCTCAAATTTGCCGTGTATCGACTCCTGCTTAACCGATCCTTTAGTCGGAGCTTTTTAAGGGACTGTGTGTGTGTGTGGTGCGGTGGCTGTTGTGTTACCTTCGTGCTTTTCTCGGGCACGGTAATGCATGTTCACGATTTCGCACCACGTTCACTCGGACCCTTTTTGCCAAACCTCACGTGTGTGCCTGTGTGTGTTGTGTAGTGGCGCACCTGCGCGGTATGGCACAAGCTGCTCGCGAAAAATTCGACACAATTTTCGCTACAAAATAATAGTAACAACAACCGAAAGCAAGAAGAAAAATCTCGCAGCACACACACACACACACTGTGCGGGGCGGTGTGAGAGTGTTTCGATCATTTGCTTGATTCTTTCGCTTCTTGTTCTTGCTTTCACCGTTCAGGAATAGGGCAGGGCGGATATTTGCGGGCGTTAACTAGTGCTGCACACGGTATAGCACGGTTTCTGAGTTTCTACACGCAACCGAAGGAAGGGCTTCATTGATTTCGTTTTTACTAATGTATGTTCAAAGCTTGTCGATCGATTTAGAAGGGTTTTAGAGCCCTTCCATTTATGGTAGCACTGTTTCCTTTTTTTCCAACTTCCGATATCACTAGCACACACTTAAGGATGTCCGGCACGATTTCACTGCTTTATGGTCTGTCCCGAACGAATCTTGCAAAAACCAGCCAGCACAGCACAGTGCAGCTACTCACATTTAACAGTGTCCACCGTTCGCCCTAACGTACGATCCATCTGCTTGAGCTTTCCTCGACGAACTGAGCTGTGCCGTTTGTGGCAGTAGCCTAGACCGGGACCTACCTGATACGGGTGGTCCTTGCGATGTGTTCCCCTTTTTCCAACTTGCCGCTGTCCCGCTCACTCTCACTCGCCCGGTCGCGCTATATACTCTCATGTTCGCTGTGTCTCACTCACGCTCGTCGGTGGAGCTCACGCTCGCTCGCAAAAATCGTTCGTCCTTACTCAAGGCGTTTTCGTACAACTGCTCACCGAGCGCTACACCACTACACTAGCGCGTGAGGTTATTCATAGCTTCGACCTCTGACCTCCACTCGCCTTATCCATCCTGTCCACTCCCGATGCTGGGAGGCCGTAGCTCGATGCTTCACCGAAATTGGCTCGCACAAGATTTCGGGCAGCTCAGAACCGACCCAAAACAACAGAGAGCAGCACCACGAAGCGTACGGTGCGAGCATGAATGTTGGACAAAGTCGGACGCCTTCGAAACTGGGCGCATCCAATTGGGTGGGAACGATTCGGGTGGTTTAGTTTGTGTGTAGTGTTTTGTGTGTGGTTTCGGTAAAAGTTAGTAAGAGTAGCATGCTTGGTACGGGCGTTGGGAGTCGTAATTGGGTTTAATTCATATTGTTTTTTAAATGTGGGATCGAATGAAGAGTAGATAATGTTAGTAAATATCTGACATAAGTAATCGTCTATATCATCTATAGTTCCAATATTTTAGAGGAGCTTCTTTTACCATAAATATCATGTGTTTCCCTACATAAACTATTAAAGTTGTTGTATGAGCATTCGAAATTAACGAAATATTTATTTTGATGAACATTTATTTACTTGGTTTTCTGGGGAAATGAGCTAGCAAATATATGCAAACTACTTTGCAGTTACAAAAAAATGAAACTACAAAAAACTTGTTTTAAGAATGCGAAAAAACAAATTGCCCCAAAAAACCAAATACAACATATCGGTGGATGCATTCATAACACATGTCACGTGTTACGGACAATAAAGTTGCTGGTGATCCGTAAAAATGCAATGATGTAGAAACCTTCGTCTCGGTCTCCTATCTGTACGGCAGTTTGGAGTACACACAAACGCGCCGACAGAAGAACAAGACAAGAGCATCAACAAGAAGAGCAACTAAACAAAAAAAAGCCCCACTCCCCGGTAGGATAATAATGTAAAACTAGGACAAAGTCAACCGGAAAATGTAGCACTCACGGCATCCCCGCCAGAACACGACACGACTCTTAAGGACACATTTGCCTTCGACCATCGCCATCGGTCCCGATGGCTCCGGAGGCAATATGTTCGACACGTTTGCAAAACCCGTGCAGCATCCGAAATACATATGTAGGTTAGAGAGAGCATCGGACGTTTTTGGCCACCGAACGGACGGTGCTGGGAAGATGCCGTTGAGGGGGGGTGGTGGTTTTAGAATTACATTGAACTCTTGCATAAATCTCTCGGAAAAGTTTCCTCACTCAGTAGGGTAGGAATGTTCTCCTCTCGAACATTACCCCCCCGCTAGTCTTAAGATTTGCCGGGTTTCGTACGAGCAAAACTGGCGGGCGGGCCACACGGTTATTCACAATTCATTGGATCAGCTGTGGAGTGCCGTTTGGTCACCGTGGTACCGCGTGTGTGAGAGTGTGCTCGTGGCCACACGCGGAAGTATTTATAGTCCCGCTGAAAGGAATAAAAATAAAGTATTCATTCGTCTAGATTAATTTATGTAACGTAATCATTTCAGCGGGCCAGATTAAGATGTATGCAGTTTTGCAGCTCCGAGGCAGCTCCTGCTCCGTTTGGTAGGCCATCCATTTTGTGTAGGAACGTCGCCATATTAAGGGCCGTTTCACAAACGAACTGAGCAACCCAGTGTGTGTGTGTGTCGGGCGTTTGGAGTGCGCCATTTCATCACTACACTGCAGTGCACACGTTGTCGCAGACGCTATGATTTGATTTAATGCCGCATATACGCGTGACAAACGCGTTTCATCACTTAGGGTGTATCGGTGGTTCGGAATCGGTTTATCGGTACCCATTTTTGTTTTGAGCTAGTTGTTTGCGCAACTGCCCACCCATCCATAGAGTTGTGGCAGAAAAAAAAAACCGGAATTTAGGCCATTTCGGGTCGAACTGTACCAAGAATGATGGGAGAAACATCTTCAGGATTCGATTTATACAACCGCCCCCCCCCCCCCCGTGCCAAGCCAACGGACGAGTTTCCCCGGTAGGGCAAAGCGCAAAAAAACGGGAAAGCAAGCAAACCCAACTGCATCTGTCTCACCAGCGAGTGAGGTGAACAAGAAAAACGCGCCACACACAAGCGAAGAAAGTTTATTCATTTTCCCGATGTCAATCACGAGATTAGCCCGGGAAGAAATTCGGGGCCACAATAAACAAAAATGGAAGCGAACGACAACAAACAAACAAACAAAAAACACGCACGATGATCCAATTTTTCGTCGCCATACTGTTGTTTGTGGTTTTCTCTTCGGTTCGGCCAGTTGTGTTTTCCTGCACGTGGGAAGCGATCGTTCCTATTTTTATGCCTTCTTAGATAGGGAGTGATACAATGGTGGCTTTCGGAAAAAGAATTTAGGATTGTTTTGCTTACGATTGCTTTTATTGTAAATCCAATACGATATTAATGTGTTAATTCGCACGTGTGAGGCAATCGATCTTAAGTTCGACCCAAAAAATATACACCTCTCTACTTAACTTAAAGATTGTACCGTGTACTGTTCACTTAAAGTGATAAATTTATTATTCCATACGATAACCCACAATCCTCCCCCCTCAAAGCTCTCCTTCCCTCCAGCAGTGGTTGGTACGACGTGCGGTGGCTTGTGTGCGTTGTACCATGTTCAAGCAGCTTGTCTGCAGCTTAGTACGCACACGCCCGGAATACGTAAACAGTGACGCGCTCGCTGATCGAAGATTGAATATGGAAATGCCCTTTTTGCCTTACCGGGGGTAGAGGGTGGGCTTGCGAAACGAAGCGAAAGTTCGACGCAAAACTTTTCTCGTTGATTAATCGCATTAAAACGACGTGAGAAATGTCCGTTTCCTTCAGCGCGCCCGTGTGTGTTTGTTTGGTGTGGAAGTTAGCGAAACTTTTGCAGATAAAATTAAAGTCATAAAATGGGCCTTTTTTTCGTGTAAGATTATTGGGGGGGGGAATCATTTTCCTCCCTGTTTCATTTGTGGCGCTCAAAATTGCATGCCAATGTTGTTTATGTTCCGCTATTATTTTGCGCTTTCAGCAATTAGGTGTAATTTTTGTCACGTAAATTGCCAATTCCCGTGGTGTACGGGAGGGTTGGAAAAATTTAAAAAGAAAAAGGAAAACTTTCCCAAACCCCTAAGATAGCGTGTTGTGTGTGTGAGTCAGTTGGCAAGTTTAATTTATCACGCAAACTGGGGCGGTACGGTACGCTCAGATTTTCAGGTTCCTGTCGGCTGCATTAAGTAGTAAATTCATACAAGATATTTTCTCATTATCCAGCCTGGGCTTGGGCGGGGTTGGGGGTTGGGTTGAGCCACTGTCTGCCGCGCGGTACACATTTAACGAACCGCGGGTAGTAGATAATTTACTCACTTACACCGGTGGGGGTGAGTTTTTTGGTGGATTCTTTCCACACTCACCCTCCCACCACCCTCTCCTCAAACCCCATTAAAGTTGGGGTTGAGGTATGTATGTGTGTGTGTGTGTGGGGATAAAATTATTTCTTAATAAACCCAATAGCTATTGAACGCGGGTTCATCGCGGGTGATGTTGGTAGCCGTAGCCGTTGTGGAAATGTGGAAAAACCCCCCAACACCGAACCCGAACCTCTCTTAATCTTAATTAGAACCCATTGAAACCTTCTCTCCTGCTCCCTCTTCTCCAACCTATCCCATCCTGGTAAGCGTAAAGTCTGCAGCTTTCGTTCGATGCTACGCCCCGTGCTTCGGGATCGATTTACTAATTTTGCGCACGGGTTCGAACACGGGAAGAAAGGACCTTGTCTAGGGTTGGTTGTGCTGGTGAAATACGTAGCGCGGAAAAGCGTAGCATTAAGTGTAGCAAGTGTGTTGTACGGTGTGTGAAATGCTGGTGTGAATCTACCGGGCAGCTGTGGTGTGAGAAGCAGCTCATTCGTTCGAGCCCCATTTCTTGGCTTCATCCCGGATGAAAGATCATTCTATGTGTAGCAGAACGTACGGGTACGGGAAGCACGCGGTGCGGTTCGATCTAATTGGGGCATATCAAGCGGAAACGGGAAAACGTAACGGTAGGAAGGAATGTGGTGCAATTTACCCACTTGCGCATTGCCAACAGAGAAAAGCGAACCGATAGAAGTCGGGCAAGCAAATAAAGAAAACACCAACAAAAGGAGCGAGGTAGCAAACGCCAATGAAGATCACCGGTACGAAGATGCCGGTTTCTATCCGCTTCCGCATTCTAAGCTGGTAAACCGCACAACTTACTACAACTCATTTCCGCAAACTCCGACAACCGTGTGGTACGGGAAGCGCACCATTGCGCAAAACGGTCGCCCTGGTCGCTCGTTTCTCATTGCTTATCGGGTTCGGCCGCTGGATGCTGCTGCTGCTGCTGCTACACCTTTCCCTGTTCGGCAGGTAGATTGGCGGGCGAGTGCACACATAAAACACAAAAGAAAACAGCAACAGCACGGTTGGTAACGGTGATGTAAAATATTCATTTCATGCGCTCACGGCCGTTTCGCCTAACCGAGACCGCGTCGGTTCTGTGTGTACTGCTGTCAAAACTGCCGTGGTGTTTTATCGGTTCATTCATTCTTTTGCTCATTTGCAACACAACATCCGGAGGGAGGGGTGGAGCTTGGGTTGGGGAAATAGGGAGCAAGGGGAGGTGTAAAGGTCGGCATCTTTTATGGAACGGTTTGTTGGTTGATGCACGTATCGAGAGTTCGAGTGGTTCGAGTGATGGCGGTTGTGAAGAAAGTTTCGCATAAGAAGATGGGCTGTTATGGACGAATTTTTAAATAGCTTTGAACTGTATTGTTTGTATTTATTTTATAAGGTAAATGAGCTCAGTATTTTTTGCCAACCGGTCATACTACAGTCTGAGGAAACTTCTCCACTCAAAATACCTGTCGCGACGGACGAAGCTGGGACTGTACAAAACCTTTATAGTCCCAGTACTCACATACGCCTCTGAGACATGGACCTTGTCCAAAACTGACGAAACCCTCTTAGCCGCGTTCGAGAGGAAGATGCTCAGAAGGATTTTTGGCCCCGTATGTGTGGAAGGACAATGGAGGAGCCGCTACAACGACGAGCTCTATGAGCTGTACGGTGATCTTACCATCGTGCAGCGAATTAGGCTCGCCAGGCTCCGGTGGGCTGGCCATGTCATGAGAATGGCACCGGACGACCCAGCCCGTAAAGTCCTTTTAGGCCGTCCACATGGACAGAGGAGGCGTGGTAGGCCCAAACTGAGATGGAGTGATGGCGTAGATGCGTCCGCCAGAACGGCTGGGATATTGGACTGGCAGACGACGGCGCTAAACCGTGAGCGGTATCGAGGATTGTTGCTGCAGGCCAAGACCGCGAAGCGGTTGTAGCGCCTGATAAGTAAGTAAGTAAGAGCTCAGTATTTACTAAAATACTTAATTTACTAGTGCTTTGAACCATTTCTCTCCGCTTGATACGTTTAGCGTAAAAGTTACTGCGCATATACATATCCTTTTCCAGTGTCTTATCTGAACCCGGGAGTATCAAAGCTATAATCTGCAAAGATTTCCCTTTCCCCCCAACTTTCCTTACTCTCTTTTCCTCTCTTTCGCTCTCTCTCACTCTCCAAACCCAACAGTGAACGGTGATGAAGTTTTCCTTAACCGTTCGTAGCGGTCGTGGCGAACGAAACGCCATCGTAAAAAAAGTGGGCGCGTGGGGGTGTGTACGGGTGCCGCTGTCAAGCAGACGGGTACGGCACTTTTAATAACTTTCAAATTTTACCACCGAGCATAAATCATATTAATAATAATTTATTGCTAATTATTATCGCTGCTAGTCAACGGTGTGTTGTCGCCGTATACGCTGGCACGGCATGGGTTTACCCGCGGGTGAATGGTTTTTGGTGCGCAGGGATGACACAGTGACAGCTTTATCGTGGTAGTGGTGGTGGCATCCAACCCCCCCGCCGGCTGTGCGGGATCGATTGCTGTTCCATTCGCTTCGGGGGCCTGAGAAAGATCTTTGACAAAGCGCAAAGTTCTTGTGTTGTTTCACCGATTTAAGGTTCGGTTTTTTGTGTTGCCACAAGACATGGCAGGACAGTTACCCTGCTTGCGCACGAAAATTGCTTGATGAAGAAGTGAAAGATTCTGGGGCCGGTTCCTGTGGCTGTGTTCGGCCGGGATAGGTCATAACGAAGAAGGCAGGCGTTTCCATCGACATCAACCACCAGGCGTCTCCATTCGCATCAACACACTCACCATCGACCGGGCGTCTCCATCGTACGATCAGCGTGTCGATGATGGGCCAAATTCCGGTACCGTCATTAAGCGTAGCGATTCATTTGAAAGTTTTGGAATAAATTTGCAAACGGTTTCGGTACTCATCAATTTTTAAACTTTCGCTCCCATTGTGCGGAGAGACACAGTTTGGCCGAAACGCTTCACTCTGACGGCACTTTTAATAACTTTCAAATTTTACCACCGAGCATAAATCATATTAATAATAATTTATTGCTAATTATTATCGCTGCTAGTCAACGGTGTGTTGTCGCCGTATACGCTGGCACGGCATGGGTTTACCCGCGGGTGAATGGTTTTTGGTGCGCAGGGATGACACAGTGACAGCTTTATCGTGGTAGTGGTGGTGGCATCCAACCCCCCCGCCGGCTGTGCGGGATCGATTGCTGTTCCATTCGCTTCGGGGGCCTGAGAAAGATCTTTGACAAAGCGCAAAGTTCTTGTGTTGTTTCACCGATTTAAGGTTCGGTTTTTTGTGTTGCCACAAGACATGGCAGGACAGTTACCCTGCTTGCGCACGAAAATTGCTTGATGAAGAAGTGAAAGATTCTGGGGCCGGTTCCTGTGGCTGTGTTCGGCCGGGATAGGTCATAACGAAGAAGGCAGGCGTTTCCATCGACATCAACCACCAGGCGTCTCCATTCGCATCAACACACTCACCATCGACCGGGCGTCTCCATCGTACGATCAGCGTGTCGATGATGGGCCAAATTCCGGTACCGTCATTAAGCGTAGCGATTCATTTGAAAGTTTTGGAATAAATTTGCAAACGGTTTCGGTACTCATCAATTTTTAAACTTTCGCTCCCATTGTGCGGAGAGACACAGTTTGGCCGAAACGCTTCACTCTGCTGCTTAGCGTGGAAACGTGTGGCCCGGGACACGGACGAAGTTTACAGCAACAGAAAACACTGTAAAAGATAATAAAAGCGTTTGGCAGGGCTGGACTTGCTCGCGTGTTCGATCCGTGTGTTGTGGGTGCTGCTGGTGAGGCAGCTTTTTCCTGGCTCTTAATTAATCTTTCAAGTTGTCGTACAATTAAATACCCGTTTTTCAGCGCGCGCGCGCGCCGCCCGGTTTAATGCACGTGGCAGCGAATGAATCATTAACACTCATTGCCGTTGTAAGCGCGCAAGTGTTTTGAAAGCCAAACCAAAGCAACACAGATTTTGTTGCGCTGCCTGTTTTTTGGTTTTTGCTGGTGAGGGAACCATTTTGGGACCACGACAGTTTAAGTTGGCACTTGAGCGTTCCATCATGTTGGCGGGATTTGGCGTCGTTAAAAGCACGAAATTGATGTACGTTCGCCGAAGCAAAACGACCCCCGGTTGTAGCTCGCAAGCATCATCGATGATGATCATCCGACGTAACGAACATTTATTTAATCTTGCCCGAATCAACCGGAAGTTGTCGGGGGGAGGGTTGGTAAGGGAGTGACAAGCGGGAGGAAATGTTCAACCAACATCAAGCGCACCAGTACCAGCGCCAGCACCAGGAGCAGCATAAAATTCGCTTAAATCCTTTTATTTACATCACACCTCAGTGGAAGCAGTGAACCGTGCTGTGGTTGAGGCATTACTTTGCCTCATTTCGCCGTCTGTTCTTTTTTTTGTTTTGGTCACCACTTTTCATCACTCCGCAGCACTAGAGGTGTCCGGTCTCGCTTGCACTCAAGGGTACAAGTACGGTTTCATCCTGTCTCTCGCTCGGTTGGAGTGGATCGGAACCCCGGGATGCCTTTTTTAATATCCTGCCCTTATTAACCATATTTTTTGGCATCAATAATGAAAATGCCGTAATAAAATGAATGCCAAACCCGAGCCCCAAAAACCAACCGCACCAATACCGGGCCGGAGGGATGGGCCAGGCTTTTTTGGCGGTGGTGATGGTGTAGATTACGTTTGTGCTGCTGCAAAGTCAAAACGGAAGCGCTTGCTGGTAGCTGGCGATAAATGGTGGCGGGTCCGGGCTTATGGGTACGATTTACGAGAACCCGCAACTCTTGGCAGGATGCGGACCGTGTGTGTGTGTGTGTGTGTGTGTGTGTGTGCTAGTCGAGGATACCTGTACAAAACGGGTGTCTTAGATAGAATTTTACGATCTTAGACAACTTCCTTTAGTTGGTTGGTGACCTAGATAGGCGTGCTATTTGAAGTGGGTGTCTTCACAGAGACAATGCTGACATTAAGCGTACATTTAAAAATCTACACGTATTTGTTTTGAGATGCAAAAAATCCTTCTACTTGAATATTCTGCTCGCTTTTCCGCGTACGAAAAACAGCCCTTTTTCCGTTAATCCGCATCTCGTGTGAGGCGATCGTTGACGTTGACGTTATTTATTGCTTCTTCAAATCGACGAGCTTGGGGTTGTAAATGAAAAACAGGGTACGCAACGAGAGAGTGTGGAGAAGCCAAACGAAAAAAAAAACACTCCCTCCCGCAAGCAAACCAACTACCCGTGAGTGTTTTGGGGGTTTTCACAGATTTCCCTCGACGCTCGTCACGTACCGAAGCACCGAATCTTTTCATGCCAACAGTGTGTGTGAAGGAAGGAAGCGTACTCCAAACTCGGTTGCCTTTCGGTTGGCACTTTAGGCCGAACGATTGAACACCGAAAGTTGATGCGTTCCCAGAAGACACATCCACGTTTTGCTTGCGTTGCGTCCGCCGGCTACCAAAAGTCGAGGCAGTGACGGTCGAAAGGGATCTTGCTGTTTTGCCAACGAAAAAAGGACATCCCCAAAGTTCCGTTTAAGCGGATGGGAGTGAGCGCGTGGGCCAGCAGCTAGTAGGTGCCCAATCCCCTGGAAATAGCTAGCGTTCTAGCGTTCAGCCGTCTTCCAAGCGAGGCACCAGTTCAGTTGCCGCGTTTACTACTAAGATGCGACCCTGCCGTAAATGAAACAGCTCTCCGGCAGCTAATCAACTCGCCTTACCACACAACAACCCACAACCAAAATCGTGGAAAGCCGTTTTGTACGCCCGAAAAATACTACACCCAAATGCAACGGGGCTATGGTTTATGGTTGGCGTAGTTCAGCGTTGTGCACGTTACGGCGGGGAAGGTGGTCGTAAAGAAACTTTACAGCAAACCATCTCCGAACACACCGCTGAAGTGTGTGCGTTTTATGCCCGTGCTGGTTGTTCGGTACGGACTGGTGCGTAGGTTTGGCACAAAAGGCACCGGGAAAATACGCACACGAACGCACGGCGTGCTCATCTCGGCGGGGTGAACCATCGACGAGCGCCAACCCTGGCGAGTAGAAGAAAAGCGTGTGACAGCAAAACAACAAGGCAGCAGATAAAAGAAAACGAAAGACAGCAAACACAACAATACTGTCGTCAGCCAAGTGAATAGGTCAAATGCTGCTTGCCGTTTCGTTGTTCCGTTTTCATTCATTTGCCCGGGTGCTCACCGCTTTCATTCCTTGATGCTACATCGGGGGTTTCTCGGCGATCCTCACAGCAAAACAATACGTTTCTGGTAGCGTTTGCTTGTTTGCTAAAATCGCCCGACATTCGCTGCGAAAGGCTACGGACCCCCCTTTTGGTTGTACGGGCGAGCACACGCGCGTACGGTGGTGTTGGTTGGTTGGCCTCCCGCATAGCTGTGCGTTATGGTGTGTTGTGATTCTATTTTCTGCTCAATTCCACCTGCCAAAATGGATCGCCGAGAACACAAGGCACTGGGAATAGAATGAAACGGGTAGCAGCTGTAGACATCTTGGTGTCGTTGTTGGCTCGCTACCAACAGGGATGGCGCGCCTGCGCTACCCTGGGAATCGTACCGAACCGGACACACACAACAGAGCTTGAGAGTAACGTGGCTCGGGAGTAACAGAGAAGAAAACGCTTGCGAGAGAGAGAGTGCGTTATAGAAAAAGTAAGAGAGTGAGAGAGCTTTTCCGAAGCTTTTTTATGGCTGTTGGGATTGTTGTTTTCTTTACGCGTTTTTGTGTTTGTTTTGGGTGACACGCACTGTACACGAGCAGCAACTTTGTGCTCAGCGCCTAGAGAACAACTGTGGGGTACCGTGTGGCCATTCTGCACGAGTTCCAGCCACTCGGCACTCACCCAGGTCGAGCTTTCAACAGAGAGATCTCTGTGAGTGGTTGTTGTGTTGTTGATGAAAAGCTTTCTTCCTGTCAACGGACACGAAGATGGCGAAAAGGACTAATGAGAGAGGGAGCGAGAGAGAGAGCGCACGTGAAGCGAGAAAGCGCTACCGTAACGTGGCTTGCGTGTGTTTGTTTATGGTATTTGTAGGGTGTGTGTGCCGTTTCGGGGGCATCCCGTTGATGGATGCCTTTTTCATTGTTTTAAGTTGTTGTTTTCGCAGCGCTTTGTTGATTTTGTTGCTGCTGATGCTGTGACGATGTAGGGGGTTGTTTTTTTTTTTGTGTGTCGTCGTGTTGCCTTCGTTTCGCACAGTACAGGGCCCTGTTCGGAGCGCCGATCGGGGATCATTTGCCAAAAGCGTTTCGAAACCGTTTCGAACGTCAGCAAGTGCTGCTTTAGGGTACGGGTACACGCTTACTACTGCTTGGGGTTGATTCTTGGTTGCGGGTTCGTGTTTGTTGCTGTTGTTGCTGAAGTTCAAAGCACCCTCCTCACCCCCCCCTTTTCATTACTGGACCATTTCATTGAGCAGCTTGTTTTGTGTGGCTGTTTTTGCGTTGAATCTTCTCGGAACGTGTATTCGTTGCTTTGCATCCGATTCATTGAAGAAGAAGCGAAATTCAACCAACAAAACAGGAGCAAAAACCGGGACACTGCTTCATCTTTGTGCGTGTGTTGCTCAATTGCGTGTCCTTTTTGTGTGTCGAATCGGGTGTGTTTTCACGTCCGGCCGAGGTAAGGCCACACCGATGTTGCACAAGATATGCACGCAAGCAGAAAAAAAAACCGAACCAACCTTCTTCGTGCACTCTTCTTATCTGTCAAGCCGTGAAGGAAGCAGGGCAAAAGTATTCGAAGCTTTGCGAAAGGGATTATGCGCCGCGGAACGCGCAGCGCATGATGAATTGGAAATTGAACCGCAGTCAAGCGCCCAGCATCGTACAGACCGGGAGGTTTAGGAATGAATGCTTAAACAGATTGTACGCGCCTGGTGCTGGTTAGTATTGGGCCGATTTTTTTTTGTTCTCTCTGTTTGTTTTTTCGCTCTCTCTCTCCTTGAAGGCGACCGTATGTGGAACCAACCGTACCAGAGTGTAGGGTAGACGCCTTAGGCGCCAATATATATATTCACCGGTTTGGCTGCCGTTGACAGGGTGGATTCCACAGGCCTCTGGAACGTTTTCCGAATACAGAACGCGTGGTGTTTGCGTTTTTCGTTGTTTCATTTTTGTGTACGCTTCCCCGTACACTTGCCCATTTTGTTGTCCGCTCCCCCTTTTCACTCTGCTTCAGCGCCATCAATGGACGCGTCTCGAACGCGCTCTAATTGTAGCGAAAGAGTAATGTTAAATTTGATGCATTAATTATGCTCTGCTTTTTACATGTGATTTATCGGTTACATTCAGGTGGGTATGGATTTACATTTTTGTCGTTAAAGTGTCGGCGTAGGCGCAGGAATAATTATTATAATGCCTGCCGTAAATTGTGGCACTGATTTGCGGCCACCAGCGAACGATTCCTGCACGACGATGAATATGGAAAGGGGCCATGCAGCAGTGTTTGAGACACCATAACCCGGTTGGATAATTGTGTAATATTGGGGCGAATTTCAAGACAGGTTTAAGTTGAAAATTCTATTTGAGTTAAAGTTTGATAATTCTATATTCAATACATAATATCACATTAAATCGATCTTCAATTTCTTTTGAAGATTAATAGCTAAACAGATGCATAATTCTGTGTTCGATCATTTCCTATTTGAATATTATCGGTTCATCTTTTATCTTTCGCCCGGTAACGCGATCCCATCAGCAACTACATTTGAATAAGAACATTAGTGTTAAGTGATCAGAATATTCATATCCGAATCGGCTCTTGTTTCAGATTATAGAACATTGATAGCATCAATGTGAGACATCCCTTAAGAACCCCCTTGCAAATGGTCCAACCAACTAGCTCCTATCAGCAAATGATCTTCACAGCTGTATGTGCTCACGTGCGTGCGTCCGAGTGTGTTCACACGCTTGTGTAAAGCCTCATAATGCGTTCACGTACAAAGCGCGTGCGAAAACAAACCCCATAACTCACGCCAACCAGGTAAGTAGATATAATCAATTTGCCTAATAAAGTTTCCAACTATTTCTAGATCCGCGCCCCGGTTTCGCATACGGCACACGGTACGAACGGCAGCATCCTCAACTGTGGCCTCGGCTCGGGGTTTTTGTTTTTGTGGTTCTCGGAAATCCCATTCCCATTCAGTGTTCGTTTCCCATTTTCGGTATTCGCGGGCAAGCATTCGGCATGACACAGGGCGCAAGATGGCGTGATGAATGCTATTTGCTTGAGCCTTAAGGAATGTTTGGGATGGGATAAAAAAATTGGTGAAAAAAGAGAGAGACAGAGAGAGAGAGAGACAGAGAGAGAGAGAGAGATGCTTTGCATCCGATTCATTGAAGAAGAAGCGAAATTCAACCAACAAAACAGGAGCAAAAACAGGGACACTCCATTTTGCTTCATCGTTGTGCGTGTGTTGCTCAATTGCGTGTCCTTTTTGTGTGTCGAATCGGGTGTGTTTTCACGTCCGGCCGAGGTTAGGCCACACCGATGTTGCACAAGATATGCACGCAAGCAGAAAAAAAATCCGGACCAACCTTCTTCGTGCACTCTTCTTATCTGTCAAGCCGTGAAGGAAGCAGGGCAAAAGTATTCGAAGCTTTGCGAAAGGGATTATGCGCCGCGGAACGCGCAGCGCATGATGAATTGGAAATTGAACCGCAGTCAAGCGCCCAGCATCGTACAGACCGGGAGGTTTAGGAATGAATGCTTAAACAGATTGTACGCGCCTGGTGCTGGTTAGTATTGGGCCGATTTTTTTTTGTTCTCTCTGTTTGTTTTTTCGCTCTCTCTCTCCTTGAAGGCGACCGTATGTGGAACCAACCGTACCAGAGTGTAGGGTAGACGCCTTAGGCGCCAATATATATATTCACCGGTTTGGCTGCCGTTGACAGGGTGGATTCCACAGGCCTCTGGAACGTTTTCCGAATACAGAACGCGTGGTGTTTGCGTTTTTCGTTGTTTCATTTTTGTGTACGCTTCCCCGTACACTTGCCCATTTTGTTGTCCGCTCCCCCTTTTCACTCTGCTTCAGCGCCATCAATGGACGCGTCTCGAACGCGCTCTAATTGTAGCGAAAGAGTAATGTTAAATTTGATGCATTAATTATGCTCTGCTTTTTACATGTGATTTATCGGTTACATTCAGGTGGGTATGGATTTACATTTTTGTCGTTAAAGTGTCGGCGTAGGCGCAGGAATAATTATTATAATGCCTGCCGTAAATTGTGGCACTGATTTGCGGCCACCAGCGAACGATTCCTGCACGACGATGAATATGGAAAGGGGCCATGCAGCAGTGTTTGAGACACCATAACCCGGTTGGATAATTGTGTAATATTGGGGCGAATTTCAAGACAGGTTTAAGTTGAAAATTCTATTTGAGTTAAAGTTTGATAATTCTATATTCAATACATAATATCACATTAAATCGATCTTCAATTTCTTTTGAAGATTAATAGCTAAACAGATGCATAATTCTGTGTTCGATCATTTCCTATTTGAATATTATCGGTTCATCTTTTATCTTTCGCCCGGTAACGCGATCCCATCAGCAACTACATTTGAATAAGAACATTAGTGTTAAGTGATCAGAATATTCATATCCGAATCGGCTCTTGTTTCAAATTATAGAACATTGATAGCATCAATGTGAGACATCCCTTAAGAACCCCCTTGTTTGCAAATGGTCCAACTAGCTCCTATCAGCAAATGATCTTCACAGCTGTATGTGCTCACGTGCGTGCGTCCGAGTGTGTTCACACGCTTGTGTAAAGCCTCATAATGCGTTCACGTACAAAGCGCGTGCGAAAACAAACCCCATAACTCACGCCAACCAGGTAAGTAGATATAATCAATTTGCCTAATAAAGTTTCCAACTATTTCTAGATCCGCGCCCCGGTTTCGCATACGGCACACGGTACGAACGGCAGCATCCTCAACTGTGGCCTCGGCTCGGGGTTTTTGTTTTTGTGGTTCTCGGAAATCCCATTCCCATTCAGTGTTCGTTTCCCATTTTCGGTATTCGCGGGCAAGCATTCGGCATGACACAGGGCGCAAGATGGCGTGATGAATGCTATTTGCTTGAGCCTTAAGGAATGTTTGGGATGGGATAAAAAAATTGGTGGAAGAGAGAGAGAGAGAGAGAGAGAGAGAGAGAGAGAGAGAGAGAGAGAGAGAGAAAACGGAAGCAAACACACACAGGTCGAGCGACTGTATCGTTAGATCTTTCCATACTGATACCCCCAATCCCAATTGGCTGATGGTGGCTATGGAAGGCAGGAAAATGGAAATTAAAGTAGATTTTCCCGGAAAAGCAGAATGCGAGCGGTTCACACCGGTTCACCCGGGTCCGCTCGCTCGAACAACGAAGATCATGATGGCCGGAGAATGATAGGAATGATCAAAAATCGACTAGGCGTGAATGTTGTTTTTCGTGTTCGTGTGTTGGCGCGAACAGTGTTTGTCTGTGTGTCGGTGAGTCCTCCCCCCCGAAAATGGTTGAAACGGGATGCTGACGATGCTGCTGCTGATGACGATGGTGGGCGAACGCTGATGATGACGATGATGGTACAGCTGGTGCCGGTGCCTAGAGTGACGTTGCGTAGGCATATGCGAGCGTTAATAATTAATGTTGGTTATTAATAATTACTGTATCTACTGGAGCATCCAGCCATTGCGCTCGATCGGTGAGCGGTGTCGTGTTTCCGGTGTGCAAGGTGGGTTGCCGTGCTCGAGCTGGGTCGTGTTACCAAAGGGCGACCGAGAGGGGTGCTGGAAAACGAAGGAAAACGAGAGCTCGGGACCTCTGAACACGGTGTCGACTCTGCGGGAAGGTGCCCAGCAGGTGGGGTGAGTTTTTGCAGGATGGGAAAACATCGGGATTCGGGCAGGATGATGTGAAGGGTCACCGTGCTCGTCATGAATATATTCAGACACTTAGTTTGTACGGTCGCTGCGTAGGGTTCGTGTCTGCGCACTTCACGCTTGACACCTGTTTCCTACTTTTTGCCGAGTTGAGCGGCATAGTTGTTGCAAAAGCTAACACTTTTCCTAGGCGTATTGGAGGTTTTACTTTATTTCGGGACTTAGTTTAGATCATTTTATCATTTTCTAAACATTGAAATGGAGATGTTTAGATGTTTTTAAAGCAAATGTTGTAATTTTCATCTTTGTTTTAGTTTTATGTTGTGCTTCTTTTCCTTTCCTTTTGTCTTATTTTATTTGTATTTTATGTGTTATTAAGTTCCAAGTTTATGAGTTTGTTATCGTTACATCACTAAAGTTCAATGATTATTTGTGTCATGTTTTGCAATTTTGGTTTAAGATATTTTGTTTTTTTTTATCTCTTTTATGTTATTACAGTTTATTTTCATCTCTTTATATATATATCTGTAGTTTCATCTGTTTAAGTCTTCATTGTATGTTTGTTAATATAAGTTGTGTTAAATGATTTTTTGTTGTTTTCTTCATTTTTGTTAAAAAAATCGATTGTTTCTTCGTCACTTTCAAATGTTTTACTAACTAGTTCCCGGGCGGCCCGGTGGTAGATGCGACAGCGGCGCCGGTCTTCACACGGCAGGACCGGGGTTCAAGTCTCATCTGGGCCGTTCCCCCATAGTGAGGACTGACTATCCAACTATGCGGTAACAATAAGTCTAGTAAGCCAGAAATGGCAGGCATGACCTTAAGAGGTGGTTAGGCCAAGAAAGAAAGAAGAAGAACTAACTAGTTCCTTGCTAAACAATCTATATACAATCTATTTCTTTACACAAAATACAAAACTTATGACCACGACTTGCTTGTCGCTTGCTCACTATTCACTGTCCTGTTTTCGCATCATTCACACGCGTCGCCACTGCGACCATCTTGACCGGTATTGCCGCCCTTACATAAGCACATTCTGTGTGCGAATGGATGAGATTAAGCAACTGACCATCGCAGTAGGCAAAAGCGTTGTGTGTGTGGGTGTGAGTGTAGTACATTCGCTTCCCCAAAAACAACACAACAGCAGCAGCAGCAGCAGTATAGCACGCGGTGCAGAATTGATTGAAGGAAACAAAAGCATCCAAGGTGGCTGATAATAAAGATGATAATTTTCAGCAGGCGAAAAAAAAACGCAAACAAATAGAGGCACCAAACGGCTCCAAAGTTTTGCAGAAGAATACTCTCCAACGGTCACTAAAGCGGGATGGGCGGGGAAAAAAAAGGAGGCAAAAGAAAACACCGAATCATCCTACCGTTTGCCCAAAGCAAGAAACTGGATCAAAGCTCCGGAAAAGCTCACGCAATCATCGTCCGTAGGTGAGTTTTGTGTAACGGTTCGCGCTGGCCCAAACTCCGGCCAGTCACACCAGCCAGTGTCTCGGGTAGCTCGGGAAGGAATGATGATTTCATTTCAGTGTAACATACTAGCATAATGCTGCTGCACGTTGCCCGTTTTCCTGTTTTCACCCCTCCTCCCCCTAGGAACACCTCCGGTTTATTATGCAGAGTTTTCCTTTTTAAAGAGATTTAATTTTACCTCCATCCCCTGCTTCATCCCGACACAAGTCTCCGCTGATCCCGCTATCCCGGGTGGATGGTTTTCCTTTTCAGGGTTGCATGGTTTTGAATTATGAAGTACAAAAGGTGATGTTATAAATTAATAACATCCGGCTGACTTCCAAGTATGCTTTAAGCAAGTGATCCTATTATCGCATGTGTGTGTGTGTGTGTGTGCACGAGTGTATTAGAGTGTGCTGAAGTGTGGGTTTGAAAGTTTGCTGCCACGCTGGCTAGTCTCTTCTTGGCAAGCATATTTTCCGAACCCCTTTTACCCGCCTTTCCACCCATCACTTTAACCACAGTCAGTGAGAGTGAGGGCTCCCTAAAACCCGGGGTTGGGGCATATCATATCTGCCACGGCGTCTGCCAGTGACAAGCGAAACGAATTGCGAAAGGTCGGTTGTAAGTCGGTCGGCAAATTGGTAGAAGAATTGGGGTTGGTTTGTTGGGTGTGGGTTGTGCATTTAGGGGTGGGAGGAAGGTGGTCTTTTGGTGGCTTGCACATATGAGAAACGTTTTTCGTTTCGTTGTTTCGAAACAGTTGATCATTTAATGTGCCCCTGGGAGGGAGAGCATGGCGCACAGTGAAGGTACTTTTGTTTGATGAGAGCATCTCATTTGGCGGATGATAGAACGCTTGCAAAGAAAGCACTGGAAGGTGGAGAATGTTGGGGGGCAGGAAAGAAAAGGGTGGATTTTCTCTGGAAAATATCGTTTCAACCTAAGAAGCGTAAGCTGCTACTGGATGATGAGAAAGTGACGATCGATCGGCTTTAAACAAATATGGCGATGAGTTAAGTATGGACGAAAGTTTTTGTGTCGCTGCAATGTTTTTCCATCCAATTTTATGCGCCATTTTAGTGTTTAGTATTTAGTGGACGAAGAGTTTAATCGACTGTAAATTTATGCAGCACAAAACCCTAGGTCATTACTGATCAGCACATAAATCTTCCTATAAAAAAAAGGCAATTTATGTCCGGCGATAGTTTTCTTTTTGTGATCGAACGCTACTTACAAGCCTTACAAAAATTGCGTAAGATTTCGCTGTTTACGTCGACCAGTTGGCAGTCCCGTCTATTGACGTTCCATCCCACGGCATCCCACCGTTCTCTCGGTAGATTTATCACACGCCCTTTTTTCTGCTTAGTGTTCCCTGCCAGTGGAAAACTAACAGCAAACACGCGTGCAGTAAAATTGTCCCGAAAGAGGTAAACAGTTTTATGACCCTGGGCTGGGTCATGCTGTCGATGGCAGCGTTTGCAAAAGTGGACCATAAAATAAACGTTGATGGGTTGTAAACTGTCATCGCAAATGGTGAACGGCACCCTGCTAAACGAAGGTGCAACAAACTGACACTTCGAAACGATCGAAATTCGGTGAAGTGCAACAAACTTAACGATCGCTTTCAAGTGCAATGGACACTGGTTACGTCGGGAGTTGTTGGGTGAGAAAGAGGCAGCAGCCTTCGAAACGGTAAGTCCCCCGCAAAAGATAGTCGCGCGAGGCTTCTTGTGTCAAGAGCTCGGTCCGTTGAAGTGTGGAACTACTTCAGGCCAGGCACTCGTCATCGTCGTCATCCATTGATTGGGGTTAATTTTGAAAAGCTCGGTTGGTTTATTCCGTTACAGTGCGCTAGTTTTGTTTGGTGCCACTCTGCACCGTTTCCCGCTCTCTTCGGAAAAAGGTTATTCAAGCTTTCGACACCTTACGCGGGCTGAATTTAAAGCAACCACTCGACACGGCCATAACTCTGTGAAGATTTCGCCAAACAAGCGAGACGAAAAGTTGTCCATTTGAGTTTTCGCTTCTTGTTTTTTCTCAACATTAAGCTAAGAAAAAAAGAAAATGGGCCGAGCACGGCACAAAGCAAAAGGAACCGGTACGAGATCGAGGGCACTTTGTATCGCACGAGTTGAGCTCGGGAACGAAGCTAAGCCCGGCGTACCCGACACACTCTGCACTGTTCATCCCGATGGGTTCCAATTTGATGTTTTCCTTTTTGGATTCGTTAAGCAGCGAACCGGTGGCCGAAGAATGGGAAGGAATGGTTTAATGGGGGAAAACACTCTCAATTAAATCGCCCTTCGGGGCTGGCGAAAGGATCGTTTGGCGTTTTGGATCACTGCCAGAAGTTAATTGCGAAGATGTTCCGTCTTTTCGATCCGGTACGGGATTTTTGAACCGCGCTTTGTGCATAAGCATTTTTGGTGCGCATTTGCCCGAAATGTGTCCTTCTTCACCTTACTTCGCCAAAACATTTTCCAGCCTCGGTGTCAGTTTTTTTTTTGTTCATTTACGTCTTTCTTTTGTGAACATCAAACAGTGACGGCTCTGATGCCTGGTGATAGAAGGGTCCTCCCGAGTAAAGAGCGACGGGCAGCTAGACTGAGGCTCGGTGAATAATTTTCTTACAAATGCAGCCATTCGTTCGGTAGCTGTCGATGGTGCGTAAACAATCCACTTGGCTCCCCGCAGCATGAAGAGGATTTTGGGCCGTAGTGAATCCATCACGCAGCGGTGCACCAATCGTTGTAGGCGACGCTCGATTCCGTCTTTCTCGGTTGAACCTTTGTCTTTTCCGGGCCCCCCACCAAAAGGAATTATAATTTAGGAGCTGCTTCACGAAACCGGGTGCTCCGGGAATTTCGGAAGGATGTACGGAGGGGTTGTGCCCGCGGAAATCGTTAGCATTAAATGAGTTAATTTAATTATTACCAATTACCCAAGCGAGAATCAACGCGTCCATCAGCTACTGTTTCGCCGGGTCGGTCGCGTGTTGGTCAAGGCGAGCCGGGGTGCGCATTTCATGTGAAACGTCAATACACAGTCAATGGATAGTGGGGACGGTGCGAAGGGAGCGGTGGGAATGGTTACTTGCGGTTGTTAGTCGGTAATTAAGTTGTCCGCTCAATCAAACGAATTTCCAGCGTACCCAAAAACGTAAATGAATGGAAATGTCTGGACGGGCATAACGTGGCCAATGTTGCTCTTTTGCTGGATGAATAATGGTGAACGGTTGCGAAAAATAATACGTTCGTTTTGTGATGGAAGAGTAATAAAACTTTTATCCATTTTTGTATTGAAGTTTGCGCTAGTAATTTTTTACTGATGATGACGTTTTTTCACTATGATATTTTATAACATTCTTACCTGCTTACTTCAACCCATCTTGGTTCTTGATCAATTACTAGTTGGATCATTGCCTACTATATCAATCATTATTACCGCTTTCAATCCAATATCCTGGCACACGCATTAACGCCATCACTTTATCTGAATTTGGGCCTAACACGCCTCTTCTGTCCATATGCCTGGCCTAAAAGGACTTTACGGACAGGGTCGTCTGGTGCCATTCTCATGACATGACCAGCTCACCGGAATCTGGCGAGTCTAATTCATTTCGCAATGGAGAAGTCATCGTGGACTGCAATGTCAAGAGGAAAGTAGCTTTTTAAATACTAAACTAATTGAGAGAGTTCTTTCGAATTACAACCTAGGGACTATGGAAAGCATTGATGGAGGTATAGTCGATATCTGAGATCTCGTCTGTAGCTTACAAAGATGCATTACGAACAAACTAGAGCGATACGATCGGTATTCTTCTTTGTAACCTCAAGAGGTCTCGTCCTGACAGTTCTGGCTTCGTTAACTTAAATTGCCCATAGCGAGAGATTGATTGAAGAGGCGTAATATACACTACATTCTCATTACCGTGATGTCCAAAACACTTGAGAGCTACAGAATTCTATTGCCGATTAATGCGACTGATTACTGAGGTGAGAGTCGACGATAGTTTGTTCTCTGGTTTTACAATTCTCCTGAAGCGTCCCATAGAGGAATAATCATAGGATTAATTTGATGAGAATAGGAACCCTTTTTATTTGTGTTGTTTGATGAATGTCTGGCTGAATGAGTAAATGTATGAACGAGTGTGATGTTGATTAGGCTTGTTGTGACATTTGCGAAATATTTTGGATGATCCAGAACTCGATATATCACTTCAAGACCTAACAATTTCAACAACAACTCCTCTCTCTAAATTTTGTTCTCTAACAACTTCGATTCTGTGCCAGGAAATTTCAGTCCTGGCAGGCATTCCTTCCAGAAAACGCGATTTTTCCTCCTTACGAGACTTCAAACATATCTCCTTCATTTCGCCAGTTCGAATGACCCACCAACACCAGCACATCCACGGCATCATCCAAAACGGGACAGTAAATTATAATCTGCATCCAATCAGTCGGTTAATACTTACTTTACTAGTAAATTACAATAGCGAAAATAACTGAACCGTTTCGCACCAAATCAACGGGTGGGAAAAGGCGGGCATCTTTTCATCCCTTCGCTTCAACACATGTTGTGGGCGAGCTCCTACCATTTCTCCTCCGCTGCTTCCCTCGGTTGTTGCTCGGATGGTGGACCAAACCGTGTAATCTTTACGACAGTCGTAACTGGCATCGACATTATTCATGTCGATTATGTTCATTCTTGATGATTTGTGTGTTTGAAACGGTTTCGAACGAGAAGCGATGTTAATGCTACCTTACCTTCCCTTTAGATGATGAAGATTGAGAGGAATTGTTGGGGCAAAAAAGGGAGTAGGACTCCCCCATGGTACCGATGGTTCCATTCCTTAGAAGAAGAATGTCCTTCAAAACTTCAACTGTGTGGCTTCAGGCTGTGAAGGCAGGCAGGATCGTGGCAGTGGCAAAGCAGTAAGTCGATTTCAGTCGGCGTGATCGTGGCAGTAGAAATTGTTCGAGAAATCCAAATCATCTCCACCGCTAAAACCCAATTTATCACATTCCCGTAGACAATCCATCATGGGCAAGTGAGGGAAACTTGTGAGCATGTGGAGATGGTGCAGGCAAGCGAAAGGCAGGCGAGGGATGCGAAGGTAGATAGGGGGTGGTTGGTTCAATTTGAGAAATGATTCATTTTTGTTTGTCGTGCTTGGTGCTGGTGAGGTTTTTTTTATTGTTTGGTTGTTCTCATTCTCTCTTCTTTCTCTCGCCTTGTTCCCTTTGCTATCCGTGCGCTAGTCGTCAGCTTTTTCCTTCCTATCTGCCATTTTTTATGATTATTTCTGATCCTGGGAACTAAAGTCCGGCTGACGATGACGAACCTATTACGATGAGGCCTCCCAACCTCATCCCGTCGAAAGCGACCCCGGTTTTGGAATGCGTAGGTTTTATCAACACACACACACACACACTTCGCACTCGGTACGTCGGTTTTTGTATTGTTGCCATTTTCTTCTGCTGCTCGCTCACAGCTAGCTCACAGTGGTAGAGTAGATCTCGAGCGAAACCCGGGAGAAATGGTAGCAAGGGCAAGACACAACGTTTATTATTTCATTTTAACAAAAACTAATAGCACCGGGAGGCACCACTGGGTGAAGCATTTTCCTCGGGAACAGATTTGTGTCGCCATGCTGGTGCGTTCCTTTCGTTGCCGGTGGATTTGAGCGTGGTACGGTTGCGTTTGGTTTCGGGCACCTCGCAAGCAGCTGTCATAATTGCTGCGTCCTTAATATTGTGTCCAAGCGGAGACATAAATTTTCCAAAAAAAAAAAAAAGTAAACGGTGTGCCTGAGACCATTGTCTTGTTGTTTTTTGTTACACCTTAGTTAGTGCGTGTAGGACACGAGGAAAGCTGAAGTTTATCTGCGTTGACCATTAAATGACGAGGTGGCGGAGATGGTTCAGGGCGAAAGTGACAAACGAGTACAAGTTGATGCGAGCGAAAGGACACGTTCGCGGGAAATCGCACGCACGCATTTTGCGGGAACAAAACCATTTCTTTTAGCAAAATTCATATTTCACCGCAGGCACGTTTTGATTGCTTGAATCTTTTCCGATTCTTGTACTTGTGAAGTTGTTTTTTTGTGATGGAAAAGAAAGAAAAGGTTTCTTTATTCATCAGTTTGTTACAACGAGATTTCCTTGCATGAGATATGCCTAAAATAATCTTTTTGTGCTTATCTTAAGGTATTATGGTATTAAAAATTTGCATTCCACACCAATAAACGCTCATTAACATTCGCTTTATAACGTCCGCCACTGCTTGAGCAACTCAATTGGTAAATTTAATGTAAATGACCGTAGTTAAACGTTTTATTAGAATTTTCCGAACCAGCGCAAGAGCCGCCGAAAAGCACCTGTCATTGCATTTTACAGCCTCAATTCCGTTCGGCCACATCACCAGCATAATGATTGCGCCTCTTTGTGTTTTTCAAAGTTGTTCATCGTTCGCTAATTCAACCACGTATAATTTTAGTACCCGGTCGGCCCATCCATTCGGTTGTGTCACGATCGGACATGATCCGCCGATGACATCGTTTGATACCATCGCGATGCAGGGAGTAGTATAAACAACGCCCAAGGGCACCCAGTCGTTCAGTTGGTGGGAAAATAAAACGATTTCATCTGGCAGCACCATCCACCATTGAAAGGTGCCAATGCTGGGGACCGTTCCCACTTGAAGGTTAGTTTGGTAGGTCTAGCTGTTTCTTGAGTCTTTCGAAATAAGAGAAGAAAATGTCTTCAAGAAATTCCGGAAATCAGCACAACGCCTGTACATCGGCAGCGATCCACCGGCTGGACCTTGACAAGGTTTTTGCTGATTGTGCACAATGCTTCGACATGTTTTACACACCTTTGCTGTTGTGTGCACCATCTCTCAATTTGCGCGTGTTTCAAGGTGGTTCCAGCAAGATACAGCAAAACCTACCGCCAGTCGTCAGTCGCATTGTTTTGATGTTCGTCCTCGTACGGTTCGTATCACTTGCTCATCTCCGTCGTGTACCCTCTAGTGGCGCGTGTGTCCGTGTGTCGGTTTTTGTGATGCGCGACAATTGCGTTTCACATCACGTATTCCTACCATGATAAGATATAATCTTTATGTTTCCTTTTCAGTTATTTATTTTCCAATTTCAAACTATCGCTAGCGCTTCCCTTTTTTTCACGTGGTGCCACCAAGGTACACACCAGAGCGGTGTTAGTTCGTGTGTCTGTGTGTGTGTGTGGGTTTTTGTTTCGGGGAAATCTTACGACCCTAGCCGAGCGGATGCTTTTTGATGATGCCCTGCCCTTTCCCAACGGCCGCCGCAATGCCGTTTCGTAATCCGAACGCGTCACCGATGACAAAGGAAAACATGACGCGAATGACGATGGGGGAGATGCCCGGAAGACTGCGAGCTGAAACCGAAAAGATACGATCCCGGTGTCGGTGTCTTAGTGGCAGTATAAAGCAGGGAAAAAAAGGGCTCAACGTGGCACAGGCGGAAGCAAGATTCCCGTTTATAGGCTGCTGTCTAGGTTGGTCCTCGGAATGGGACACAGTTCGGGGGAAAAGAACAGAGGCAAGAAAGCTTCCTTTTGATAGTAGTTTGCGCTGGCCGGTCGGTTGGGTTGGGTCGGTTCGGTGAAAGTGAAAGATAAGCTTTGACAAGGGATGGTAACCTCTTGCCGATGGGAGGACGGTTTTTGTCCAAAGGGACCGTGTGGTGGAGTCCCGACCGTTAAAACCCTTTTTCCATTTCATTGGTTCTAAGGTCTGCTGCACTTGTCCGGGGTGGTCGGTAACGAGGCTGTTTATTGAATGCTTCTTTTTTTTCCTCCATCGAAAGGGTAGGTTTTGGTGACGCAGTTTTCCAGTTTTTTTTTCTTATTGGAGTAGGAGAAATGCTGTTTTTCAATGCAGGTCGTCGTGTCATTTTAGGTCTTGAACGTGGTACGATCGGTGGTGGTTACAAGGGGCCACAGTTGTGGGGAAGTTGTGTTCTATAATTGATCAAATGATTTTTATTCATGATGCTACCCGTTCCCCTGAAGAAGAGGCTTAATACCGGAAGTAATAGGAAAGAGGAATATAATTTATTCTTTTTATTAAGATCTTAAATGGATGGTGAGAGAGGATGCACGTTTGCATTATGTATGACGATACTTTGGCTGCGGTAATGGTTGTTGTTTAGTATAATTATTTAAAGGAGCATACATTATAATTATGAGAAATGGGTTTTGAAAAATACTAAGTGAAAATATGTTATAAACAATAGCAGAAGAAGAAGGCATTCAATTTTAGTTTAATTTAGTAGCATTTAGTATGTGATGAAGAGCCTTATCTTTCGCGAAAAAAAAACCTGGAATGAATAGTTTCGTGTGAAAATATCAAAGTCAATAAATATTTACACAAAATTGCCAGTTTTCATAAATAAATATAAGAAATTGCTGTAAAAGGGGGAAATTCATAAATAATGGAGGCGCCTGGTGGTTTTCAAGGAACAAAATTTTCACTGCATTTTATAGTTTTTGTTTCTTTTTTTGTTTCCTTTCTACAAATCATGCAACTATTCGTGCAAAACACATTTTATCAACGAAAACATGAATATCCATTATTATGCTAGTTAGAAGAATGTATGCCAAACAACGCTGCCCAGAAAGGGATGCTCAAGCTCCGTAGGTCGTAGGATAAACGTTCAAAATGTTAAAAATGTTAACAGAATTCATAGTGCAATTCGTACACGAAAAAAGTTTGAAAGGTTTACGAACCGCTCAAGGAAACTATTTGTATTCAAATGAAGGCGCAACGAAATATTATGCATTAGACGCCTTCGAAAGCTCGGAAAAGTGTTCTAGCGTCGTCGTTAAAGCTTTTAAGGCCTTCACTTTATACCGCCCGATTTTATTCTTTGAAAGCATGAGAAAAATACTCTTTAAATATCAATTACATAAACAAACTCATAAAAAACGAAAGGTTAGTTCGTAGCAAACCGCTTCCATCAACCGATGTCCGATAGAAGAAACTTCTTTGATGGAGTCTCGCACGCTAAAACAGTCCCGCTGAATGGTGAAAAGGATGCGACCGGCTCTATGTCATACATTAATGGTCAATTATAGTAAGAGGATTAAAGCGGACGCCCTCCTGCGTTCGGCTATTTATGACGTTTTGGGGCTCGGAAGTGGTCCAAATTTCACCCAAGGTCACCCGGTTTGATGGTTGTCCTTTTACGATTGAACGCTCCTTCGTGGCAGATCTCAAAATTATGCTTTTGTCCTTGCTGCGGTGCAGAAGTATAAAATCTCCAACGACAGAAACACTCCGCTGAATAATTCATTTCATTCATTTCAGTGCGTAAAATGCGGAAACATTAAAACACCACAAGCGCCACAAACGAGCTCATTATTTTTCTTATGGAATTCGATTTTATTTTCAAACGATCTCAACAAATTTTTCGTAATTTTCTTTGCATGATTTGTTTTACACTTCTGCTGCCCATTTCCCACCTTTTGTTTTCTTTCTACCACACAGTGCAAACCCGTCTGACAGTGACGTGTGGTGCATGGCTGGCCTGTCTCAGTTGCGATACAGCTTGGTAAAGTCTGTCCATCCTCTGTTAACTAACACAACAGTCACATAAATTTGGAACGAATTCTAGGGGAGGGGGCGCGTTGGGAAAAAAATCGTTTCCTGCTTGTTGTCCGATGTGCCCGATCCTCCCGAACGCTTTTTCGATTGATTGTAAAGTAAACCAAAATCTCTCAACCAATAGGGTTTCCTGTATAGATCGAATCGCTGCTTACCGACTAGCATAGTTATTGAACAGCTTTGTGTGTGTTTGTTTATCCACCGTTGCTGTGTTCCGCTTCGTGTAGGAGTAATGTATACGGTGTACGTGTTTAAGTGTAGCGCCAATGTCTCAATCTGGCCACTGCGGTTTTTGCTAACATTTACACACTCACACACAGTTGTAGGTGATCGAGTCGAGCTGCTCACCTACCGTACTCACAAACATAGAATTTTTTCTGTCCTAGCTGTACTCTCTTGCCGTTTGTGTGTGTGTGTGTTCGACTGTGTGAGTAAATGTTGGACTGCCGTTCTTGTAGATTTGTTGTGAGTGTGTGTTTGTTTTGGTTTGGTTTTAGGGATAAGTTACTAGTTACATGGCTTGACGTGATTTATTTAGTTCGTTAGTTTATTCCACTCTTTTAATAGCTTACGTTTAGTCAATATTCTTAGCCTTCTTATACTATACAGATTTTTGATCACTCGCTGCGTGTGTGTTTTTGTTTGGCTTACTGGGAATGAATGGGGGTGGGGAGTCTTAGGAGGGATGTATGATGGTGTAGGTTTAGTGTTTTTACTTTACACACTCTTTCCTCTTTTAATAGCTTACGTTTAGTCAATATTCTTAGCCTTCTTATACTATACAGATTTTTGATCACTCGCTGCGTGTGTGTTTTTGTTTGGCTTACTGGGAATGAATGGGGGTGGGGAGTCTTAGGAGGGATGTATGATGGTGTAGGTTTAGTGTTTTTACTTTACACACTCTTTCTCCCAATCCCTTTTAAGGGTTTGTTTTTACTCTAGGGGGTATTTTGATTCCGTTTTAAATTCCAAATCGTTTTTTTCCGTACTGTTGGCCACTTTGCTTATTAAGTTTTGAAGTTTGTGTTTGTTTATCTCACTCACCTTCATTTTAACAGCCGTGGCTGGTGTGTGTGTGTTGCGTGTGAATGTGTGTCTCCGCCTGTCTAAACAATTCAATTACACTCGTTCGTTTTGTTTTTGTTGCGTCTTCCGATTAGCTACATTTTGGTTGATTATTTGACAAACATAAACAAACAAAACCAGTCCCATGTTCGTAACATGCTGCATCAAACATGCTGTGTGATGTTTTAGTTGTTGACTTTTACCAGGATTATTGCTCGCTGTCTTTCTACGCTTACCATTTGTAGTCACGTTAGTCTTCTGTTGTTTGTTTTCAGAATAGAATAGTACAGAGAGTTATTAAGAGAACTGGGTTTTTTGGGTTGTAGTTACTTACACTTGTTAGCAACGCTAGAAGCCACAAGGAAGATTACCTTGCCTTCCTCAATCAATCTGTTTTGGATTTGATTTGTTTAGTTTGATTTTTGTTTTACCAACCCCTATCTCAACTTTTACCCACTTTTTAGTAGATGATTTTGGTATGTTTGGTTTTGATTTGAAAGAGTTTGCTTTGTTTTTGTTTGCTGTTTACCAAGATTATTTAGAACGAACTAAGAGATTGTTTCATAAGTTTCCGTTTAGTTGTTTAGACGTGTTTAATCCTAGTGGGTGGTGGTGGTGATGCATTTTCAGCCACCTTCACCGCTTTTTCATCTGCGTTCAGTTCTAGGTACCCATTTCATGCGCCTCCAATCGCTTGCAGCAAATACTTCTAACTTACCTACCACACTCTCACACAGTCCATTTCGATATTCATATCGATATAATGATTTAACTACCGAGCGAACACGATCGCCCATTACGCAGTACGAGTTTCCAATTCCAATGTTTTGCTACCGGAAAATTTGCCCCCGTATGCACGCTCAAGCACAACGGTTCTCTCGGTGGAATTGGGTTCCGAGTGTTTCGTTTAAACCTGTGCAGTGGCCATGACATTCTTACGAGCTAGTAATTTGATTATCTCGTAACGGAAAAACTTAACGTTCGTTTCCCAACGGTTGGGAACATTTGGAAGAAACAAAATGGAGCAGGACACTCGAAACAAACCGAATGGGTTAAGATATTGATAATTCCTAATCTATGTACACATTGCGTCAAACTCTCTCTGTCTCTCTCTCCTTCGCTCTCGACGGACTTAGAGAAGAACTGTTGTTGACACCTCTCCGGTCTAGAAAACCGGTCGTTAAGCTCCTTCCTTTGATATTTGAGCTTGTTGGGTAACCTTCTCAAGGGAACCCAAGACTGTTTGTATCACTTGTCCACACGACACGTTGACTGTGAGTTTCCAACAGCTGGAAACATCTAACGAACTCCACCGTCAACGTGTCGAGCGGGCAAGCAAGACCATAGTTGTGGGGGGAATCAGATTGGTAAAGGGTGTCGCTCTCTCGCTTATAGACAGGAATTGTCATGCACTACCGGAGACACACCGCCGGGGACGTTTTCGCGCTTCAGCAACGTGGACGCATCGTGGCGGCTGTTGGCCACGATCTGCCGGATGGTGGGCGCGTACGGTGGACGTCATAGGCGCAGCTCCGGCGGCTCCTTACATCAAACCTGCGTGTGCGAGTTGGCATGGATCGGGTCCGGGTCGGTGTGCGTCGCCGGGGTATAGTACTAGAACGGATACTGCAATTAGTACGGCTCGTTTGCTGTCCGCCCGTGTGCGTTGATGTAGCCACCACTTACCCCGATGCGACCGTTGTCGTACTCCCGTGCCGTCGGTGGCATGGTGAGCCGGTTTTTCGAGTTCGAGTTGGACGTCATCGTGTCGGACAGTGGAATGCGATTGCTGGACCGGTTCGAGCTTTTCATGCAGAACTCGACCAGCGCCACGGCAAGCGCAACGAGCAAACCGCCTATGAGGATGTAGAAGATGCCGGCCACGTTGCTGAGCGACAGTTCGTTCCTTGACGCGTCCTGCTTGTCGTAGTGTTTGCATTCCGTCCGATCGAACCACCATTTGTTGACCAGCTTCGTGAGTTCACCGTTCTCTTTTAACGATAGAACTGCAAGGTTGATTGGATCTCTGTGAAGAGGGGAAAAACGTGGAGTTGCGTTATACTACGTTATTATTCTATTTATTAATTTGATGTTCTGGGTTTTTGACATTGAAATCTCGATAAATTTTGTCAATCAACGGCTACACGTAATATTAAAATAATTAAAATCGTTCTTTGAAGATTTTATTATTTTTTCCCATTTTTGGGACAATAATAGGTCTCTATTTTCTCATCGAACTAAGCAAATATTATACAAAACGAGCAAACGAATGTTTGCAAATTAGCTAAACATTCAGCTCCGAACAAAAACGCCTTCAGTAACTTTGTTTTTATTCAAACAAATTAAAGCCGTCGTGTGGTGTATAAGGCGAATAAAAAATACGCCTGAAAGTATGCATTCTGCACCATCCAGCAACACACAACTCACCACGGATGGGAAAGTGAGTATTTTAAAATGCCACCCCGAGGGCTCCCAGGACACTTTCGGTGTCCGTGTTTGTTTTCCCGCTGTCTGTGCTGCCATACCATACCGTTGAGTGTTTCCCGTACGTGGTGACAGGAATTTCTACACCATCAGTATTGGTCACGTTTCGCTCGACTGGGGGAGAGGTGGGTCTCTGGTGTTCAGGTCTTCAGGACTTCTACACTTTACAACGTTGGTGTCTGTTTTCGTACGCCTTTCGACACTCTACAACAGCTCATTCAGACGAGCCCTCGAGGGAGTAAACTGGGTTGGAATCGGAGCAACAAAAACAGCTTTCCCGAGAGCTTCCGTGCATGGCAATTGGATCACGACCAGCCACCAAGCCGGTGGACCAGTGCTACGTAAATGTCATTCAGCACTTCGCGGCCCGGAAGTTTGAGAGAGAGATGGTGCGGTGCTGCCGAGCAGAGGGCTGAAGCACACTTCAGACAGGTACACAATCGAAGCGGCAAGATTTTTGAAGCGACAAGCCAGTTGATCTCGGGTTGAAGATGGTCCGAAGTGTTCTTCTGCCGATGCAATACACACAACATCCGGGGTTTTGATGGTGGCAAAAAAGGAGAGCCCAGGAATAGATTCTCTGCTCCTACCGTTTTGTGCCGGCATTACCCGATGCAACGTTAGAGCGTGATTGCTAATTGTTTCGAAACACATTTCGAGCCGTATTTCTCGTTTTTTTTTGCATGCAAAGTCTTGGATGGTGCAGGAAAATGAGCGACTTCTCCGATCCACTACTGCTTCATTATGCAGTAGTGAAAATAATGTCACACAGTCTCGACCTCGCCCCGTCTACCGTGACTGGGTCGGCTAGGTGACCTAGTAGCAGATATTATAGCCTTGCCCGGACCGACCGACCGACTGTTCGCCCAGAAGGCAGTGTCTCGAGAGTCGAGGACCTGCAGTATATTTAGAATAGGGGAAAAAATCCTTGCCTTCTTTTTTTGCTGCTGTTACCATTCATCTGCTTACTTTGCCGCGTACTATTTGTCCTGCAGGAAAATGGGCGAAGCACATATAGCGTCTCTGACGAAGCAAAACACAGACAAAAAATGGTAAGCAAGCAATGGCCACACACGCTCACAGTGGAGTAACGATGCGGAGGGAACGGCTTTTCGTGCGACACTAATGGGACACGGTCGGTTGATTTGTTTGAGTTCGGTGCACACTGCGCTAGACTGACTGCACACACACACACACACACACAGCCATACATCACCCGTAAGTCCTTCTTTTGGGGAGCTTTTGTTTAGTGGCGAGCTCTCTTAAAGGCGAACTCCATTTCTTTCTCGCCCTCGTGCGGACTGTTCGAATTTTTATTATTTCGCATTTCCATTTTCCGGATTTCTGCTGTTGTTTTTGTGCAGTTGCATATTCATTTAGCTGGCGGTGAGGTCAGCAGCAGCAACGAGGGGATTTTTTTATTGTTTCATGCACTCGGGCAATCCACTATAGCAATTTCAGACAAAAAAGGAGCACAAAAAAGATTGTTTTTGTCTGTTTTGAAACAAAAAACCAGGATTTTCTCAAAATGAATTGAAGTGCATACTGGGCGGGGAGAATGCAGTTCGTTTGTTAAAGCAAAGGAAATCAAGAAAGGTTTATGCTGACTGTTGCCTACAATTTGTCGACCTTCGGAACCTTTAGCCCTTGGTTCGGCCCTTACGAGTGGATTTAAAAGCACGAACGCATCCAACTCTTGGGAAGGAACCGCACCCGAAAGGGGTGAGTAAATATTTTGGCATGTCAAAACGAGGGATTTTCCTTCGGTGATTAGGCTCGCGTGCTGACGTTGTGGTTGAATGAAAAAGTATTTTGTTTATTAGATTTCGTTGCGACAATTCGTCAATTCGTGACATCACGTACGGTACAAATTACATCGCCTGGATGGAGATTTGTGTTGTTTGCTTTGGTTTCGTGAAAATGGTCGATTTGTTTTGATGCAAATGGTCACCGCACTACTAGAAACAAAGTAATGAGCGTTTTTTTTTGGTTTCGTTGGACGCAGCAAAGGAAACCAGTGGCGCCTGATAAGGTAAATTGATTGCAGGCATGCAACAATTGGAACGTACTTTCGATCGCCGCATTTTACTGCAATAATTTGACTTTGACTTTTTTTCAATTGGACGTATGTTGCAAATGAAGGTTAAAAATGGTTCATTATTTGATTACATTCAAGAGAAGATCTTTCTAAACTCTAATAGACTGCAAGAAGAATGTGTTGCTAGATTGTGGAAAGATTCTTTAATGTTTTGAATAAACTTAAAGTTTATTGTAAATTCCTTTGAATGGTCAATCAATTAAATAAGTTTAGAAACATCATTTCATCATATTTTTTTCAAAACAAGACAGTATAATTATCCTTATCTGAATATAAGAAACATTTCAAAATGAACATTTTGACAGCGCTGCACTGTCCAGCTTCTAAAAGGATATTTGGAGAAGCTTTTACACATTCTTAACTTGAAAGTTTTATGTTCAGGAGAGATATTCCAAGCTTTCACGAACATCCTGTGCTTTTTTCTCTCAATTTACCGAAGCTTTCTTCATTGCTAAGGAGAAGCTTCCTTTTATTCCTGCAAGAGGGCGCTTGTGTTGCGCAATCGTCTGCTGCGACTGCTGGAGCAATACTCCTTGACTTTTGTACTTTCGTCATATCATGTCCCCCCACCCTTCCATGTGCCCTTTCCCAACTGCACCCACCTTCAGACAGGAGTGTACACGTGTTTACACACAGAGTTACTGCCATTTTTGCACACCGCAATGCTGCGGTGCGCACCGAAAGCTCTTATCCAAACGTTACGCTTGGCCGGGTCTGCTTACCTTAGCGGTGAGCCCAAGGGCGTGGCAATGCCGAATCCTTTCGCGTCTAGATGCCGGCCGACCTTCATCGTGTCGCACGGTTCCCGCTCGTTGATGTACTCGTTCTTCGGTGACTCGATGAGCAGCGCGTACTTGCCCTTCGAGGTGCGCACCCGCTGGATGCCCTCGTCGTACGTCTTGACGAACACGTTCTTGCGGGAGTTCATGTACTCCCACATGCGGCTGTACAGGGAGATTTGTGATTTCTGTTCCGCGTTCCGGGGGCGAGCGGCATGACATATGGGAGAGCCGGGGGACGGTAGTATTGAAATTAATGAGCTCCTGTGCGGGAAGCCAGAGCAACCGCGCGATACATACCCGGAAGAAGTCCCAGGTCGAGCCATGAATCAGCGTGCCGTACTGGACCTCGGTTTGCGAGGCCAGATCCTCCGGGGAGTTGATTGGCGTGACCATGCGCTCGACCGTCAGGAAGGCGGCCAGGTTCGCCGTGTAGGACGAGATTAGGATGAGCGTGAAGAACCACCAGACCGAGCCGACGATCCGGCCCGAGATCGAGCGCGGCGAGATGTCGCAGCCCTGCTGCATGAAGGCGCCCAGAGCGAACCAGAATGAGTTCAGAATGCTAAACTCATTTACCGTCGCCTGCGGCACTGCGTCCGGTTGTTCGCCTGACATTTCCGGTCGTGGGAGAGAGCGGCCATCGCCATCGGTAGTAACGCACCGTTGCCCGAATTAGCCATAAAGTGTGTCACAAAGCGGCAGTAGCAGTACGACGAACAGTAGCAGTCGCCATGATGCCGCGCCAATGATGATCCGGGAAGAGCAACACCCATCGTTCCGAGGTACACAAAAGGTGTCATACAACGGGGGGTCACACACGAACGGGTGGTGGAGTGCGTTGGGAGAAAGAGAGGAAAACATATGAGATAAGTTACGTCTTTTGTGTGCGCTCATACGGGAGATGCAGTGTTTTCCACCGGAAGTGTTCACAACTCATCCGAATGCCGTGTGTGGAACCGTGGGACGTGCCGTGCACCATCGGATAACCCTCCACTCACACAAGGAGACGTTCGGGGTGGGGAAATTCACTGCATCCCCCCAAGGGCGGCACACTTCCGAAAACTGCGAAATGGCGTCCGTTCCTTTGGACAGAGAAATTAATTACCATTATAATTAACTAGTCGCCATTCGAAGGGCGAAAAGCGTGACACTATGTACAGGACGATGCTGACACCGACGTAACTGAACAGAACGCAGACCTGGACGCATCGGTAAGGCACGTGAGAAGCACAAACAGAAGCAGCATTAGTATTAGATAACGCATTTAGACGATGGCAAAATGTGTGTTGCAAGGACCTCCGGACGTGCCTTCGAACACGGGCCGACGAGTGACAGCGTTCGTCGTGAGGCTGATCGTGTTCGCGTTGTCACCGCGGCAGCACAACATTCGAGGTACGTCTCATTAGTAAACAGACGCCCGCTACTTACCCAGATCTCTTTGGACAGTGGGTTGAGAAAGCTAAATACGCTCGGCTTCTGCTTGACCGGCCGTTTGATCATGATGGAGATGCCGAGTGACATGAACGGTTTGGTAAAATCGATGACGCGCTCCCGCTCGGACGTGATGGTCATGGGAGCGATGGCGAAGTCGGCCTCCTTCCGGACGAGCTCACCCACCATCCCGTCCCAGCCACCCTTGACGTCGGGGTTTTCCGAGCCGTATTGACCATCCTTCACTATCCGCAGTTCGTCTGTGGTGAGTCGTTAGAGAGAAATGAATGAAAAAAGATTCAATTTGAAGTTCATGCCGGCTCTTTTCTTTTTTTCCACTTGCACTCCAACTTGGGTTCTTCTCATCGGTGGCATCTAATTTGGATGAGCGGTCGGTAAGCGTAAAAGCAGTTTCCGGCGTAGGATACTGACAAAACAAAAACTCTAATAGAAAGCGACGGTAGGACGGAAGACTATGAAGAGAGTTGGTGAAAGATCGTCCACCCTTTTTAGACATCCGATGAGGATTCTTAGTCCGTGTCTTGGGGGCTAATTTGAAAGTTTTCAAATATAAACTTTCGTGGGAAGATACCGTAAGTGGGCTTTTCTTGTGTCCCGGTTTTCGAATGTTTCTCGGACCGTTCTATCCTGGCGAGAGGATGGAAAAAGGGTTCCATGCAATGGTGTGTGTAATTGTGGTCAGCTATAAGACATGGGAAAAAACTATAACCCAGCGTTTGGACATGGGCCTCTTTTAGAAGGGTTTGCATCCGAAAAGGAACCCTTTAAATCGTTTGATTATGCTTTGATTACCTAATGATAATGTATCCCTTGTCTTGTGTGGTGCATATTTGGAAATTGAGTATGGGAACTTTAAATTTTACTTGCTTGAAAATAGAAGAGCAAATGGGAGGTGATGGTAGTAATGAAACAGAATAAAATACTGGATAATATGCTTGAAGTATCTTCAAACAAATAAAAATGAAATGCGTACACATTAAGAGTTGCCTGTACTGATGAGACTCACACAAAAACAAGTGGTTCATGAGTAATTATCATCATATTTATCTGCTTTTACTGCTTCCAGCGTGAATGAAAGGATAAGTCTTTTCAAAAGCATGAATGGACATAAGCTGTTTACATGATGACTCGTTGCTACCCATTGGAACGTGAAAAGCTGTCTAGTGCTAAAGCATCTATTGAGATTGGAAGCTGTTTTACGGGATTTCTGCTTTGGAGCAGCATTTATTCCCATGGAGCATAATTAGAGGTCTTCATTAAAGGGCACATATTATGAGAATGGCTGCTGAGCTTCGGCTGTTCCATTTGTTTATATGTATAGCGTTTAAACCAGTCTAAATTAAAAAAAACTTCAACACAAACTTCAGGATCTTATGAAGCGTGGCTGAGTTCATTATCGAAATTCGACATTTTGAAACTATTAAGATTGTTTGTACATTTAAAAGATTAAATTTCAGTTTTTCAACTGGATTTAACATTTTAAACTGAAAGTGTATCCTTGATAGATTAAAAACTGGATTTCTCAAAGACCCAGAATGTCTAAGGGACCTTACACAAAGCAAACATGGTTAGAACGATAGGCCTGAGCTGTAAAATTGATTTGCAAACATGGTCAAGCCAAAAGAAAAACATGATTCCAACGTTTACATTCCTCATGTCCCGTAGCTCAAGGCTGTAGAACTCGAAAATTATGTCAGTACGGTATCCCTTCACCAGCAACTACCAGAGACACAGGTCGGAATGTGGAAGCGAAAGAAAACTAAGGCAATAAGCAAACGAACTCGGTATACGTACAGTTGATGCCGAGTTTTCTCGCCACCAGCTCGGCCAGATCCTTGCAGTAGCCCTCGAAGCGTTCGTTCGTCTCGAGCGTTTCGCCCGGTTCTGGCTGGCGCAGCATGATGTACGGCTCCTCGATGATGGTCGTCACGATGTAGGTCTTGTTCCGCTCGTAATGCATGTCTGTCTTGAGCCGGGTGTACTTGGCGACGACCGGCGCCAGTCCACCGTCGTCCGACCACTCGGCCACCTTCACCATCGCGCTGTTCACTGTCATCTCGACCACGTGCAGTGTGTAGTTCTGGCGTTTGCCGTCTTCGTTGAATCGGATATCGCCGGTAAGGCCCGATATTTCCACCTGTTCCCGGTGAAAGTGTAGTCGTAAAAATGGGTCGGACCCCGTAGGGTTGGATGTACCCAACCGTAAAGCAGTCACATGTTGTGTCGTGGAGCGTTGTTGTAGTCGTCGTCGTCGTCGGCCGTGGCCCATTGCCAACCGTGCAATTGTGGTGGTTGTAGTAGCCGGTGATGATGCCAATAGAGACGGACAGAAGGTGTAAAAGTTGTGCCATTTGCAAGAACGATAAGCAAAAAGAGAGAATCAGCGGTTTTTATGGCACGGAGGGAAAAACGAAGACGACATTAGCCGGCACTAGGGTTGCATTTTATGGGAGCGAAAAGGAAGTATTGCTAACGCAACAAACGCAGCGCAAGTGATGGTATAAATAAAGACCGGTAGCCATAATAATGTATCATGGGCTCATAAATCCTAGCTCGTTTTGGCTACGGTACACACCTAGGTAGATATTGAGCCAAACTATACTATGAAGAGAGTCACAATAAAACCCAGTCTGTGTGGCAGAGAAGGAAAATCGTTCGAAATAGAGCCATAATGTTGAATTTACACAGCATTTGAATAAAAACAGACATACAGATTCGAATATTTCACACGGCATACAGTGCCTTCGCAACTTGATGCTTGAGTAGGTCAGCTGAAAGGGCACATCCGCATGGATTACCTTGCGCAGGTAGCGTGAAATTTTGTCGCCGTGCTCCCACGGAGTGACCCAACCCTTGGACGTGTTGCAGTCCAGCGTCCGGGTCCCGTTGGTGGGCAGGTTGAACGGTTGGCCTCGATTGCGCATCGTGTACGCCCGGAACTGGTCCGGCTTTTTGCGCATAATCTTGGAGAACGCCTCCACCAGCACGAACACGGCATCGTACATGAGGGCAGCCTGGGCCGAGATCAGTTCCTTGCCGGCGCCCTGCGATGTGGTCGGATCTAATCGCTTCCATCCATCAAGAAACTCCTTGACGTACTTTTTGCTCGTATCGACGATTCGGAAGCCGGTGATATTGATTGCCCCGTACTCGATAACTTCGCTCTCCCAGCGATCATCCATCACCTGCAACGAGCACGAGAGAGAGAGTGAGAGAGACAGTGGGAAATGAGCGAGGAAAATGGTTGTCAGTGGTATGGGAAGATAAGGCACGTGATGGGTACACAGATAATGGACAGAAAACACGCCATGGTAAGATGGAGGCATGTGGGTATCGCGATAAGAAAGATGGCTTCTGTGCATCTCGAGTTCAAACGATCTAGGAATGATTTTATGTTTCAAGTTTTACGCAATAATTTGGATGGAACTGTGATTCCAATGACGAAAAGTTTACTCGAGACGAGTACAATAAGTTTATCAATAGACTTTTAAAAGCAAGAGAGCAGGTCTTACGTACTAGAGCAGTGCATCATTACGTTTGAATGTAATTTGTTCCTTACAGGTTGGTACAATGGAGAACAAAACACGCTACGAGAAAGGACCTATTGAAGCGGTTTTCCTAGAAGAGAAAGCACCAAAATCGGTACTGGCTACAACAGCATCGATACCGTGCTTGTGCATGTAACCTTCAGCATCATTATGTGCATGAGTGTAAAGATAGATAGATAAAGCAAAAGCTCGCATGTGACTTGTAATACCAGGCAGCTGAATCTCCGACCAGCAGCCATCAAGCGTCAGTAGCAGAAGCATCGACGTCAAGGGTGAGAGAATCGATGACGGAACGAACGAATGCGGAAGAGCAGTCAATTTATGTTAAATCATATAAATTGACTGGGGGCAGGTTTGTACTGAGTTCGCCTCTCGTCGAATGTATTGAACTGGTGTGTGAGCCCATCGGGAGAAGCTTGGAAGTTGATGTTTTGCCAGCACGCACTTGATTCGCATTTTGATTTCGGTTCCGGTCGAGCTTACAATAATATGAACAATCTGGTAGGAAAAAGGGTAAGCGTGTGTACGTTCGGGCGAGTTATGGGCCCTTTGCTGCTGGCTACCGGGAGTCATACCAAACACCGTTCGAATAAATCCCAACGATTGAAGAGAGGGAAGTTGAAGGTGAGACAAGATACAAAGATGTAAGCGAGAGAATGAGACAAAATGCTTTTTCGGAAATCGTTTAAAGTAAGTTCCGATCGATCTCGTGTTCCAACAGTTCTTTGCACCGGGATGAGCATCCATAACACTCTGCCTGCGAGACCACAATCGATGGAAAGAGAGAAGCGTCGAGGGATGGGAAACTCCTGATAACAAGCGAGGAACCGTAAAAGTTAGATAAGATGGTAAGTGATAGATGGAATAAGCATACAAGATAAACGGTGCATGATCAACGAGATGGGTCGGTCGAAGGTCGTTAGTATTGGCCGTTTTGGTAATGCCAACGAAGCCCTGGCGTGTCATGTTACTAGGGAAAGTTATATCGATATGTTGGTCATGGAGTAGTTTTTAACTATCAATTCTGTTTGTGGGTTTTTGGTGAGCAGTAGTATTTCTCAAGATAACAGTTAATTTATATGTTTGGTTTTCTATTTAACAAGAATCTTATAGGAAGTAAATATTATAGAATGGATTTGACAGCGTTTCTCTTTCATGCGGTCATGAGCAACCAGGCGTCTCCATCGATACGTGAACACCAAAGCGAAAATTAATAAATTTAAGTCTTCGCATCGGTAATTGTTATCGTGTAGAAAATTTTACTTTCATGTGGTTTGCTCTCGTTAAATATAACCTTATAATCTCACATGAATTTTTTTTTTTTTAATTCAATTAGAACGGCCTGGCCGTATTGCTTGCTTTTGACTTGCTTTTTACCCGTAGCAGAATAGTCAGTCCTGCGTACGGGGAGGCGGTCCGCCGGGATTCGAACCCCGGTCCTGCCGTGTGAAAACCGGCGCCGCTATCGGATACACCACCGGACCGCCCCATCTCACATGAATATATATTTTTAATTTTTCGGGATAAAACATTAGACGAAAGTCGTTCTTGACCATTTCAGCATGCTTCTAGGTGTTGAGCAATGCAATCACATTAATGATATTCCATGTTTGTGGGTTTGAGTCACATGGAAGTAACTAAAAGCTAAACTTTTTCATCCTGTTGCACTCTGCAAGCTTGTTTACAGCTGCACCACATGCTGCATCGTTCGAAATGCTTGTGTCCTTATGCAGTTTGGTGGTTCCGCTGTCAGTTGACTGAAACAACCCGACCGTGAATGTTATTTCAAGCGACAAAGAGAATTTCATCCGGTTCGGCGACCGTATTGACTTACGCAGCACTCCGTTGGATAGCTGTCGTGTGTGAAAACGATCAGCAGCAACATATATACGAACAAAACCAGGTACCAACGAGCTCTAGTTGTATTTTGTTGTGTCGGACGGTCACATTGACTGCGGTTTGCCAGCGTGGTGCACAAGAAGCAATTAGCAACATTCCGATAATGATGGAACGGGTGTATCGTTACGATGGAAGAATGCTCGAACGCCTGTAAATGTCATCGTACTTTCATGAAGTTTACTGCCCTTGAACGACGATCTGACTTGTAGTGCAAAAGAAAACATTAAATGGTCAGCAAAAGGCTGCAGATTTGATGAAAACAGTCTTGGTAGTGCAGTTGCTTGAGACTGCCAGTTTTCGTGAAATGTTTAACGTAACTGACCCTTTTCCGTTTCCTATTTATCCATCTTCTCAGTTTCTGTTTTGAAGAGATGCCCTACCAGTGCCTCGCATCCTTCGGAATGATTGAGTGAAACAAGGTTTCGGTTAGGGTTTCGGTCGACATTGATCGCTTGCTGAGCAACGATAGCAGCAACAGCAGCAGCATCAACATTTTGCCTCACCATATGTTACATTTACCTTTCCGGGAAACGAAGCGAGGTTCAAGGAAGGTAGTGCAGTTCGGCTTGTTTGGGAATCTTGTTGCGGTAAACCACTTTCGGCTGTGTTTCTGGCGTCGTAACGCGACGATGCGGTAACCAATTCGGAAAGCCCCATCGAGTGCAAGGTAAACGAACATAATTTATCGATGCTCATGACTATGATGCTCACGATGATGACGATGGGGATGATGAGGATGTGGGCTTCCTTCCTTGGGATGTTGACGTGATTGTAGACCATCAAGCTAACAATGGATGACCGCCACCACCACCACTATCAGTAAACTGATTGCAACACGCGCCTGTGTTCATGTGTTTGTGTGGGGAAGGATCTTGATAACGACCGGTTCCTCTTGCTAGAAAGAGACGCCATGAGAAACACACCACAATGAGGCTGATGGACAGCTACGGGAAGCGTCAGACCGAAATCAGATATTTGTTGTACTGAGCTTGAGCGCTTGTGCAGTTTGTTGCAAGTAACTGAGGCTCAGTCGTACAGCTCTGTGGTCAGGAGGCCACAACAATTTCGTTCTGTGAAAATGGAATGCAAATAGAAAATTTCAGTTGAATAAAATTCAATTTGTTTCATGCGCTACTGGATGGTGCTCGTCTTGCATTACTGCACACGTCCAGTTTGACCGCTGATGTTGCAAGATGCAGGTCCCACATGCATCGAGATACAGTTCGGAGAGCTTCTAGCCCTTTCAATCTTCGTAGCCTTTCAAAGGGACATAGAAAATAGTAGTAGTGGTGAAGTCCGTATGCTTGGTTAGGCTGAGTGTTGAGGCGTATATGGCTTGTGGTTTTTAATTCTTTAGAAAGATAAAGCAAACTCCAGCCTTTAGTATTCCGATTGTTATGTTCAGTAAGAGATAAGGGCGTAATTTATTTTGCGTTTGATTTGTGATCTTTGCTTCCAACAAAGCTTTTTTTATTCATATAGACCGGCATGGCCGTATTGTTTTCCAACAAAGTATTACTCAGTACTGAAATATAAGACAATTCATAAGGCAGAAGAGTTCCGAGCAAACCCATCCTGGAGGTGGTTAATGAATGAAGCATCGGTTTCATTCTCTATGTTCATGCTCCTCTGTGCTGGAGTAAAACATGTTCCAGGTCACTACCACACCAAACACCAACGAAACAGAAAGCTCTCAATGTGTACATACACCATATTCTCTCCCAACACACGGTAGGAACAGGTCGGGACGGCTTCCACATCCGTGCCAGTACCGTACGAAGCTGAAATGTTGACATACGCTGGACGAGCATAATGCTCAGGCATGCTTTGAGCCATATTTTGCTTATTACGATTCCTGGAACAGGCATTTTTCGGGACCAGTATCCTGCTGCCACTGACAAATGAACGTCATGCTCACCGTTCGGTATGAAACTAATCCTTTTCGTTCGTTTCGTACAGAATCAGCGAATGGAGAAGATTTTCTGCAAATGGTGTTAATTTTTTCAGCTAACCCTTTTTTCTGAAACGGATGATCCTGGCTATAACACGAGCTGTCCGAAGAATGTATTCCGAGAAACAATAAATAATGTTCCCGTTGGAATAACTCATGCATGCTCGAAGGTGGCTCGTTGTGTAAAGGATCCTTCGCCTAAATTATGATGCGCTCTAATTGAAATATTAAATATGAAGCAGACTCCAGCTCTTGTAGCGACGTACCTGTATGTGAGCTGACTTTACCAAGAGTCTCGTGGTTTGAGCACGTATACAACAATATGCACACAAACCGATACTCTCTCTCACACAGCAGCAGTAGGAGAACAAACAGGATCTTATAAAGGCAAATATATTAGGTTAACTTTAATGAGCAAAAGTGGGACAACGTCGGTCCGTTCCTTCGCTTCTACCGGATGTTGTTGATCCTGTCCCTTTTACCGAACGCTTCCAGATGATTGAACCATTTAACGAGCGGTGTAATGGGAACTGTCTTACCCTAGGTCCACCAGAGGTTGAATCTAAGCTCAACACCAACATCAACACACAAACCCTGTACTTGTGGTCGTGTAATGTGAAGCCTTTTAATTGAAGACCACCTTCAAATAAACCACCGGAGGCAATATGACCCTTGGATCCCATTTCTCCTGCTGGTCGTATCCAGAGTTTGCTCTCGTTTAGGTTGGTTTCTGTGTCGATGTATGCAAAACGCATTTAAAGTTTATGCTTATTTAATGTCTCGGTAAAGCAGCTTCCGTGAGAATCGTTTAGAGGACGGAATGTTCTGATTTGAGATCTTGTAAAGAGGTCAAAACGAATTGCCTAGAACAGGAAGGTGTTTACACCTAAGCTCACATCGAAGGTCTATAAGGGTAATCACGGAGGGTTCTTTCATAAATTGCTAAATGTTGTTATCATAATGCACTCCGCTATGACGCTTTGTTACTGTTCGGATCGTCTCTCTTTAGGAATTAGTCGCGTGGTTCTTGCTTGTTCGAGGATCTCCTACGTTGTGTGACAATTTATTTCTTCTCTCTCTGCTCAACGGTTCTAACCGGTTCGAGACGAAGAGCGGATAACCGTTTACCCTATTAACAAAATTATGTATGCCACTTTTCGAAACTAACAGTTACCTTTAATAGAAGGTTGAAGAAATATTGCCATAATCTTTTTAACAGCTTGTCAATGTTATTCAAACGACGCCTTACTTGTAATTTGTATCTCATCTGATATTGCATTCAATTTTGTTTCAACAGTCAAAGAAATGGAATAAATCATAGAGTTTCTTACATTTCCTGTAATTTGCTTCGCAATCTCTTGAGCATGAAAATCTTGGTTGTTTCGTCATTAGTTGGGCCAATAACCTTCCGTCACCGTTGTGATTGGGACAGTCTATGCTCGTGCAGAAAGCCAGTGTAAATGGATACAACTGAGACACCGATGCACCTATCCCTGAAACAGCTGGCAATTATTTCTGACTGTCAGTAAGCACGCCAAGGTTTACCAGGACCGAAATGACACTGTTTCTGTTTCTTACCCGCAGAACGCACTATCACGGTGTAGCGAAAGCACGGCTTAGGCAATAGGAGGTAATTTCATGCAATGTTAAACAGCCGGCTAGAGCAGCACATAACCTCGGCTTCAGCAATCCCACTGCTTGATGGTGCTACTAAAGGGAATAGCTTACTCGCTTGGCTCTAGATGGGTTTACAACATCAGCCGAACTGGCAATGAAACTAGCCAGAAACGCATTAAAGGGGAAACTGCTGAAAAGCTCTCATCAATGCTCTGGCATCGGGCGTGAAAAGGGCATTAAATTTGATTTTGATGGCTTTCAGGGGATGCATTGGTACGAGAATGCGACGTATCAAAGTGCTATCAAGAGTGCGGTGAGGATGTACTTGTGTGCTGGGTGTTTGGTGTCCTTGAGTAATCCACAACTCGTGGGATTAAACCGTATGGGTGATGAAGGTAGTCTAAGTGGTAAGGCATAAAATCAGTAATGCTAGTTTTACTGCCCACTGTGTTGGCTCCTGTTGTGCTCAGTGCTAGAAAAAGGTCCCGTGTAAGTTGCCGAGCCTTGATTGTCGGGACTTTCTTTGAATGGAGAATCACACCCGAGCAACAGAGCAATCACCGACCATCCACCGAGAATGTTGCATTTCTACAGTTAGAACCCGTGGGAAGTAGTTTTGCGATTGACTTGCTTCCAACGAACAACAACCCTTTCGAGATGAGATTAATTCCAAGCACTGTAGCATAGGAGACAACGGACAACAGGAGCAAGAAAGGCGAGGAAACTAATCACAGCTTTTTATTATTAATACTCTAGGAAATCAGTAACTGATGCGAATGGGAAAACAGGAGACAATGGCACTGGATAAAGTGTCCCGCATCGACCTACGCAATCGAACCGGGAAACTCAGAGTTCGATTTGTATGTAAATGTTGCCTACTCCCGGGATGCGTCATGATGTTGGAAAAAGACGGACACAGACTAGAACCACTTCAACGGGAAAGAAGAACGAAGCACTTACCAACCCACTCAACAGATAGTGGTAGGTCCGCTTGCCGAGCGTGATGTCCCGGACGTGACTGACCACGATGTCCTTGGCCAGCTCGGTACTGCAGTCGAGGACGATGTGCTTCCGGGACCACCGGTTCAGCTCCTCGATGGTGCGCAGGAACTCTATCGCATCACTTACGTTCGCTATCCGCTTGACCGTCTCGACGTGAAAGGTTTCGTTGCCGGGCCGCAGTCCCTGGTAGATCTGTTGCAGCCGCAGTAGGCCTAGCAGGAAGAGAGATAGAAGGAAAGATGTTAGAAGAGGACAAAATAAAATACACACACGAGCGCTTGTGTCCCGACCCTCCATAGAACACGATGAAGAACTTGAGGGAAAGGCCTCACACCTCAAGTCCATTCAAACATTCTCAATATAGCCGGTATTGTTGGAAGCAGGGACGTAAGGTGATGTTAATTGACAAGTGTAAAGGTAAAAGTGTCCTCTCCAGGGCGGCTTCATGGGGCCCATTAGGATGCGTATCCTTCCAATCATGGGGAATGTGGGACAAATGGGCTTTACTCCGACACATCGGGCTTATGGCTCAAGGGTGACAAATGAAAATTGGCATACGTACAGAGAATAAATTGTATTGAATTAAAGCCTTAGGCAGTGTTTTCTTCTGTCGACTGCCGCAGAGACCGGTAAAAGGATAAACCGGTAACACCGAATAGCTAGATACAGCCCGACGGGAACTGATAGACCGAGTTTTCCTGAGAAAAAAGTCCCCGTAGTGTCGAGAGTCTAGCTGGCTGGTTTGTGTGTTTTGGTGGAAAAAATAGAGCTCCTGACGGGTGACTCCTGGGAACAAAAGGGATCCAGGAAGGGCTTAGTGATCCTGTGCTAGAAAATTGTGTACGGAGAATTTTTCTACCCAAGAGCGAATGAAATTCCGGCTGTGCCTTTTCCCGTGCGAAAACTACTATCAGCGTTCTTGAGGATGGTTCTTTTTCGCTGTGGCCATTATCACCAGCGCTATTAAGATGAACGAGGCTGGCCAAGGCGGAGAAAATGTGTGGTTGGGTGAAAACACTGTGCGGAAAACAATACTTGAATTCGACGGTTTTCGCTCGAGGTCTAGTTTGCGAATGTGAACAAGAAGCATAGAATTGAGTGGAAAAAACGACCAAGAAAAGCCCTGGGAAAATATAGCCGTTTACGCTTACTTCTGGAAATATTTTCTCGTGCTCTGTGCAAACTACTCGTTGGGAGCCCAATTTTCCCGTGGAATGCTTCTGTAAGTGGCATCAGAATCACCCACCCACAAAGCTAATGCTCGTGCAAGGAAGTAAAGGACATCGTGTGGCGTTAAAGAGCATGAAAAACCGGCCGCGAGAAGAAGGGTTGATAAAGAATTTTCTTCGCTTGAGAGCTTCGCGGGCGAAAGCAACTTGCTCTTTACAGCGAAGAAATGAAAATTCACCGCCCAGCAGCACAACGACGACTGCTTCCGGAACTTTGGGACGCGTTCCAGTGGAAGTATCACCAACATTCATACGTAATATCCGTGCATGACAAAATGAAATAAATTAAATTAAATTGAATTAAAAGTTGCTCAGCACGACGGCACAAAAGGGGCGCGCGTGACCTTTCCCGTGCGGGTTGTCTTTCGGCTAAACACCAACAGCGCAGGAGATAGAAAATGAGAAAATTTAACAAGGAGAATGCAAGACAAAGAACACACCCGAAAGCTTCGGAAGTGACTGTTTGTAGAAAAAATCATCCTTAAAAGCCGCCACGTGGTTGAATGATGTTGTGAAAAATAAATTTGTGGTCCCGTTTGCGGTGTTTGGGTTGTGGTTAACGTGGGTTTTAATGTAACACCGTCACATCGTTGGGGGCATTTTCTAGGTTAAAGTGTGGCGTTTTTATAATGGAATTGATTAAACGTCCTTTTTGAGAATTTTTATACATTAATATTTACTCATTGTTCAATTTTTAGGTACAAGAGTTGATATTATGGCAGATTGCTTTCGCAGAATCAAGTGTGAAATTGTGTCTGCTGTTTCAAGCAGGTGTAACAATTTACGTGACGTAGGTTTTATTTCGTAATTAATTAGGTGATCGCTTGTGCCATACAAAAAACGAAGCAAACACGGTTTGCACATTTAAAATATCAATCACAGGCATACCTTTCACATACTTTTAGTAATGGCCGCCGAATCCCCACGGCCATCCCGTTTGAACCCCTTTTTTTGGCGAAGTAATTAAGATGAAATTGATTGAATCGGGAAGTATCAAAAGGACGTTTAGACGTGCAACGGTTCCCGGAAGGATGGCGAAAATAAGGCGTGAATATTTTGCATCGGCTGGTGTGTTTGTGTTTGTGTGGGTCTTCTGCGAACAGCAATTTTCAACCGGTCGGTGATCGGTGAAAGTTTTACCTCAATATCTCCAATGTTTTGACTGTCCCTTTCCTTCGAGTCTTTTCGCTAAAATCGTTTCAGTTTTCCGTTTTGTTCTTTGTTTCGCATTGACGCATGAAGGTCGAAATGATTGATGAGTTTTCGAGTAACGAGGCCACGTTGAAGATATTTAATTGAAGGCATTCTTTCCTAACTAGAATATCGAACCAAGAGAACATGATCAGGGAGGTAATTCGTTAAAGCATTCACTGTCTTGTTGGTTTCGGGAAGGTTACAAATAGGATAAAAATTGTAATTAATAACAGGGGCCTTGTCAATTTCAACAAACTGTCAGCGCAAGATAGGGTCAGGAGTCCAGAATATTGAAGCGCGTTCTTGGCTTTATCCGATCACAATCAAAATTCACAGCATAATTGGCAAAGGATATTGGCGTAAAATACATTTTTGATAAGCGTATGTATATTGATCGTAAATTGATTATAAAGCACATTGGAAACAATTCTCGTAACAAAGCATCAGTGTGTTTGGTGAAACGAAATTCGTCGAATGCATCTCATCCCGGTGATATTCCGGGAAGATTTGATCCAAAAAACAAATAGGAGCGTGTTCGACTGGGGAGTCTTATCGAATCCTGGAAACATCCGCAAATCGAATAACATCACAAATTCGAGCTCACTAGTCCCAATTCCTGGGACCCCCATACTCCACGCGTAAGCGATGTTCGAATCACAAATCTCTCTTTTACAGCGTACACCTATCTCCCTTGGTACGACCCACATTCGATGCGGAAAGCTGAGAACATCGCCTCACTGACATGTCCCAAGAGTTCGGGAAACTCTCACTCTGTCTCCTCCGTGGCCGTGGTCCTTGTGGCGTTGGTTTGTGCGTTCCCCTAATCCGGCTTTTTCAGCTTTAGCACTTCGCTTAACACCTCGGCACTAGCCGTTGAAGGAAACTCTTCTGCCCGAACAAAGTGTTCTCACACTCGCACGCCACTGGATGAGGTGTCAATGATATAGCGTAGATGTGGTACTATGTAAGCTCGGTGGGAGTGTTATCAAGCGTAGATGAAGCACACAAAAAAACCAAGGGCACGATAAAAACGAAGGACCAAAGTTTTCGCTCGCAAATTTCCTTCCACGACACACACTCACAGTAACTCAGGGTTTAGTTGCTCGGGGAGCCTTCGTTGGAGGGTGATGAAGAATTGTGGGATTATGGTCGGGAAAATAACGGATGAATGCGGAAAAGAGCTTATTTATTCGGTTGGACGACATTCTCATACTAATTACATCAGGCGAGAAAACACCGCAGCAGTAGAGAGGCACTACTGGCGACAACAACCGTCAGATCGCCAAGCGTTGCGAGAGGCGTCAAGGTGTGTACGAGTGGCTTGTGTTTGTATGGGTGCCTGATCATCGGTTCCTTTGTGTGTGTGTGTTCGGTCTGCAAATGGTGTTTCCGGTGTGAAAAGTTGTTCCTTTCCCAAGCAAGACCAGAGTGTTGCAAATGCACAGGATAGCAGTTGTACAACCCTTGCATAATGCACCCATATCCCATTGGACACGGGACCAGTGCTTGCCTTATCTCGATGTGCTGTCGTGCATAAAACAAGGAAATGATGTACGAACCAGTTGGAGCCGCATGCATGTATGTGTGTGTGTGTGTCTCGGTGCGTAGATAGTAGAAAGGTAGGATGCACTACCAACTGCCACAGACCGGAGATTATGTGCTGCGCCTTGCGGTTGGCCATTCACTGTGACTCCTGGCCACAACCGCAGCTTGCAGGGTGATAGTCCGCTACGTTCGTTTGCTGTAGTTCTATTTCCTACTCGGACAGGCGATGGGGTGTCAAATTTTTTTTTTCATTTGCCCAGCAACTCCCAACTGATTAAACGTCTAACAATCGGTACCGATGAATGTAAAGGTCAGTAAGGACACCCGAGAACCTCCCATACAATAGTAAACCCGGTATATGTCCGGCAGCATATTGTCTGGCTTACGATAGCATTAGGTATTTGTGTTAAACCCTCATAGACTATTCCGTCACGAAAGGGTGAAGCTTACGTGCTGGGATGGGACAAGAAACGACAATTTTCTCTCATAAATCAAAAAAGCTGTATCATTATCGTCTAAATCCTTGAAATACAGGTTACCGAGCGATACAGGTTCAGGGAGCTAGGTGGGTTAGGAGAAAAGTCCCGGAGCTCGCTGCCTCCTAATGAAATCTAGAATAAAGATTAAACACGGTTTCGTGATGGTTGTTGGAGCAGGAGCTTAAGCACATAAGCTCTAGCCGGTTGGAACAAATTTGCATACTGATCCTTTTGTGCGAATATGCTCCGGAGCTTGTTATTGTTTCATTTGAACCGCAATTATAACGCAGTGCGAGAACTTTGGAGAAACATAGCAGAGGATGAAGCACGTAACGTTACTTGGTAATCGTGGCTAGAGTTACTTGTACCACAGACGCAGGCTGTAACGCATTTGGTGAACATATAAGAACATTACGTTGAGTAAACGATCGAAATTTGATTTGATATCTTGATGGGTTTTCTATAGCGTTATACGAGTTCTTTGGTCCTCACGGATTCAGGCGCTTCCAAAACGGGTGAGCAATCTGAGCAGCCTTTTTCGTCCCCTTTTTCTGCCAAACTAATAACGCGTTTGGGCCGAAGACTGTGCTATGGGTTCGCTTTTTAACGATTTGTTGGTAGAACATCCCCAAAAGCATCTTCTCTTGTTTGTGTCTCGCTAGATAGGGTTTCTCCTCAAACCCAATCGCAAAAAATGTGCTCATCTTACGATTTTATGAAGGTCGCAGGTCCTGTTTTCACTCTGTTGACCCATCGCGGATAATGGCCGATGGAGAAAAAAAGGCTAACCATACTGCATCCGGGAAAAGTGGATTGGTAGGCAAAAGAAAAAAAAAAACCCGGCGAATGTCAACATAAAATCAACACTCGTGCCATCGGTACGGTGGCGTGTTTGGTAGAGACCTCGGGTCCCTTTCTCGGATTTCGGTGCAATCCGAACAACCTTCGTCATATACATTTCTCACGGTCCTTTAACTGTCCCGCTGGTGATGTGCTGTGATGGTTGTTGGCATGTGCAAACAAACTTATGCTCGGAGGGAAATCGAATCCGCTTCTGCGGTCTAAACAACGCCACGAGGTTGTAGAACACACACACACACACGCGGGCACATAATATACGAAACACAACTTTTCTGAGCTTCCGAAACTGGAAGCTTGAACATTGTGGCACCGAAAGGACACAGTTTGGGCGGAATGGTTAAGGTGGCCAGGTATGTGTGGTACATTCTGTGGTTTCCCTCAAGAAGTGAGAGAGAGAGAGAGCGAGTCGGCTGGATTGTGTGTCGTGCAGATAGCACAACACTCCCAAGAATCCACTCAAGCATCACTCATGGGCGCGGCTGTTCATGAAGGCTCCCACATGTCCCTTTTTCCCGGAGGCATCAGATATGGCAAGTTTGGCGTGACGAAAGCACCCTACTGTTCACTGGCTTTGTGCAAATAGAGACAAAATTTAAACAAGTTCTTATTTCAACGCGAGAAGGAACCTCCCAATCCTGGTGAGGATGATCTCTAGCTGCACTATGTTTGCCATCGCTAGTTGGTCCCAGCAAGCAGAAGCGCATTGTGCTCTGAACAAATACTGGACGACTGGTAGGTTCTGCAGCAATCCAAATGGGTGGAACGTCGCAGAAGGATATCACGGGCCACAACAAATGTAAGTCTCCGTTGAGCTGTCTTTTGTGTTGTAAAGTTAAACAAAATGGCTTGCCAAACACCGGTCGTGTCCACTGTTGGACGCAAACTTTTCTTCCAAAGCACGATTCTGGATGATGAATCATGAGAAGATGAAGCGTCAGGGTGCAAGCGAAGAGGGTTTCTGTTTGATCAAAGAAACAGACATGCAGTGTTAGGACAGCAGTTGCCGGGGGTTTAATTAAGTTATCAGTGGTGCCGTTCCCAGATACGCTCGCGTTAATGCACTCGGTCGGTGGGAAAATATAGCACGGCTAAATTAGATCCCTTTGAAGGGTATGGTACAGAATATGGCTTGGCCGCTTGTCTAACTGTTCAATTGGGTCACAGCAGACTGGCGCATCCGAGCGAGCGAGTGGTCTTTTTGTTAAACGGAAACCCAGCAGAAGAACCTGAACCCAATAGTGATGCAGAAGACATCGGCGAAACCCCGTGTCCGGCATGGATGCTTGAGATCGTCGGCAGAAGAATAGCCGGCAAAAAGACGGTCAATGAGCGGAAATTGAACCTGAAAGGTTTCGCTGCAAGTAATGAAATTCCTTTCCGTTGAATTCTGCTCGCTGGCGTTGCTTATGGCGAGCGAAAACGTATCAGTGAGGCAAAAAGCAGGGAGAAAGAAAACGCGCGCACACACACACACGCACGCCCTCCGATCGATAGTGATGTAGTGCTTTGGGCACTGTTTTCTATAGCTACAGTTCAAATAAAACATACCGACAGATACAAAACATTTGCTGTACGGGTGTTGGTGGTGAATGTGTTTTGTTTTGACCTTAGGTCTTATTTATGTTTTATATTTTGCTTTAAAGCTCGCGTCCCGACCAGAGCTCAAAAGGCAACAAAAACAAGATATTTGTTGGTGGAACCTTACACATTGGTGTACACTGACCTTCGGGGAATTGTACACGTAGCGGGAAAAACAATATACGTTATGTGTTTGATCGGTTCATCGAACTGTGATGATGGATGGAACGATTTTTTGAAAGCGTTTTTCTGAGAAATTGTACTCTCAAAGAATGGGCAACTCAGGGTTATTGTAAAATTCAATTCCTGTTGCATGAAAGCGTAAATTTAAATGAAAATAGTAACTTTAGTCCTTACGATCACGATTGTTCTTGTGAAAAATCCATTTGTTTTTGTACATTTTATAAGATTTTTCAACGTATTTTACTTTTGCTTGAGCAACGTACTGCTGACTTCCAAGTTTAAAGCATTTTCTATTTCATTCGATTGTTTTCGAAGACTTTCTCGCTTAAAGAAGGATCTCATACAGGTTGTCAGTTTGATGGCGTGATTTTCTTCCCAACATGACGCCACAAATCTCTTACCAAAATCGGTTTCCACTATCAACTGGCTTTAAACTGCATGTAGCAGCTGTAAAACCTTAGCTGACAGCACAGCCCGAACGATTGTTTAGACGCAGAAGTCTCAGCTCCTTCCAGTCTGGTGACACATGATAAACAAGCGAAAGGACACGATGCCAAAAGTTGGTTTGCAATGCACACGATACTTGGCGGCATGCTCTTGTCACATGTCACATCTTGCCCTCGATGGGATGGTTGATTTGGTTGGTTTAACTGGATTGAGTTATCGACGCTTCCCTTTGGGACATGGTATATCCGGCGTAGGTACACATCCTTTCAACGTGGTACGAGTGAGTACGGTTTGGGTTTTGGTAGTTCGAGCTTTTAAAGCCCAGAAGCCTCCTTTTTATTTGAAGATTTGTCATCGATTCTTGTAACTGAAGAGCGTGAAAGTTGGAATGCAATTTTCTATGACACTCTAAACACGAATGATGATGTGTTTTGTTTTCAGATCTATTTGAGGGTTCTGTTGTAAGGGTTACAATAAAGAGGTTAAGAGTAGCTTTGTGCCGTTCTGTATTTCAGTGCTGAAGCGAACATTCGCATGCACCGAATTGTTTATATTTTGTGGCATCTTTAATTAAAACTTTGCCAAAAACTTCACAATTCATCGCACCGAAAAACCTATGTCCTTTGCCCACTGTCACTGGGTACTGGGTACATAATTTGGCCAACGATTTTACAACCTCCTCCCAAGGTGTGTACGGTGCGACGTCGTTCGGTCCAGATTTCAGCACACTCGGTGGAATTTTGAGCTGCTGGCTGGCTGGTTGGCTGGAATGTGGTCCAAATTTTGTGTAATCCTTCGCTTTTGTGGCAACCGAAGATCAAAAGCTGCTTACACGTGCCAGCAGCTGCGGCGGTAGGTGACCGCCAGCACGAAGACATCGTTCGCATTCATCGACACGTAATCTGGCTGTGTCCTTTTTGCTTGTGTGTTGCTTCGGGGGGTGGTTTTTTACAGCTTGTTTTCCTTGTCGTTGGCCAGGAATTTGGTCGGCAACCGTCTTCCGAGACTGTTGCATGTCGTCCGGCTCGTGGTTCCAGCCAACCGGACCGTACCGAAACGACACAAACACTTGCACACGTTCCTGTGCACTACAAGCGGAACAGTGATTTATCTGGGACGCTGCGGTTCTTGAGCTGTGCGGACGCACCGGAGAGAGGGAGCGGTGTTGCGGAGGATGGTTTTGATCTTCGCCCGGCTGGAATGCCAAATGGGACCGGTAATGGGGAAAGTTTGCACGCCCACCTTTGCGGCCGCCCACGTTGTGCATTTGCCGGCAGCAGTTGGGGGCAGGTTTGGGAAGAAAATATGGCCGCCTCGGCGGATGCGGTTTTCGGAGGCAAGTTTGAGGTTAAAGCGAGAACGCTCCATGTCTAATCATCCTGTTCTTTGTCCCTCAACACTCGCTCCCTCTTTTCCTCCGGCTTCCCTTTTCACTCTCCCTTGCCTTTCTGTGGCAGTTGTGATAAGTTTTACAGTGGCCCAGGTCCCAGATCACCACATCAGATAGCAACCATGGGTGTTCTGCGCTCCATGTAAAGAGCAGCAGTAGCAAACCGTTCCCGCTAACACTTACGGTCTTACGGCAAGCAAATTTCACTCAAGTATGTGGTAGATGTTTCATCCTCTCTCTCTCTTTGTCTCCCCCTTGCTCCACCCAGCTCTTACCCAACCGAGTGTATCGGGCAAACATCAAAGATGTAAAGTTTTCATATTATTATATTTCTGATTACCTTCATTCACAATGCCACCCGCGTTCTACCGCGTAGTGTGTGTGTGTGGGTTTGGTGCTGCATCGTCCACCCAGCTCGTGCCCGTGTGCTCCATTATGTATGCTCCGCCAGCTTGCGGAAGGTATTTGTCAATGGGCTCTTTACGCCTTGCATGCATGTGAGCGAGATATTAAATACCATTACCATACGGTTGCCGCCCATGTAGCGCCGGGTATGTGTAATGAATATTAAAAAAACCACACAGAAAAGTCCGAGCTTCAAATTTGCTCAAAGTCATTCTCGAACCATTTTCTTTACTCGCCAGTTTTGGTTTACTGCTGTTAAGTCTATGTTGTTAGAAGTGCATTGTGTGAAGACGTACGTAAGAAGATTGTTGCTTTTGTATGGTGAAATAAATTGTAATTCCTTCCTGGAACTGTTCGCGTGAAAACTTCACAATGAGATACGCCCTGTATATATATTCACCACGGAAGTATTTGACGGAAAATTTGTACCGATAAGACGGGATAACATAAAAAGGGGAAGTTTTGTTTGGGAAAGCTTGAAACACATACCATTACAAGGCGTGGCACACACCGCACATCGGGAATGTTTTGTACAACTTCAAGATCTTCGCACGCACGTGTACAACGAGGAATCAATTTAACGATGATTTATTTAGCAGCTAATGTCACGGATAAAGCGGCGCCAGTACGGGAAACTGTTTATGCAAAGCCTTTCATCTTATCTCACTAGTTTCCTCGTATTTTTTGGTTTTTGGTTGGACTGGTTGGCCTGGAAAACATGAGTTATGCACGGAACGAGATTAGACTGGTACTAAATTTACATAATTCTTCACCTCCGACACCGACTGCGGGCATCCTACACTTGTAGACCACACATATCCGCTGGCTCCGTAACTCCTAACTACCATGACAAGCTCTCATGAGTGATGCGTGTATCCGTGTTCGTGCGTGTGTGTGTGCCTATAGAAAGGCAGCCAGTCGTCTTATCGGCAACCCGAAGCAATAAAAGTTATGGTATTAAGCTCTTCCTACCGTCGGAGCTTATGCGAGATGGCGCACACCATGTTCCCCAGCCCATCACAATTTGCAGAAATTTGACTTTATCAACCGCTGATGATCTGTCACAAAGTATGGAAACGTGTTTTCATTATCTACGATTTTTGGCCATTCCCCGTTTCGGCTTACATACGAAGCGGTGGCGCTTTTCATTTTCACGGAAAAACGAGATTAGACTGGTACTAAATTTACATAATTCTTCACCTCCGACACCGACTGCGGGCGTCCTACACTTGTAGACCACACATATCCGCTGGCTCCGTAACTCCTAACTACCATGACAAGCTCTCATGAGTGATGCGTGTATCCGTATCCATGCGTGTGTGTGTGCCTATAGAACGGCAGCCAGTCGTCTTATCGGCAACCCGAAGCAATAAAAGTTATGGTATTAAGCTCTTCCTACCGTCGGAGCTTATGCGAGATGGCGCACACCATGTTCCCCAGCCCATCACAATTTGCAGAAATTTGACTTTATCAACCGCTGATGATCTGTCACAAAGTATGGAAACGTGTTTTCATTATCTACGATTTTTGGCCATTCCCCGTTTCGGCTTACATACGAAGCGGTGGCGCTTTTCATTTTCACGGAAATCCCCCGGTGTGTGTTTCAGCTTTGTGTTGAATAGACTTGAGGGTAAATTCGACAGAGAAAAAAAAAAAACTGGAGCAACAACACACATCACGTCATGTTGGAGTGTGTAAGCACATCGTGATGATGGTGGCTTACGAAGGGAAATGCGGTGCTGGTATAGAATGTGAAAGCAGTACATAAATCATGGCACTGATATGTTTAACATAAAACTACAATAAATATTGGAAAATGATGGCCATTTCCTGGAGTGGGTTTCGCTATCGGCGCTAACACTCGATGCTGGATGCTCGCTGGATGCTGGAAGTTTCGTGGTCGATGGGATGGGTGAATGAGGATTTATGTGTGCTGAGCGTGTGTGTGCGCTGTAGTACATAAAGCTTTTGAAGGCAACTGGTGTTATCTGTAGTGTATTGCTTACGCGTCTTAACGTTTCAATCCCGGCACTTGGCTGCCCCGAGCATCATCCTTTCCTGCCATTTATTTTATGCATAAGCGATGGCCGGATCGTGCTGGTGTTCCATATGTTAATTTGTGTAGCATAAAAATCAAGCGCAACGGAAGAGCAATTCATTTGCAAAGCGGAAGAGGCCCATAACGTTGCATTATTATAAATTGTCATTAAGCTTGTGGAATGTCGTGATGGTAAATTGTAGTGTATTTCAAACAAATCATTAATTTCCTTGTTTGATGAAGATGAAATGTATTTTTCACAATCATAGTAGCCTTTTCCGAAAATCGTGTGATGCAAATTGTCTAACTTGCAGGCGCCAACGAAGAGTATTCATTTTATAGCGCTTTTTCTCTAATGAACTTGATACAACTTGTACTCGCACCATTCTAGGCCAAATTTGAAGGCCACAACGTCAGCAGGCATTATTGGAAATTCTGATTATGCTTGGTGAAAGCTATTTTGTGAAAATGAAGTGTATTATGCACAATCATAGTGGCCAATTCCAGAAATCAAATGTATGAAATTGCCTAATTTTAAGGCGCTTTTCAAAATTATTAATTTTATAGCACGTTATTATAATCAAGTTGATGGAATTTAAAAAACACATTGTAAGCTTGGTGTACTCTGAGGTTGAATATTCTTGATGCGTGAAGTACCCAACCCGTCCCAGTAAACTCATCGGTGGGTTTAATTTAATGCCGAGCGAACACTATCCAGCTCGGGAGGTTCGTCTACAACAACTCGGCATAGTATGTAGCTCGTGCTAAAGTTTATATTGTTTCTGCTAAGTGTTAATCACGTGCCTTCACTAACATCGCATGCATTACACAGAGCCCAAAAGACCATCCATCCCCGACCCCCGGTACGCTTATTTCCCTACGTAAAACGTTTCTTCAATGCCGACTGTCACTTCAAAAGTCATCACTCTCTTTCTACGGACTGCACAGCACGAAGCAAGAAGGTTTACGCTCAAGAAGTCGGGAGATGGGTCCCGGTAAGGGTAGAGAGAGGGAACACTATAGCACCATTCAGCGACTACTATTCATCTACTTCAGAGTGTCATACATTCACATTCGGTGCGTTTGATGAAGATGAATGCGACTAGCTCGGGATCTTGGGGGACCCTGCTGCTAATGTCATTTGACGTTAGAAGGTTTCGTGCGTGTGTGTGTGCCTTTTGGTACGCATGTGGGCCGCACCATTACTGAGCTAGGCACCAAAGGACACCCCGGAACTTTTGAAGAATCCCTGCCAGAATGGTGCAATCGTGAGGCAATGTAAACGGCACACTGGGTAGGTACCTGGGCTGTACCTGGCTGGTCATATTTTTCTCCACCGAACAAAGCCTCACCAGAGCTGCCTTTCGTGCAGGACTACCTTAGACGACCGTTCCCCACAGTACTCGGCGCTTAATGTTTGCATTTGTGCTTGGGTCGTGTTTTCTTTTCATCTCGCGCTGCTAACAATCCTGAGCTGGAAAGTACGCACGAGTCCTTGAGTGATGCACGGATACGGATAGAAAGGAGTGGCCGGAAAGGACGCCGGAAAGGGTCCCATGTATCTGCAGTCGAAAAACGGTTGCTGCATCGCCGGGAACCGAGTGTGGGAATGGGCATAACATAAGGGAAGCACAAATGAGAAATACTTTGCACTTGAAGCGTTTATATTTTAGACCCGGTCGTTTTTTTCTCGATGACTTTTGGGAATTGGACGGATGGAAGTTGGGCGGGCTAGCAGCAGGAAGATGCAGTAGCAATAAATTTCATTCGCTTTTGGACTGTAAACGAAGCGCTCGGTCTGCAGCAGAGTGGATCATCCTGGGACAGCTTCAAGCAACTCAAAACATTATAGCACGGATAAGAGAGTGTCTTTCGGTTGTTGTTTTTTTGTTTTAAAACTTAAAAGCTCTCGATTGAAAGAATGAGCGAGACAAAAACAAATGAAAAGTGGGAAAAGGAAAAGCACCGGTTGATATTTCTCACCACGAGTGCATCGTATTTTTCTTCGCAGACATATTTCATATGCCAACACTTGTCAGTTAGCAAAAAAAAAAAACGGATAGGACTGCAGGATCTTCTGGTTTTTCCCTTCTCTGTTGTATAAAAGTTTTCCCCCTTTTTTGCTCCAACAAACCCGTCCAAAAGTTCACCGGGCAAAAGAAGGCAAAACAATCTACTTAAACAGTACGCACCATGGCACATCGTTGTGATTTATCAGGAAGCAACACAGCAACAGCAGCGGAAAACTCCGAACTACGGAAAAAGCGTTCTGCCTCTTCCGGGGAACAGTTTCCCGGAGGTTGGTGGCTTTCCCCTTTCCCGCCACACTTTCATTTCGACTGGGGAAATGAAATTTGTCGACTGACGGAAGACTTGCAAGCTTCGGTGCACTGTGTCGCACCAGCAGCATCAGCTTTAGCGCCATCCCCAAGGTTCACCCCACGGATGGGACAACATTGCAGTACTGGCAAGGCAACACCCGGGTGATGAGTACCCAGGTCCGGAATCATGGAATATTAAATCCGTGTACACAGTAAAGGGAAAGGGCACGGATGAAGCTTCGGGTGGATGTAGGAAGGATGTCCTGGCCGGTTGTTGCACCAGTTCCGGAGCTTAACTGGGTCGGGAACAGGAAAACGCGGCACCAGCAGCAGCAAACAGGGTGTGCCAGGAAATTATGCATTCGCATTCGGAACCCTGTCGTCACCAGAATAACCGCTCAGGCGGTGTCCCTTTCACTCGCAGCGCTACTGTTTCAGACGGCGAGGATTGGAAGTAATTCGGCTTGGGTTGAGCTTTTTTTTGTGCTTTGCATTTATTTCAGTCTAAAGAATTATCATCCCACGGATGCCGGGTACAAGGTAAGAGCTGTATCTTTGAAAGCATCAAATTAAGTTTAAAAGAACAGCTGCCACCATTAGCCATTCGAGATCAACGGACGCCAAAGTAAATAAATCGGAATGTTTCTTTTATGTATTTCCAAGCGCATCATGACCAAATCAACAAATAGATCCTTAAATTGGGGTCATAAAATGCAACCATCCCGAACGCAACAGCACACCGGGGGAAAATAATTGCCCTAAACGGGGCGCTCCAGTTTTACGAAATACTTGCTGGCTTGCTTACGATAAAACTGTGCTTTTCTTTACGATCACTTTTACTGGTGATCGATTGGAGGGAAGGTTGCGATGTTGGTGCAATGAAATGATGAAACAATTATTCACTTCTCTCAACGAATTTCGCCCCAGCCTCAGCCAGGGTGGTCCTGTGCTGGTGGTTTTCCTCAGAAAAGGGAAAATAAACTTTCATCCTGGAGTTGCAGGTACGGCCCCAAGGGCATGTTGGATGTCGGGAAAAAGTTATAGAGAGTAGCTTCCGAAGCTACCATGGTAGTTTGATCGGTTTGTGCCGGGTAAAGGAGAATATTTATTGAGAGCATGTATTTTTAAGGCCTCAATACCGGTATCGTGGTTTCAGGGCAAGAAAACTTCAGTTGGGAGGAATTTATGGCTGGATGAAAGTTGTTCCTCTGGATTGTTTCATTCTGTTGCATTCTGGTGCAGTGGAAAGGGAACGGGAATCGGGAAGTGCCGGGTGAACTTCATTGAGAGCTTAGGTTTGGTTTGGGCTGGGCAATCTCCGAGCCAACCACTTGTCTTCGGCTTTCGATTGGAGTTTTGACACAGTCTGCATATGATAGGAGTGAAATTAGATGTCAATGCGGTATTGTGGAGGCTTCCACAGAAACATCGGTATCCTTCGTAGACTCATTGCAGGTTGAGCAGGTCGATATTGAATCAAAATATTATTTCTTTACCTGGTGACTATGTTGTGTGCAGTATTTCACATAGACTATTTCAAGTCCACGTTCTGGAGGTCATGGAAAGACTGATATGGAATACGCCAAGCTCACATCTGCAAGACGTTCTTAGATTTTGAGGCCTTTTACCCTGATATTTTTCATTAATCTACAATAAATTGAGTCTAAGATCCCAATTAACTTGTTTCAAGCAATGAAAAAGCATTAAGAAGAGGAACGATGTGTTAAAGAACGTCTTCGCTTCTCACATACTCTTCAAGAAGTGGATAAAACATAATCAAATGCATCCTTTTTTACGTTCACCTCGTACGGATTGAAAGCAATCAATAGAAAAACGGTTCAGAATGCAAAGTGTGTTGTTGTTGGTGATGGCCGTATGCTCTTTTTACCAGCGCACTTAGCATCGGCTACAGAAGAAGCATGCATCTTCAATCTCTTGTTGGATGGAGAAGCTATATCCTTGTTATCCAGAGAGCTTTTAGTTCTATCGACTAGCATTTCTAAGCTTCTGCAAATACTGACAGCAGAAAAAAGACTTCACCATCTCTCAAGTTCATGAAACATTGAAGGTCGATTAGAAGTGCTCTGGAGTCTTGCTTTGTTGAAGTAGGACCGCACAAGATGGTAAAATGAAGTCTTATGGATATCGATAAATAAAATTCACGCAACATTTAAGCAACATTGGTTGATAGGAGTTCACTTGTTAGGTAAAAGAAGTAAATTAAGGATATCAAGAACAGTCCTTCGAATACTTTTTAAATGAATTTCAAATGCGCCATTTATCAGGCGTCCCTAACACCAGAGTTTCACAAGTTATTATCTCATCGCTATTGGGCATATTACCGGTATGCGTGAAATTGTTAATCTAATAAATTCCATTCCGGAGTATTTCATAAGCCGCAGTGCACGCTGTTTTATGAGGTTGCTTTAGACATGCCATGACGCAAAACACCAATCTTTCCTGCTTCGTATGACACGTCTTCTTGACACTGCTGACGAGACGAGAGCCTCGATAGTGTGCAGCCCATGACGCCCAAGGCAAGCGAAAAAACCCCCCAACTATAGCTTACCGTCGTGCGAGTCGTACATGTAGATGATCCGATCCCAACCGTAGTACCGCACCGTATCGATGATGGCCTGATAGTAGTCGGGCCGCATGCTGATAGCGAAGTCGAGGAAGCCGGACGACGGTGTGAGAACCTTCTCCGGGAACCAGGGCGTCACGAACGGCATCTGGAAGGTGTTGCTGTACGAGTGCAGCGTGTCGAAGGAATCCGGCGAGACGGCACCAAGCATGGCGAACACGCCGCGTGAAAATTGATTGCAAACTGCGTGAACGAAGAAAAGAGAGCAAACGAATGATACAGTGTTAGTGGATGGTTGATAAATTTACTACTACGCATCACGTGAGACAGTTACGGGTGATCAAAACGGGGTGGTTGCGATACATTTCTGGAGCGGTGTTAAATAAAAACAGCGTGGAAAAACATAAAACGAAGCCGAAATAGCCGTTCCACGAAGCAAAAAACGGAGCCGTACTTCTTGCGAGTAAATAAGTTTTCATCAACTGCGACACAGGTGCTTGGGCGTAGGTTTGGGTAATATTGTAAGACAAATTGAATTATTATCCAAACATCGAGCTCCAAATGAGGTGGTACGCCTTCTCTCCTACACGATCACACCGGCGAAATAAGAGACCACGATGATGTTTTTCCTCGAAGCTTACGATATTGATGCACGCCACACGGGCTGAAGCTGTAGAAAATAATCCCATTACCGTGTTCACGCTCTCCATTTATGCCTGGGAATTACCGTATTACGGATGTAGGTGCTGGATGCTGTTGGGACTGTCAGCAGCAACATCAAAAACCCACTTCGCACCACATAACGCGCTGATGAAACAATATTATGAGCCTCCTGGAGGTTTCATCAGTACGGGTCGATGGGATCGATTTTATTGAATTGTCGCGGCGCGTAATTTGGCAGTTTGATTAGCAGGAGTTTGAGCTTGCTGTTAGGATGGCGTGTTAGGTGATGTTAATTGAAGTAATACTCAGGTTGTGCTTGGGTTGTTTTAGTTGAACTTAAGTCTATTAAGGTGAGAGGAACAGTTTTTGAACACACAAGATCTTTAAAACGTCAGATTTTATTTATTTTTGAACACTTTTAGCAGACGCTTTTGCATCACATCTTAAGCAAATGTGATTTAAAATTAGCAACAAACGAACTGTTTCCGAACGCTTCTCTACCGTGAAATTTATAACTTCCAGCAGACTGATAATTAAACAAGAAACCTGTTATCTTCGTCTACTCGTTGTGTGCATCGTTAAAGTGGCGAACAAAGCGAACCGCATAAATTATACACCCTTAATTGCTTTCGTCCCGGGAAAGCCTCACAAAACTCTTTTGTTCATGTGGCTCGTTATTCAATTAATGCAAAACAAGATGCCTAAATTTAATTTCATTTGCTTCGGAGAGCACCGGCAGTTGAGTCGGGAGCCGGGCGAGCAGCACTCCGTAAGGTATCCAATATTTTCATTGCCATGCGTTACTCCTTTTTCTTTTGCCAACCGTGGTGACGAGCTTACGTTCCGCTTGACAAACACACAACACACACAGGCGGTGGGCAGAATGGAAGAATTCAATTTATTTCCTCGTTCTTTTGGCAAAACATTCGCTCGGCGCTTGTGCTACCCACATGAAACGTAGGCCGAAGAAGTGAGTTCGCTATAGAGCGTTCTTTTTTCGGGAACAGTGTCTCGTACATTTTCATTATATATTATTGTTTTGTTTGTCAGGCAACTTAAAACATTGGCACTCGAAAGCACTTTTACCATCAGATTCATCGCCACCCTTTTCTTGTTTCTGTTCGGTTTGGAAGTGTTTGATGCGATGGAGTTGAATGATGCCTTGTCTCCTGTGTGTGACGGTTAAGGTACGCTCTTACACCACGAATGAACATGGTGTATATCTTTTCCGTTTCCGAGCAAGAACAACCACCACAGGAGAGTATCTGTTTCGGTGGCACACAAGTAAACGCAAATATCAGCATTTATTGGGCCTATTCTAAACGCCGACTGGCGAAGCTCTGTCAGTACGTGTCCATGAAAAGCATGCTGGCATGCAGAAACAAAGGACAGTTCTCCTCTCGAACATGGATGCCTCGATGTAAGAATGTATGAGATTGTGCGAGAGATGCCTCCTTTGCTTTAGCACCAAACAAGCGTAGCATCGTGTCTTGTTTAGATTGCGGTTCGGAGTATCACTCCAAACAAAATTAGTGTTGTTGATTTTCCGTCACTCATCGTCATTAGAATGATATGCATAGCAAGGTTGTTGCGTTCGTTCGTGCGTTTGTAGCAATCGACATAAACTGCCATAGAGTCGGCAGCGTTCATCGTCACCCGGAAAAAGCAGGCGAGCGTTGTTAATATATTTCATGCTTCTCCTAACGAAGTTAGTTGTTTGTGACTTAAAAACAGTGCGCTCGAAGATGATTTGTCAATTTGCTCTTTAATTTATACCATTTTTGTTCCCTTATTTGTGCACTCCAAATATATCCAGCTTAGCGTCAGCAAATGGAAATAAATTACATTTTCCGTGGAAGAGAATCGTGTCATCGTAGATGTGTTTTGAACGAGGAATAAATTGAAGTGTGTCAGCAAAGGCAAAAGTTCCAATTTCGGTCGTCCTTGAAGCTGAGCGTTTAGATGGATGAATGTGAAGCAGCAAATTGAATTAGCATCATTGTCTTTGAAAACAACTTCTGAACACATCGCAGGATACAAATAATTGTGGATCATTTTATCAACAAAATAGTTAAATATTTAGATATACTCACTGAGTTTGGAAAGCTTGAACGCGTCGGCCGTGTTGATGACGTCGACGTACGCCTGCAGCTCGAACCGTCGGGAAGTAACGTTGAGATTGTGGTTGAGCATCGCAAACTTGAACGCCGACTGTATCTCATCGGTACCCTGCTCAAATATTGCACCTGAAACGGGAAAAGAAAATCCAGAACAATCACCATTAGGCATCGTCATAAGGCGAAACAGGCTGGGAAAACAATTGGTCCGATGAAAAGCACATCACGAGCTGTTTGCCGTTAAATTAGGAAGGAAATTTGGTTCCACACGATGTGACGAGCGTGGGCACGGGAGGGATTAAATGTCAGCTGTAACAAAACAACGGCGCGTTCAGCGTGCCTGTTAATGCTGTAATTGGAATGACAGTTAATTTGAGTTGATGCTCCTCCCTTCCCCAAACAATGCTCCGCTTTCCGAACAGTTAGCTCGGTTTGCGATGCGAACGATGCCAAGCTTCCGCCAAACGATTTGTGGAAAATGTGGTAGGTAGCATGATTTCATTCATCAGCAAAACCCATTTCCATCGCTGGCCGCGTATCTGTTGCTCGCGCTACCTTTCGCTTTTTGGCAGCGGAAAATGGCTTCCTAACCTTTGTGATTTCCTGTGACTCTCATTTCCTGCGGGGTTTATCGTGGCGGATCGCAACAATGCATTGGCTAGCAGGCTTAGGCACTATGGGTGGAAAATCTTCACCAAACAATTACAACCAAAACTGTTTCCAAAGAATAAAAACAAATCGCATATTCACCGATTGTAAGCGTATGCCTTCTTGCTACCTTAGTTGGGAAGCTGAAACCGTGCTGGAAGCAATTTCCGGCCACCAATATTCGGACGGACGAGATATACAGGAAACGAACGTTCACCGGAACGGGTGAATTCAACCAGGATATACTGTTTAGTGAACCAAATAATGGTTTCATCCGTTTTTTTCTGACAGCATTTTTTTACGGGTTGTTGCGTGACTAACGATGGAAAGAATATTTGCGTGGTGGACGATTCACTTTGGCATTAAAGTTATCTGGACTAGAACTAACCATATTTAACTCGTATTAAACAACTCTGCTTATAGAAGTGAACTCATAAAATTATGCGCTAGATAATAAGCAATCAATTAGTCTGTGTGAGTTGTTTTAAAATGAGGTTCATATTTGCCACCTAATATCTTCCTCCTCGACCTTCGTGTAAAATGGATCGACAGCCCCACTCACTATGAATAATCTGCACCGAGCACTATTAACATAAGTTAATTATTACTTCATCAGTGTAACAAGCCTCGAACGGCAACGGTTCAGCAACGGTTCGCGCTTAAATGCGTCCCATCGCTCGCGTAATAGGGTGGCCCAGGTCGTTTTTGATGGATGAGCAGGAACCATTCGGCGCGTGTAAACAGCCATCGGGATGCTGATCAGGCTTAGCTATTTAGATAATTGATTAGCTTCTAAATATGCGAAGCACATTTGTTTAATCTTCACCACCAACACTCGATGGTGAGTTCCCACCAACCATCTAAACCTTAAGTATTCGTGCCAATACGGAGGCACTTTAACGTATCGGGTGTGGGGACTTCAAACGATTTAAATTTAAGCTTGCGTAATTTAAATTCATCACCCATCTAGACGCTCAAGCTGCTGCTGGTATGATACGGTTAAAGTTCTCGAGTCGTTCTGCGAAAAAATGTACAGATGGTGCGATAATTCAAATAAAAATTCTTGCACTCTTTTGCGCGCGATATGAGGCCTCACTGTATAACCGATACTATATATCCTTGCAGAAGCGAAATGATAGAGCAAAGCAAAATACTGCTTTAAACGATCCTCTCGGGTCTTGGGGCAAGAAAAACCGGACCAAAAAATTAATTAAAATTTTATCCCGGCTCCCGATCCGGGCGATGAAGAATTTAGAACCTTCGGTGATACCCATTCATTCGCCAGACACGAAACATTCAACCGTGCGGTTGTTGGTGGTGCCCGCCGGTGAATGATGAATTTTGCAGCGCAACCACCGTGCTTTGCTGCTTTTCGCGTGGAGTAGTTTTGTCGGAAAACCGTCGAACGACGTGACGTGACCGGCGGGAGCGACGTGGGCTAGATAAATACGACGGGACGGTACAGCAAATGGAGTCATGATGCGCACTCGGTCCGCATGCGAGAGAGCAAGCGAGAGAGACGGGATGTTCTGTGAAAACCCCGAAAACCGAAGTTGGTTATGAAAATTTAAACAGGTTCACTAAGTGTGCCGGTGTCGAATAATAATTTTGCAATTAAGCCACCATTAAGCGCTAATGCTACTGAATTGCCTTGGTTCGTGATAAGAATTTAATTAATGAACGCCTGGCTAGGCGCTGTTGGAAGCTTTTTTGGGCAGTCGAGATCAGTAGATCGATCGAAATGATGAAGATAATGAAGAGACGGGGAAAAGAAAAAGGCGAAACGGGAGTGCTACAAATTTGGAGCCTAAAGTGGTAAGACAAAACCCCCAAAGTCATTGGCTGAAACAAAACGAAAAGGGCAAAAAATAAAACGCGGTCCCAATTCCCAGAGTGGCCGGGATCCTTTTGCACTTTAACTGTGGCGAAATTGAACCAAACAAGAGTCTTGAACACGGAAATTTGAGATTCCTATTTTTACATGCAATTTTACTTAAAATAAAAACAATTATTTAACATAAAATAAATTTCGTTCTCGTTCATAGTGCGTTCCCAAATGGACGCCACTCTCGTCCAATAAATGCTGTTGTTTTGGAATTTTTAAAGAGGCTATCTGACTCAAGAATGCTCACGATGGCAATAAGCCGAGCTGGAACTGGAGGGGCGAGCAGCTAAATACTTAAACCATTACCATTATCATTTCGATGCCAGCGACCAGTTGCTGTGGAGTTGTTGCTACGTTCCCTCGCAAAGAAAAACACGCCGAACGCTCATTTGTACCAGCGTCTGTATTTGCTCTGGGATTAGAGTGATAAACCTTTTATTAAGGGTGAATGTAAACAAACGAAGCGCTTAAGCTGCAATTTGAATAACTATTAATTTTACAATTTCTTCGAGCGGTTCTTGCTTTGAGCGTGGTACGTCTGGCGAGGGGAAAACAAACGGAAAGAGCAAGCGAGAGTCTTTGTCAACTTTAGGTTTTATTGTACTTTTAGAGGGCGTTTAGTCATTCGAAGTATTCATCTTTGACCTATTTGACTTTGGAGTAGGGGGGTTTTTGTTTTTGCTTCGTTATAGTGGCTTGAGGTCGAATCGTTGCCAGTGGCCGTATAAAGCAGTTGAATAGGGGTTGGGATTTTAGTGCATCATTAACAAGCAAATTGAGCTGTTAAGTTTAGAGCATTTTCACAAATTAATCGCTATTTGTTGTTGAGCTGCCGAGAAGCATACTATAATTTTTACACAATTTTGTAATATTTTTGAATTAGTTATAGATGTTATCGTATTTTTATAACAATATTTCTAAAGGGAAAACGCAACCGGAAGCTCTCCCAACCAAAAAAGGGCCATTTTGTGACAAAGCCATTCTCGTTTCGCTCTACGCCACCGGTACGCTTCATTTAATTAATAATGTTTCCCATTTTAGGACGAAAACTTCACCGCCATGTCTACGGCCCAGTAGAAATCCAATTTGCGTGACATCAACCCAAATGGGTTCCCTACCTGGATCGATGAACAATCCACCTTCCTGCCGGAGAAAGTGTGAGTGTTTTGCGAAAGTGGACCGGTACCGGTACCGTGTGCGCCCGGAAGCTGAAGAGCCAATGAGTCACAACTGACCGAATTTCCTTCCTGTGTTTTGTGCCGTACACCGTCGCATGGCCACGGTCGAGAATCGCACGGACCACATTATTCGATTATATCCAACGGATGCGCATTTCACATTAGCTATGCCCGCGCGATGCTTCTACTCGGTGTGTATGTGTTTGTGGGTCCTTCGTGCAGAGGGCTTTTGGTAGCGGTAGTTTTGGAGCTCCCGAAACAACGGCACCGTGTACCATCCCGAGGACCGTCACCCAATCTAATTGAAGGTGATTTGTTGAGATAGCGTCTGAGTTTCGGTGAGCTTGCTCATAAAATATTCCTTCTGTATTAGAGCTACGTGGACGAATTTCGCGCGATAGCGCACATTGAACGAACAGCGACAACACCAAAAAAAAAAAAGGATGTAGCTTCCCGGGTCATACTTAAAGGTTGTTTTGTTTCGGGCATCGCTCCAAGCATCAGAGTGTTCGGTGCGTGATAAGGTTAAAAAGCACAAAGGAAAACACAATCGAACGGTGCTCGGTATCACATATGGTTTTGTGACGTTCGCGCAAGAGCTCAACGAAATAAACAATCTCTAACGCATTGTTGACAGCGAGAGGTGTCTACATATTTTATCGTTACACACCTTCCACCGGAGCTGCTGGCTGGTTGGATGTTGGGTGGATCATTGCAGTGAAAAATAAGCTCAGATGGTTCCTAATTTAGATTGATGATATTTAATTAGTTGCACACGTTTACTCGTTTGGCTTTGAACATGCAAGCGGGCACATGCGTACACGGAGGACACGGTTGGAAGCTCGATTTTCTGATCGAACCCGGGATCGTGTGGGATGACGATGATTATTTCTTCGCCGGGGCTCATCTGATGATTAATGTTAGATAATTGGGAGGGTCGAATGCTGGCGGTTGCCTCGGTGAAGGTTATGTGATTTGGGCAAATATTGATGTGTGTGAGGTTCAACGGTTGACCCTGAACCCAAGTATCATCGTGGTCGTTAATCAGTGGTAGGAAAGAGGAAATTTCATCCAACGTTAAGTAGAGAATAGTTGAGAATAGTCTAGTAATGATACTGCTTTTAATAAGGTTTAGAAACTAAACTCGTTCACAGAAATAAGGTCAAATAAAAACTTTTGAAGAAGTGATTGAATGTCTCGCTTTGTATCTTTCTGATTGCCACAAAAAAAATCGAATTTATAGAATTTTCCAAACAATAAAAGATCCATTTACCGAAAGCACCCGATATTGTGAGTTGAAATTTCCCAAACAGCGATTTATTTTCCCTCAACCAGTGAGAAAAACTTTCAATAGAACCGAGGCAAGCAAGCAACCACTAGCACCAAAAGGTGTAATGTAAGGAAAAAGCTTTCAAGGAAGGAAAAAGCTGTAAGTAAGGTGATGAATGTTCTTTGATTGTGCAAGCTTTAAAGTTGGGTCCGCTAGAAGATTAATGGCGAGTTTGCTAAAGCGCCAATAAAACTGGCGTGTCCGTTTTTACTTTCCGAGATAATGAAAAATGTGCCGCCTGTCGAGCGTGTTGACCGTGCTGCCCGAACCAAAGCCCGAACCACATTGATTGAGAGCGTAGCGAAATAATCTTCCAATAAGAAATCATCCTGCCCGAAGTACCCGAAGTGTTTGGCAGCGATTGTTCGGTGGAAAATCCAGGGACCGAAAACGCCCAAACAATTCCGATAAAAAGGAAAAACTTTTATTTTTGTGCAATAACGCCACTCAAAAAAAAAAAAATGTGACGAGAGAAGGCAACGAGCTCGTTCGGGCGCGGGAGAGCTTTTTAAATCTGCATCGAACAGTAATTGCGAAAACAAAAGTGATTAAAAGTTTCCGCAATTAGTATTTTGCGTTTGGGACTGTTTATCATCCACCCATAAACGCTGATTCGTCTCGTTACGTACCGCGTGACACGTGTTGAGCTTTAGGACTGCGGGGAAAAACTTTCCACCCAACAGCGTGTCGTGTCAAACATCTTGTCTGCTTTGTATCACAATGAGCGAGATCGAGAGAGAACGAGAACAATAATACAGAAGAAATAAAAGAAATTCAATTTTATAGCTGCAAAACCATCCCCCTTAGTCTTAGGACAACGGGGAAAAGTTTTCCATATCCCTTGGGGTAGATTTAAATGGCCAGTTCTATTTATATGGAGACGCACATTTCCAAGTCGAGCGAAAGAACAAACCAAGTAGAAAAATCACGCTCCAAACAACCAACTGTACAAGAATGGAAATAAAAATCTGCCCCGGTACAACAAAAACGAATTTTAAGACCAAAAAGCAAAAACGAATTAAGCAAAATATATAAACACTCGTAAAACAAATCGAATTGCGTTTGTGGTTGTGAGCGATATTGCACGGTGCTTACTGTCGTCGGTCGGAAAATCGGGAACCAGCCAAGAATGGCGATGAATGGAGCAAAACTTTGTAATGGCATTTTGATTTATTTCCATCCATCGGGTCCGGTGTGCCTGTAAACGGTGCGAACGGGCGAGTTTTGTGTTTTCCCGGTTCCCGGCGTTTCCCTTTTGTTCACGCTGTTCGTTCGCGTTTTCGTAGACTCGAAACCAGACGACGTCATTGCAGCAGCCTTTTATTAAAGGAATTTCATGAGCGGGGCAGAAAAAAAATTAAACCTTTTCCTAAACGTTTGCTGTTTGGTGCCGTGCTGCCGGTTGCTTTATTAAGCTTTCGTTGGCAAGTGATTGGATTGCAGGTGCGGTGAATATTGAATTGATTGCATTATTTTGATCCTTGCACGAAGGAAGTCGGTTTGCCGTTCGGTTTGATGGTTGGGTTTTAGTTTGGTGAGGTGCAAAATTTAATTGAATTAATTCAACTCATCGATCGGTTTGCGCTACGTACTGCACAGTGGTGTGACGTGGTTTATGTAGCGTGGTTTATACTCTCAACGGTGAAATCTTGCCCGTGACGTAATGCAAGAAGCAAATATAAATCGAGCCCGTATTTTCTTTGAGATTTCTTACTCTTTTGTGATGTAAGCATACATTTACGCTGCAAACATGTCTAAAAAAACAACGAAATCCAGTAACAATGCTGATGGAATTTCCTTAGCAGAGTAAGCCATTGACAGTGCTCCTTGAAACACGTCACGAAAAACTCCGTGTTCAAATGTTGATTTCGAATCCTTTTCCTTGCGTCTTTTTTTCCCGGAACGGCGTTAACAAGGCGAAAGAGAAGCTTCCTTGACAGCGCTGTTAAGCGAGCGCGCTGCTCCATTAACGTCATGCTGCCAAACATTCCTACTGCATTGTCCTTTCCAGTGAAAGGAAAAGCGAAAGCAGATACCGGGACGGTGAATGCGGTTCCGATTTGGTTGCGATTTATTCGGTCGTTAACAGGCCGTAACCAGGCCTGGACGGCCCCAAACGAAAGTGATAGTCGACGGAGGTGGGGGATGAATAACAACAAAAAGAAGGAAGCGTGTCCATTTCCTTGTAGTTTGGGAAACCACCTTAATGTTCTTGCAAAAGCATTACAATACGCTGTAACGTAGCCACACTAAAGTGTTGGTTTTTTCGAAGAAATATGAAAGAAAAATCGATGCCAAAACATCGAGCATGAATACGAGAACATCAAATGTTTCCAAAAAAAAATCTGTTCTAAGCGAGAGAAAGTCATGGAAAACGGAAGGAAAAATTATAAACAAAAACGAATCAATAAAGGGCCCAATGGTTCGAAAGTAACGTGTGACCTCGACGCTAACGGGCGTTAAACTTTATCAAAATTGATTGATGTTTGTCACAGGGGCGTGATAAAAATCGTTTAAATGGAAATTTTGTGCTTTCCGACCGGGGGAAATGAAGGAACAGCAGTGAACAAGCCCTTTTAATAGCGAGGATACTATTTTCAGCATCACGCTACAAAGGCACAAAACAATGTGTACAGGGTTGTGGTAGAATGTGTGTGGATGTGAATGTGCTTCCTGGTTTGTTATTTGGTTAGGAAATGAAGGAATACCGGTTGGTTAGCATTACTTTACCCTTTGTTGACATCACCGTTTTGATGATACTGAAGATCGTTTCTTTGTATTATTTTTTCCTCATTTGATTAGTTTTTTTGCATGAAAGATTTATTAATTTGATTATAAATCATTTAGTTCGATGTTTGAGCTATTATAGTTAGAAACATTACTCTTATTATACTTTATCCTTCTTTTGAAGGATCACCATACTTTATCGCCAAGTAAATTTGATTCTGTTATAAAAAGAATACAATGAAACAATCGTACATCTCCTAGCTTCATTTTCTACGAGTATATGTTTTTGAAAACAGCCTCAACAAAACTTTTACCTAACCTTTTCATAGCCCACTGGTGTGATCCTCCAAAAGCGGCCAGACTGCTCGAATAGATTCCCACGAAAAACGAGAGCCGACTTTGCGAAACTATTTCCAACTCGTACAAATGCGGAAAACATTCTCGATTTTACATTTTTCCACCTTCCAACGCCATCCTTATCCCTTATCATCAAGAATGGTATTCCCCGGGTGAAATATAAACCGGAAAAGCTAGCACGTGTTTGATGTGTATCGTATTACGCTTTGTGCAAGTCAACGCGAGAAGCAAGGGTTTTGCAGGGTTGCGTTCATCTGGCACCCAGAGAACCAAGCTGGAGCAGTGGTAAAATTCCGAATAGTATACATTTTATAGTTGGGAAATGCAGCGAATGAAAAGTACGGACGTTTTCCAAGCAATGCCAAGTTGAAGTTGAGGACAAAAAAAGTGGAGAATTAATCCGATTACTGCAGCATAAATCACGCTCATCCCAGATGAAGTACTTCGCAAAGGGTTGCCATGAAGTGCTTCATTGTGGAATGGCACTGTTAAAGACTTTGTGTAATACATGCACATTTTTCTCTCTTTTTGTTAATGGTTGTTTTGTTATCCTTTGCAGAGTGATGAACATGACTTTTTTGGACAGATTTTAAAATTGTATAATGCTATTTAAAGTTTCCTTAACAGGGGGTGTCTACGTTTAGAGGGTCTACCAAAAGATCTAGTTAGCAGAAGGGTTTCGTCTTTCAAAAGAACTCTCCTACCAAGAGCAACCTCACAATCGCAGCTCAGAGTCACACTTGTCGTTGCAGGAACCTCTTTTATCAAGAGTTTTTTTATCCAAGAACTCAGAGATTATCTAAGGAATTTTGTCTTCCAAATAAATTAATAAGGAGACCTTGTCGACCCAGAGACTTTGTCGTCCATTTACCAATACTTTTTTATCCAAGAACTCAGAGATTATCTAAGGAATTTTGTCTTCTAAATAAATTAATAAGGAGACCTTGTCGACCCAGAGACTTTGTCGTCCATTTACCAATACACCATCCGTGGGACCTAAAGACTCCTCTGTCGAAGTGACCTAGTCGTCCTAAAGACCTTGATCTGCTAATAGATCTAGTTGTCTGAAGGTCCTCGTTATCTAACTGGGCACGTCTTCCTAGAGATGCATCAGCTACCACGAGACCTCACAACTGAAACAGGATCGTCTTCTTAAGGACTTGTTTTCCCCACAGACTTTGTCATTCAATTCTCAAGAAATTATCCGATAGATCTACTTCACGAAAAAACTGTGTAGCCGAAGAGACACTGTCGTCAAATAGGCCTAGTGTACCAAAAAAACTCTTTGTTGATAAAGGGCTTTGTCAGAGATTTCGTAGCTGAATAGTATTCGCTTTTCAAAACACAAAGACATCCTCCCAAGGATCTCTGCTACCTTAAGACTCCTTAGTAGAAGAGATCTATTTCCACTAAGAGACTTATTCATCTGAAAATTCTCGTCCCTATCCACCATGAGATTTCGTAGTCGAAGAGGTCTTATCGTTCTAGGATCCTCATTTACCCAGAGAGTTTTTCTTCCAACGAGCCACATCGTTCCGAAGGCCTAGACGTGAATAGCACTTTGTTGTG
>KZ062082.1:113828-142108 GCA_002091835.1 Anopheles maculatus
GGCTCACAACAAGCGTGGCAAACGGTTAGAAAGTTGAAAGTATCACAAATCTGTGAAGGGGGGGGCAAAGTAGGCAGTGGTTTGGCTTGTGGTGTAGATGTAAATAAGCACTTTTTATCGCTAGCTGAAAACTTTCAGCTTTCGTGTTTTCCAGCAGTACGCAGGCAGGCTTCGGCCAACGCTTCGGGAGAAAGTTTATTCGGGAGCGCTTTTCCCACGCCAGCGCTTTCAACGGGATGGAATGTGTTAGCTGACTCGATGGTTCGTGAAGGGCGAAATTTCTTCCATACTACTGTTAGTTAAAATTCTTATTGCCTCTAAACGAATGGACAAATACCAACCAAAAGAAAAAAAAAACAGTCTGGGCTAGGAAATGAAATTCTACAACTTGAAAATTTATAAGGAACATTGTGATAACAAAAAGAGAAAATTTCAATATGCAAAGTACGATTGTGTATGTGTGTGTGTGTGTGCAAGGGAATGTGTGCCACTGTAATGCAGGAAGTTTAAAAAATGGAAAACATTTGTGAATAAATTTTGAAGTAAGTTTATTTTCCATTTGGTGCTGCTTAGGATTGCGTTTGTCGTAAATGATATTCAGCATTTTGTTGGCGTTATGGCGTTATGTTCATAACAGGAACTACCACGCTTGTATTCTAGTGCTAGTTCCGCTATTGTATGAGTGATCGAGTATGGGTAGAGATTGTGCCAAGAATGATTTAATTAAAAGATTACTGGACGTGTCCACATACGATGAATGTGACGCTTGTGATGACTGTGATACGATAGAGATAAGAGATTTTCAATTAAAACCAATCATGCTTGATGTTTTCCAGGACATGGATAATAAAATAGAGATTTAAGTATGTAAGTATCATGCATTTTTGTTCTATTTTCCCTGGTTTGTATCATGATTACAACAAGATATTAAGTTTGTTGCGTAGCGTAAGACACAAGCTTAATAGTTTAAAAAAAGAGAACATTTTCAAGATGCTACACCGGGTGTAGTTTCGGAATAAATGGATCCTAATTAAACATGGCAACATTTGTTCTCGCTTCGCCAAATGACGCGCGTCAGAGCATCCAAACAGTGCGGTAACAGTTTAAGTTGTGTAGATTATTTCCCCGGCAGCTGTCGTCGACAGTCACAGCCGAGAGAAACCGTCGCCTCGCAAATTAATTATAAACAATCAATTCTACATTCTCGTCCCGGTTCTTCTCCCCCCCAAAACCTATGCCCGTGTGCCGGGCGACCATTCGAACACGCACACATTTATCGTTGGTGGTTTTCAACTCGACTCGAGCGTCTTGTTGTGCTGTTTTCAAAGATTACTTCCACTTCTGGTGAAATGAGGAAGTTTTTAATCACATCAAGATGTTGAACTTAACCGAATATCCGCCTTTCGTCAGCGTATCGCTCGCAAGATAGACCAACGGATGATTGAACCGCTGGGAGGTGCCGCATGTGCAGGAAGAGAATCCATGGCAGGATGCGACACAAGGGTAACCTTTCCTAATTTCCTGGCAATCAGCGAACAGCGAACCAAAATTTATTGGGCAACCAGTTTTCTGCTGCTGCGGTAGTCTGTTTGTGTTCGGTGGAAAGTTGTGTTAGCGCAGTTTTTTTTTTTCGGGTGTGTGTTTTATTCTCTCGCTCTTCGTTACAAGCAATTTCAGTGAAAGTAAAATGCTACGCTTCATTTAAGACGCTTAAGCGCCACGGCGAACGTTATAACGAGGCTGATTCGCTGAGGCTTTGTTTCGTCTTTTAACCATTTCTTTCCCAAAACGGAGACCATTGTCTTCGGCACGATCAATTTCGATGCCTGTTTCGATGAAGTTTTGTACGGTTCGATCTTCGACTCTCTTTCAAGGCTAAACGGACACCATTAATCCGTCTTAAAAGGCAGGGCAACAAAAAAAAAGAAATGCCCCGAACATTCTCGGACAAAGTTTGAGCATCGTGAAGTTTTTTTCTCCAACGTGGGTTTCCTTTTTTTCTCCGTCCCGGGAAATGGAGCTAGCGGTGAAGATTATTTTTGGTCTTTGTGCTGGTGAAGCTCGGTGCTCGGTGGCTAACTTTCCGAAGGAAGGAAAAGCTTCTGCTTTAGTTTTTGTGGCTTCAGTTTTTAATCGCCTTTATCCTTTTTAAACTGTTACGAGAAAACGAACCAAATATCGATTGAAAGCTGTTTTTTTGAAACAGTCAAAACCCACAGAGGCGTTTTGAAGTGGCTCGATTTGTACGGCTCACAAGTTATTTTCCCGACCGTTCCCTGTACGATGGTTTTGCGAAACGTCAAACATCAGGCACGGCGTGGCAAAGGAAGAACGAAAATGTTTGAATCACAAAAATAAAGTTTTTCTTCCATAGTATGTTTTCTTTTACAAGCTTTCTCTACATCGGAAGGCTGACCGAACCGTTTGAATCATGATGGAAAAAGAAGAAAGAAAAAGTCTGAAACGGTCTTTTCCGGTTTGTTAAAGATCTAAGTATTCTTTTCTCTTTTTAAAAAAAACCGCCGTAGTGTTGAGGGAAAAAAGTGTCATGAAACCAGATCCCCGTGCCGTGGAAATGTTAACCCTGCATAATTAAGAGGAGCTGTCATTTCCACGAACTGGACCAGAAGTTTTCCTCTAAAAAAACACCGGAAACCAAAGACGCAAACGCAAGAAAACTCGCCCTACTGGTGAACCTTTTTCAATTGTGTTCATCAAGCTATGAATGAATTAAATGTATTATGACATTCATAATCTTTTGATTTTTAAGCATTTTCATCTACCAATTTCGGGTATCGTTCCGGGTGGGCGGTGTATAAACAATGAGAGGAACTTTCTTTTGAATAGTAATGTGATGCGAAGGATGGAAGCGTTTTTTTGTTACTCATAAAGAAATACTTTAAATTACTTTTAGCAATTTTGTTCCATCACAAAATCACACTAAGCCCTGTTTCAAAAGGAAAAATGTCTCTCAGAATTGTTCTGCAAGATCTTCATATCAACTTTTCCACGTGAAAGGAAACTATCGAACGGTACACGAACGGTGATGCATTTCGTCGAAAGCTCGATTGCGTGATCAATTTTCCACTCAACTTGAGCGATTGTGCACATCATCCGAGAGACCGGAGCACAAGGTGAAGAAAATCGGTTGACACCTTGAAGAACCGTCCCGAAACGGCACACGTACCAACAAGAAATAAAGCAATCGGAAAATGTGTTTCAACGACAAAGTCAAAACTGCAGCCAATGCATGCAAAACGAAACCAAAAAAAAAAAGATTTGGTACGTTGAAGCAACATTCCCTCGAACGACTGTGATGCACTTAAAAAAGACGTCAGAGAGTGCATGAATAGCTTTCGAATAGATTAAACGAGGTGCCAAAAAAAAACACGAATGACCTGAGCACGGGGAGAGTAGAGATGTGAAGGAGACGGTGTGGAGGGACTACAATTTGAGGCGTGTCCTAACATCACACGTTCGTTTGAAAAGTATGAAGATGGATGATGCACGTACCAGTAGAGGAGGAAAAAAATTGGTGACAACAGCAAATGATCGATTCCTTGCCGAATAAAAGACAGCCAGCTAACACGACGCCCAAGGTCGAGAGCCACGATCGATTGACATTAATGAGTTTCATGATGCCAGGAAAAGAAAAAAAGATTCTGAAGTTGTGCAGCGTTTAGTTTACTCGTCGAAAATTACACCATTTGGTACGAACAAAACTCACGGGAATTAAAACCCATGTTTTGAAGTTTGACTGTATTTGAGAGTGAAAGACGAAGAAACAAGCCTACGGATGTGATTAAAAGCACGGCAGCAAACAAAAAAAAACGGAACATCCCATGATGAAAGAATGCTCGACAGGAATACTAATGCGTTTGATGTGCCCGCTGTTGCATGGTTGTGTGTGCACAAAAAAATCCTACTCTCCAAATCCTTGCCCGGTGCAGAATGTCACAAGAACGGCTGTCGGAGTTCGCGCGCTCACAAGAAAAGCGCTTCGCTTTTTGACTGCAATCAGTATCGCTGTATCCGGCCGTTCGGTTCAGGCTACGTGCGTGATGACGGTGATGATGATGGGAAATCAATGGGAAAGAAAAAGTGGCTGTCCACACTTGCGGGTGTTTATCGTGCACTACACGATGAAAGCCCCGTCGTAATAAACGGGAAAGGACAACGGATGAATAGCGGGTTTTTTTTTTGGTGGCTGTTAGGCGTTACTGTATCAAGCCCCGTGCAGCATCATCTGATCTCTAGTGTCAGAAGTTTTGGCAGCGTTTTTTTTTTGGTTTGGTTTGGGTCTCTTAAGCAAAAGCTGGCATGCCTGATTTCATTTCATTTCGCGTGAATGCGTTTCCAAGGGTGCAACCAAGTGTGACAGCTTCATCTAGGAGATATCGGTCACGTGAGTTTCATAAGCGCTCCTGGTGGAGGCTTTAGTTTTTGTGGTGAGTGATGTTGAGATCAGCTATGGGAATAGTTTTTGTCAGGAATTGTTCAGAACTTTAAGTTTGTGGAAAAGCTGGTGTGTGATTCTGGCAGTGGACATCAACATTGTAGGACTTTTAGTTTTTGGTATAGAGATGTATGACGTTCAGGTTTTGTAGATCCAGAGATCCCAGTACTGTCTAAAAATTGTGAAACCCTTTTAGCTACGTACGAGAGAAAGGTGCTTAGAAGATTATCTCAACATCGTTCAGCGAATTAGACTCGCCAGGTTTTTGTGGGTTGGTCATGTCATGAGAATAACACCGGAGGCCAAAAACTCCCTTTAGCTCATCCACATGGACAGTGAATGTTAGGCTCAAACGGATATGGAGACCGCCAGATAAGTGCGTGAGTAAGATCCAGAGATCTTCTATATTCTCCAAAACTTCAAGCTCAAACCGGATAATGAGCTATTCGAAGACCTGCAGTAATTATTGCTGAGACAAACGAACTTTTTTAAAAATCTTTCGTAGGGCCAACTTCTAATATCTAAGAGCCTTGTCATCTTGTGAGGAATATCGCTCAGTACCTTCTAGATCTTAAACTCAATAGTTTACAACAGATTTAGCAGACTCTTGAATGTTGGTTATGACATCAGAATGACACCAAAATATTTAGCCCGCATATTTTTGTAGATTTATCACATAGTCAAAGATGTCTTGGTAGATCGAAATAGAAATGCATTCGACTAGACTGAGAGTGGTACAACAGAGTTACCCAACAAGCTAACTCAAAGTAGGTATCTATAAAAAGGTTGAAGATGACTACATCAGTGTCCTTATAACTCTCCAGGAGAAGTGTGCGAAATAAATAGTAAACATTAGTCCATATCCTCCTGTCTGTCTTTAACTTGGGGCAATAAATTCTTTCCAGAGCCAAACAAAAAACTAGACATCTGCCCACCATTCATCACCCATTCAAATCAGCTATCAGATAAATGCTTTCCACCAAGTTCCGCGTAAGTTAGATGACTTCTAACACTCTCCCCCCTCCACATCAAGTCCACAAAGAAAAGTATTCTGTTGAAAGGAAAGTAACTTAGCACAACACAAATAGCCCTCCGTTACGTACCTAGTGGGATCTTCTCGGTTGGTGGCTGTGCGTTAGCCCTCACCAGCCCCGGCATCAGGCCCTGGAACGCTACCACCAGCAGCAGTACAACGGGAGCTAATGGCCGCATAATGGTTGGTTTCGATCTTCGCACTACACCCGACGATGGGACATTATTATTGTTAAACCACCGACCGCCACCGCTGGTGGATTTGTTGCCGCTGTTGTTGGTGCTCATGCTAGTGATTAATTCCATAATTATCGCCCGTTATGCTTTCGACTTCCCCCCGGCACTGAGTGTGGTCGAACTCGGGCACACATATATAGATATTTACACAGAAAACACTACTCCACAGCACAGTTACACTTGGCGAATTGCTTGTTTTGTGCTCTACCCGACAGCAGAGGACGACACTACTTTGCTTCTTTTACGCAACCAGGACACCTAGTATGGCTTTTGTGGAAGAGTAAATTGCAGTAATCACACAACACAGTAGGACCGGGTCACAACATAAAACGGGCACGATACACGTGGCTGAAACGGGCACCATTTAAATATGGTGATTTCACGTTGTTTGCTTTACTTCCGGCTGCAACCACAATCGGGATAAACACACACACTCAGAGCACAGAGCACAGGCTTTGGTAGCCGGGTTACAACACGGACACTAACATCGGCTGACACGTTCGAAGATTAGCAGCTTCTTGTTTCCGGTTTTAACTTTTTGTGGTTTGGAGTTTGAAGCTGTTAGTGCGACGCCATGACATTCCGTGAAGGACTGTTGGATAGGAAGGATACAAACATGAAAAAAATAGGAAGAACTTAAAGGAAGAAAGCAACAACTAAAGCTTCTTATAAGAAAATCCTTTCAATGTGGCGCACCCTCTTAACTACCACACATAACGACGAAAAGCAAAACAACTAGCTCCACTTAAACCACCGGCAAACGGGTGACATTTGGTGTTTCGTTGTTGTTAAAAAATTGAAATCGTAAAATTCTATTATTTTATCACCGCTCGCGCGAAAACGTCGTTACACGCGGCGAACCGTTTCTCACCCGCACGCACCATAAATTACATCGCCTGCCTGTAATAAATCGTTACCGCCATGACATATTGATTTGAATAAACCATCAGTCGAGGAAAAGAAGTCGAAAGCAACAAAAAAACGCCGCCCGGTTTTGGGTGTTGCTCGATGGCCACCCGGCTGACGGGTGGCTTAGGCAGAGATGCGATGACTTTTGGGAGTGCTCACCGACCGATCTACGCACACCGCGTCGATCGGCCGGGTAGCAACAACATCCGCCAAAGCGGAAAAGCCTTTTTTGTCGCTCAACCGTAAAGCTGCTTTACGATTCCCGCGATATTCCCTTTCACCGCCGAACCGTGTGACTCCTACGGCTCTGTTTTTTTTACGGCTACCACCGTTTGCTTCCCGTTCTGTGGTGCGTGTTACATTGCTTGTTGTTTGTCTTACGGCACTTTTAAGGAGTGTTCGGCACGGGAGTGAAATCGATCGAATTTTCACTTTTCAAGATACGGCTGTCAACGGTTTTGGGCCGAGACTTTTTCACCTTATCACACACTTGAAATCGATTGCCGGGGATTGATTTATGTTTCTTGGGCTTTCTTCTACCGTTGTGATGTACCGAGTTGACACTGATAAATGATTTTTGTGAATTACACATTCTAGCTTGCAGATGTTATTACACAACTAGTAGTCAGCAAACATTTCGCCAATTTGTTGCTTCCTTGTGGGATGGATTTGATGCATGAGCACGGCGCCGTGTTTATTAAATAAAATTCAATTAACTGCACGCACCACATGGGAAATCCATGGCCGGAATGTTTTCCCGCAATCAAAACCATAACCTTCGGCCGCAAACATCACCCCGAACGCAGCATCAAATCGGTACGCTCTACCTATTAACACACACGGGGACAGGTGAAAAAGTTTTTCACCCACCCACCAAACTTAGTTGCTTCAGACACACGCACTGGCACACACACAAACACTGTGGTGGGCGAAAACTTTTCCGCCGTGTGTGTGCTGTTTTCCTTTCCCCCGGAACCACTGACACTGGGATCGTCCGAGAGGTGTACTACTACTTCACTGCCGTTTTTAATATTATCCACCAGGGACACTGATAAACGTCCGGACGGACGATACGCCACGCGAAAATCACACAATCACACGATCATAACACGGCAAGTATATCCTGTTTTCCTTTTTTTTTTGCTTCTTCCGGGAAAAAGGGCCGACCAGCATTGTTGACACAGTGCCAGGTATTAGGGCAGGCGCAGGTTGCTTTCCCGGCTGGCCACAAACCGAAGCGTGGCAAGTGATTTATTGCCTTTTCCACGAACAATTTTCAAATGCTTTCAGCCTGATTTAGACGTATTTGCTGGTGGGCGACAAGGGAGCAATGCTTGGGGTGAAGTTTGACGAACGCTCGCTTCTTCTATCACCCCACCCCTCTTCTTTCCACCCGGTGACACTTGCGGTTTGGTTGAAAAATGAACAGTAAACTTTTACCGACATTACCGGATGGTTGATCCTTCCTTATCCGGGCTGCCTCGAAAGCTGCCTTTTGTAGCGGATCGAGCGAGGTTTTTGCACTTACATTTGTTTACTTCACTGTGGGAACGAGAGACGCTTGTATACACACACACACGCGCGCCACCGGAGTACACCGCAGGGCCTATATTTGTACGCACCGAACATAACACCGATAGCCGGGAGGTTTAGCTATGTTTTCCGTGGAAATTTCTCCCTGCCCAAAATGCTTTTCCCTACCAAACAAACCAACGGCAATGATCACTTACACACACTCTCTCTCTCTCGCTCGCTCTCTCTTATCACGCGGACTCTCTTTAACAGCTTTTTCACACCATTTGCTGATGCCACACGGACACTCACGCACACACACAAAACACACACACACACACGAAACAGCCGATGAAAGTAAGCTCCAATTCCGAATGCAATTACCGGGAGCAGGCCGGAACCAGGGAGCCGAACAAAAACCTTTTCCACGTCCTTGGGAATGTGTGCGTGTGTGTGTGTGTGTTGTTTTTTTCTGATGCTAGCGGGTGTGAGGGAGCACTGAGCACACACAACTCCAAAAACTTTTTGACACCACTTTTTCTCGTACGGCAGCGAACCGTGCCTACGCGCCCATCATGACTGACGTCTACTTTAGTACTAAGGCAGCTGCATCCAAGGCAAACTGCGTTGGGCCAACCGTCGGATGGGTCGGTTCGGGTTTTTGTGCCAACGGTTTCGAAATCGTTGTCGTCGTGCTGTACTAAAAAGCCGGCCTCGCACAGCATCCATGCGCTGAGAGAAAGCGTCCCGGTGAGGAGCTGTGTGAAGTGAGTCTACTCGGAAGGTGAGATGAGATTGCTCACCGGAGAGCGACAGAGAGAGAGTTGTTGTTGTAGGCAGGATTTGGTCCCCAGGTTGGGGGGTTTCAGTGGGAGGCTGTGGAGCGTCTGAATTGGACCTGTAGGTCAAGATGAATGTATGTCACACCGATAACGACCACAGTGAAACATTGCATCAGTGTGTGCGTATCTCCGCTAGATGGCGATAGTGGTATCGCTTTTTGAAGCAACTGTCAGGATGTCTTATCGCTTTTATAGCACCAAGCATTACTAAGGAGTTGAGGACGGTATTTTGGAAAACTGGAAATGCTAGAGAGGTACCTACATTAGTTAAGGAGCATTTTCATCAAACCTTTTCTATTAATTTTTTCTTCTATAATCTCCATAATCGAATTCTTTCTACACAAATTTGTGCGTTGATGGATTCATCTGGCACGGACAGCTTCGAGTAAATAATTCCGAAATTCAAAACCAATTTTTCCACCGATCATACACTGCTTTTGACGTTTCTTGAGCAACCATATCTATTAATTCTAGACACACATCGTCATCGTCAGATTTCGCTGTATAAATAAGAATCTTAATCGGGCGATGTATGATTGCTTGAGCAGTGCTTGGTTGAAGCCACCGAAATCACTCAAAGTTTTCCATTGCACTTGTCGCCTAATCACGACTGACATTCGAAGCTTTTGGGTGCCTGTGCGTGTGGTTGGTTTTCTCTTTTTTTGCTGTCTTTCGTTTGTTCTGTCGTAACTGGAAACACACAAGACCCGCTTGAGATTGTTTTGCTCAATGTCTACAACCCTGAAGCGAAAAGAATAATTCACTACCGTCAAAAGATGGAACCGTATGATAGGCAGTGGGCAAAGAAGCAAAACAAAAAAATACAAGGAAAAGAATATCACACACAGCAGCATAAGGGAACGGTACGATTCTTGTGATTCTGTTTGGTTACACATTTGTCCCAACAACAAAAAAAAAGCTCAGTCTGAAGCAACCGAAAATAGTACCGGAAGCCAAGAAAAACTTCATCATACGCGAATATTTTCCGAAGGCGAAGGCGTTCTTGGAAGCGCTTTCTGGTGTCATCGGGAATGGAACCGTACAGCCCATATAGGTGGAATTGGAAATATAAATTACGTGCACGCCTTGATAAGCATCGCCACGGCGACATGGGGGTACCCGGGCACGTTTGGCTCGTTGAAGCATTTGCATTTTTATCTGCCACCGCCACCCACTTTTTATCTTTCCATCTTTGTCGATATTTCATTTTCATATTCATATTATGCGGAATAAGTTGTCGGTGTAGTTTCTTGCTTGCTGTAACTGTGTGCTGTGGCCTCGGTTTAGTCAACTTCTTGCTGTCGGTAGCGCTTGCTGTAAGCATTTCTCATTAAAGTTTGATTGCTTCGTTAAACAATTTTAAAGTTTAAAAATTCAATTCTTCCCAAAACCGAGTGGCGTCCATTAACACGCTTCACACAAAAGCATGGTCACTGCTAGCGATCCAAAAATTTATTTCTTCAACCTCGCCGCATCGTCACACATCCATTTAAAGGTCTGCTGCAACTGAACCGTGAACCCTTGGTGTAACTTGAGGCCGCTCTTAAGACGAGACACAAAGCAATCTAATAAAAAGCAATAACGTTGCTGGGTCGACCGGTGTAATTGTTGTTTTGAGACGCAGGAACGGTACGCCCAACAGCGATGGAACAAATAAACCAATTGCGTGTAAACGCATGAGTAAAGCTGCGAATGATTGGCACCGAAAACGAGCGGCCATTCTGTGCGGTTTGCTGTACAAAACAGATTGCCTCGTAGGTGTTTTGGTGGCGCAGTCGTTCCGTTTTCTCACGATCAAAACCGTGCGTTTGAAGGATATTGTGAAAAGTTGCGTTAAAGATGCACGAATGGTTGATATTAAATGGCGCATATAGCTCCCGGGAGTATCATTCTGGGTTTTTTTTTATTGTTCTGAAACTGAAGCAATTAAGGACAATTCACAATGGAAGCAATAAAATAAAAATGATTGATGTTTAAGAACGCGTGATAGATTGTAAACAATTATGGACTTTTAATGAGAGTAATGTGAAGTTGAAGCTTTTCACTTATATACGTTGTTAAAATCATAATAAGATAACTTATTTTATAATCATTCTTCTTTGTTTTAAGGCAATCACCTTTAAATAAGATTGTTCGTTTCAAAAAGGAAAATTCTTCGCGCAAAAAGTGTCAAATTGAGCGGAAAATCAAGAGACCGAAAAAATGGTGACTGTAAATAAAATTAAAAGAAAAAAAACACAACACCCCAATCAACTTTTGCCATGCTAGGTAACTTTAAGAGGTTTCCTTTTTTTAATGATCCAAGCGAAGCTGATCAATAAGAAAATGTGTCGAAATTCGTTTGAAATTGGAGCGGTTTTCGTTTACAGCGGCAACATTTGATGCCGAAACTCGCCCCAATAGCTACTAAATGTGTTTAGCTTTCCTTCTGTGTGCGTGTTTGTTTGTGTGTGTGTGTGTGTGTGTGTGTGTGTGTGTGTGTGTGTGTGTGTGTGTGTGTGTGTGTTGTTTTCAATGAAACTTTTGCGTTGCGATAACATGCCATTACAATTATTAAACCTTTGCCAAAAATGAATAAAATAAACATTTGCTCTGTGTGTTGTTTTCAATGAAACTTTTGCGTTGCGATAACATGCCATTACATCAAATTTCGAATGAAAAATATTTGTACACGTGTTTTTCCCTGCTTACGCTTGACAGCACATTAAGCTTCCCTGCCAGCATTTGATTTCTGCACTGTTGTTTACGGGATTTATTTTGCATAAATTTCACATGAACAAGATAACATGCACAGATAGACGCATGCTTCGGTGCTGAGTTCATTTTCCAAAAACAAAAAAAAAACGGAAAATCATTATCCATCGCAATTGCTTCCGATTGGAAATCTAGTTTCGGGTTTTCATTAATGCAGACAAAAGGTAGCTAACTAGCGACTCCCGACCGCGCTCAACGAAGGAACGAACGATGAAAATTCAACACCGCGTTTGTTGGGCGTCTCTTTGATTCTGTTTTTTTGTGTGAAAAGGTTCGGTTGAAAGCAAACAGTTCGAAGCGTTGATGGAGATTTTTACGCCCTGTTCCTTCAAAACCCGACTTTCAACTGCACGATTTGCATAACACAGGGAAATGCTTTCTAAGTCCACCGGGGGGTTTTTTTCTCGCCCTGCCTTCCAGCACACCGATAATCGTTGAAGTTCGTTGTTCCGGTATCGTATCCGGTTCCTGGCAGCGATGCCATCGCCGAAGCAAAGGGTTTTCGATGCCATCGCTGTGGAATGTGTAATCTTGAAGACAACGGTAATGGAAAACTCCCACCCCAAACAATCTAGAACCGATTATGGAATCATCCGCAGCATCCGCGTGATGCGAGCGAAGCGTCGCGTAACATTCCAAGCTTTTCTGTTCGAATATTGGATCCCGAGATCAACGCAATTTGTTCGACTTTTACGGATTCGTGTGAAAGTTTTTTCATTTGCAACGAGAAATGTCGATGTTTGGGAACTAAGTAAAGGTGACGGAGATGATGATGATGATGATGATTATGACTTTCGTTGAGAATGCGTCCATACGCTAAAGAACATTTGATAGGAAATGTGTACCGGGATGGTACACAGTTTGAAAATTCATAATGCAAACGGAAATCATCACCAGGTAGCAGAAGTGCAACGGATTAAGTGCTTTCTAATAACAGTCGAGTATTTTTCATTCAAGCTAAAGTTAGAATCGTTCTTGTTGATATTTTCTAGGACAAAAGTTGACTTGTGCTGGTAGTTTAGGACTTCTATTACATCGCAGCTGCGAGCAGTTGTACACAGTTAGCCAAGATAAATACAAGTTGAGTAGTAGATCCATCAGGAAAGCTTGTTGAATTTGTTAAAAAACCTGAGCCTTTACTTACCGTAATGGTTGTGGTCAATTAAAGGGCTGAGATTGTTCCTTTTACTCAGTGAGTATTACAGCTATATTTATCCTTCTTTCTAAAACGTTACCAGTCAGCGATCCTCACCAGTTTCCACCCAGAAAGCTTTTCCCATTAAAGCTAAACAAAATAGCAAAAAAAAGCAAGTTCCGAACGAACGAAGCTTTTTGTCCAATTGGCCACACATAATTCCGCTGCAAATCCCACTTCCAGAGTAGATTGCATCGCTAAGCCCGCGCGATGTAACCGCTGCACATCATTGCCATTTGTTGATTAAATTTCCTGTATGCAGTTGTAATATATTTATGGGAAGTCGGGTTGGAGATTTTTCTTTCTTTGTTGAACAAAAAAACACACACACAACAAATCCCTGCGATGGTTCATTCAACGGCCGGCAACGCGAAAACGGCCGTGATAGAAGATCCACTTCGTTTGGACGGGTCGTTTGCGTGTGCTCGTGTCCGTGTGTGCGTGTGTGTTGGAACATTTTTTACTCAGTTAAACAGTTCATTTAAATTGTTCTACCGGAGTGAACCGGCTCGTTTACACAGCTCAGTTGATGCTGAAGTCCCATTGTGCGGGACGCTGTCATGCAAAACGAATTCAAATCAAAGCGAACGGAAATACAACCTTTCAAAAGAAAACGAGGGTTCAAATGAATGCTATTCAGATGGAAACATTTAATGACTGGCATATGCACACACGTAGCTTTATGTGCGGTGGTTTTTTTTGTTTTGGTTTTGTTTCTCACGCTGTGCCTCGTTCTGTGTGATGTTTTCATCGTCGGATGCAATTCAAAATAATGGTTGTAGTGCCAGCGATCGGAATGATGCTGTGTACGTATGTTTGAGAAGAGATGTAATGAACGCTGTCTGCCGGTGATACACAGCGTTAGCAGTAATGCAGTAACTCGTAAAGCATCGACAATGTTACAGAAGCCAGCAGCAAATTGTGTTCAATTCTTCGCTTCTGGTCGGTCAAGGTATGGCGCACGGCGAAATTGTAACACCACATCGACTGTCCCATATCTCATCCATAATTTATTTTTCCTCCCGTTTTCCAACGCTACACGAGCGATGGTGCACGTGTGGCTGTGTGCTTTTTCCCCATTGGCATCTCCAGCTTACGGTGCCTTTTCGACACTGTGAAAGAAGTCAACTTGTGTGCGAACAAAGTTCAGACAATGCATGCAAAATGGCTTCATAATCGGTTTAAATTTGGCGCTGCTGGAATGGTGTTACCCGTGCAACGTTTTTTGCAGATACATTTTTTCTGTAACTGTTAGTTCAGGTAATGTCGGTCGGCAAATGGTTCGAGTGAAAAGTAAGACAAAAGGGCGAAAAAAAGTGAAACATTGTAACGAAACCTTTTTCAACCACCTGCGAAAAATGGAATGGGAATTGCGATCCGAACTATGGGATCCAGAGCAAAGCAATAAGGGTTGCGTGGTGAGCATATAAATCACATGTAAATCATATTTTCATAAATCATCAATGTTCAATATTTGATCAGCTTAGGTGAGAGTTTGGGGTAACGTTGGTTTTGTGCGGCGATAGATCTTGCTTGTAGCGTAGCAAGTGTACCAATTAGAAATACTTTACGAGAATGGACAAACAAAAACACCTGTAAACAAGAGTTGGGATTTATTTAGGAAGGGATAAATTTATTATTTGTGCTACAAAGCGTCATTATTAGCAAAACCAAAACAAAAAATTGTAGCTCATTTAAGTGGGAAGAATAAAGTACACTGTCATATACTTTAACTTTATGAGGAGTTGATTTGATTTAATAAAGCTTTGACCCAAGATTCTGGGATGAAGATCTGCTGGACGTGTAGAAACTGGTGTCACCCAGTTTATGAAAAGGTTTACCAGACGGTGCTAACTATCGAACCACGACAGTTCTGGACGCTGCATTTCAGGTACTGTCGGAAGTTACCAAGCAGAATTTGTTGGAAGGAAATCGTTCCCCTGCCAGACTTCTATGTCTCTATATTCTCCAAAAAAGCCTGATATAGGAAGATTGAATCGAACTTTGGAACACCATGCTACAAAAAGGATTCACTGGAATGTTGGTACGGTTGTTGAGGGTCTCTATTTACCGTGTGTAATGCAAGGCGACATTACCCTGGAAGGCGTCATGCGAGACTGCAATCGAGGATCAATGGGACTTCAGCAAAGCACCTGTTTGCCGGAGACACCGACGGTGATAGAGCCCGATGCAGAGGTAGATTACCAGAAGACGGCGAAATCAATGTAAGTGGCAAAATCCGAAGGCACATTGTACTATTGACTCCATAAACTATTATGATCTAGAAGACTCCGGCAGCACTCCCGTGGTCCTGTACGGGAAATAGTCCATCATTCAAAAAGGGGACGCCAATTTAGTCGCCTTTATTGAGAGTAAGCCTAAAATTCTGACGATGGTCGTAGCTGCCCTTCCAGCTTTGAAGATTTGATGATGAATGGAGCACGTGATGAGTTTCATTTAAGAACTAAATATCAGTAGATCGTCATCAATACGTGTTTATCTTTGAGCTGTCTACAAGCACTTTTAACTGCCTACAAGACATTAAATAAAGATTTTTTGGCATTCACTATCTTCATATGATGGCTTATTCAAGACGGGCATGGAATATTCCAGTGTCAGATTGTCGAAATGACCGACGAAGGTACTAACGATTGTTTTAAGTGTTAGCTTCATTCGTTTGCTGGCGAGCTTTTCCTGATAAGTGGCGTACATCTGGTAACAGACGGAAAACCCGTATTCGTATCCTACTTTAAAGGAAAGAAAATAAACTTTAATTTAACTCCCTGCTAAGTACTGCCTTTTTTTAATCCAAAGCTCTCCAAAGCGCTTTAAAGTCAAATGCAAGCATTGCCCATCCATGCGCTTGTTTGTTCATTTGAATGCATTTTCTTATTTGGTTAGCAACGACCATAACGCTGCTGGATTGCATATTCAACATTTCGGTTTGTTGGCGGCGCATGCAACCACAGCGCAAAAAAAAAAAACGCTCCATTTATTCTTCTAAAACCCACCCATCGTAACACCTCCACTATCGTTTGCCGGAAGTACCGTGTGGGATGTTCTCCGCGTGTTGGTGGTTTTAGTTAGTGGTCCACCATTTTTATCAGATCCTTCTGCCAGCTTCTTTTACACACGAGCGAGAGCAAGCGTTTTTATGTTCCGCTCTGATTACCCCATACACGTGCGGATCGGACTGGGCACGCTTGGAAGTACACTTCCGAAGCAACAATAACACAGCCCCCATTGACATAGCCGGCCACCGTCACACAATGTTGGGCCACGGAACTTGCGGTATCGGCACGGAGTCCCGCAAGTGAAACCACACTCGGGATGGGATTGGAAATTGGATTATTTTCCGTCGTGTTCTTTTTTTTGCTTCTTCTTCTATGTTCCCATTCGCTTAAAGCAACACTCATCAACGCCGACCGTGGGAAATGCAGTAAGGGCAGTGAAAATTTTCCCATTTTCCACCATCAACCCGGGAACTCGGGTTGCAACCCGGATGAATGGGCGAATGGGCACCCAAGCCCTGAGAGCCGTTGTGCGGCAGAGTGCATCCATCTTGTCTATACAGTTTTATGAGTTCCGCCACTATTACACTGGCATGCTCGGCCGGTTGAGCATAAAATAGTATTATTGTTCAAACATAAACATAATCATATTTTTCCGGGCTGGTCCACACCGCATTTGTTATCGTGGCACGTAAGCCCGTAAGTCGACGCTGTCAATTACGGGTTTTATGTGGACAAAATGGCTGTGGAAGCAAATAAAAAGCAATTTAGTGTTGTAAGAAAAAAAGGGCTTAAAATACACAAACAATAGTTGTTCATAGTTATAAGGAGTGTGCACAAATAAACAAACTTCAACAGGATGGTTTAATTGAATAAAATGTTTAATCAATATTATCCACTAGGTATAGTAACAGCTCTAATGCTCGATAACATTGTACACATCCTTTGTCCGGAAAGTTTCATATTTTTTGTTTCATCAAGAAACGACTACATGAGGACAAACATGACGTAAGGTTGGGTTTGCAGCAACGAAAATCCTCGATTTGTTACAATGGAGCTGTCAACTTGATGAGCTTGAATGACAAACCCACAATGACATTAGTGAAAGCTTTTGTTAGAAGCTGCTAGTTCCTTTTAATGTCTGATAGAGTCTTGAGTGCATTAAAGCCTGAAATGAAGTTTCTTGACACAGAAAGGACAAAGTAAAAGATTTCTGTGCCATGAACATGAGAAGCATAAAGATATGAAGCATCAACACACAGAGCAAATGTTTATTTTATTCATTTTTGGCAAAGGTTTAATAATGTTTGATTGAAAATAGGAATGCTTTTACTAACAATATGTGTAAAAAGTCTTTTGAGAAGAAGCCCCTATGGATTGAATCACATCTTGACATCATTTGTCTTGACTGAACAATATAACGAATCTAAAAAAAAATTGTTTTAAAAACTTGAATGAAAATGCAACAAAAGTTAAAAAACTGCTTTAAAATTAACTTAAAGTAAATGTTGTAACATAAATTTGCCTTCAAGCACTGCTACACACAGCGCTCCATACACCAAACATAAAGTTGCTGATATCATTATTTTCCCACATTTTTCCATACGAACGCTCTTCATTACCTTTCTTCATGTATGGATTATGTGACGCTGGATAAAAATGATAATAAATTATGAACAATATGGATATGTATGCATCGCACGGTATGCGCTCGCTCACGAAAACACACACAAAAACCAGGATAATGGCTTTATTTAAAAGGAAATTGTATCATTACCGCGTCGTGATTGCTTTTGCTTGCTGGGAAAAAGAGGATATTTTCGCATTTTTCGTCAAACAATATTGTGCATCAACACGGTTTCATTATGTATAAACGTATTTAAATCAGATTGAAGTGGATGTTGTTGCTTTCGTTGTGCTATACGAGCTTTACGTTGTTTCATAAAGGATCGTTTAAATCGTTGTTTGTGATGATGTTAAGGACGCCTCAACACTGCATCATTTTATATTTTAATATTGTATTAAAGCAATTCCTCATGAAAAGAAGAGTTAACTAACCAGCACCGGTCACTTTTCAATATAAAATATGGTCCAAGGATGTGATCTAATCCATTATGCACGCGTCTCACACAGGGCATGTACTTGACGTAGGATATTGCAGCTTTTGTTTGCAAGCATCGTTTCTTGTTGCAACAGAGTGTTAGACCTTTCGTTGTTCATGCACTTCATCATTACCAGCGACACCTCCTTCTCTTCTTCCGGTTCCCTTCTTGTCTTCCTTATCACCGTGCTCCATCGAAAAGACTGTAAACCGAGTGAACAAATTTGGTGTCAGCTGTTCGAGTGCTGGCAGCACAGACAAGGTAAGACGCTGATCCACTGATGGTGTATTTGTCCCACACGGTAACACCACCTAGCGTCACGTTAGCTGCTCCGATGTACCTGTCACATGGAAAATTTATCCTCGACGCATCATCTTTCATGGCGATACACGGAAAAGTCACAACCACCAAGAGTGTGGAACTAGCAGTTAAGCCAGCAATCCACGTTACTTTACACCATAAGCCAAGGACTCAGATAAGCCGGGCTTACACCTATTTCATGAGGGTTATTGTGAAGCAGTACCTGTGCATCAAGGAAAACATATTCTGTGCTCCATGTACTGATTTTTCGGTACAAAATGTTTTATTGCGAATGGATGATTTTAAAGGTAATATTTTACTTTAAAAATGTTGGAGTATTATATTCCCTTGCATTAATCGTGACTTTTGTTACGTATTGTTATTCTCAAAATATTTATGTAAATATCGACCAATCCATCGATGGAGCCGCCTGGTGCTTCATTGGAATGGCAAAGAGACAAATAGCTTTTATGAAGCCGTGTGAAAGGTGTCTCAATGTAATTGATGTCAACAATATCATTACACGTTATGCCTTATTTTGCAACTGGAAGGAAAGGCCCAACACCTTCAAGATGCATAATGAATAATGGTGTCAAACTGTTTACCTTGACCTTTTTCTTTTAGGCTGTTTATTTATTGTGAATGCTTAAAAAAGGGTTCGAAGGCCTCTTTCACACTCTTCTTGCAGAAAAATATCAAAAACGTGCTTATGTCTTCCCATTTCAATCATGTTTGACGATCCGTTTTGTGGGACAAAGATGAGACAAAATATTATACTTAAAGTTTAACAAACAATAAAAGAAAGTCTTGCGAGATTGTAAGAAATCGAGCCGAAATTAGCTTCTTGTTTGTCTTATGTTGTAGCATCGAACATAGGAATATTAATTTCTTTAATAATATTCCAGCTCTTGTATAGCAAGACAGAGGAAAACATTCAAAACAATGTAATCTGCGAGCAGACGATTGTCGTACACCTGATAAAACACACTTCAAGAACTATATTCGCGTAAACTCCTGAAGGAACCACCGTCAGAATCGACAGATTATGGAAACGTGACGAAATTTTCTCATTTCCTCTATTTAAGCATTCATATCATTTTTCATTCGGTCTTTTCCTGTTGCCAAGGAAATAAAACCTGTCCTTTACCACTCCATCTTCATCAGTAGAGACATTTTTCCTTCTGAGGATATCATTTCTCACTAGAAAAACGAGGAAGATGTCTTCATCTTTCGCACGTTGATACTTCCTTCATTGGCCCATTTTTACATGTTGATCACATTAAAATTCAACTCTGGTCAGCGTTCCACATCGCTGTGATCGGTGATGAGCTTTTCACAACTCAATCATATTTTGCAGGTGTTTCAACACAGTTCATACCAAAGGAAAGCTCGATGGTTGTTACAATAATAAACAGCATTGTGATATCAACGACCGAAACGCGAAGAATTTTTGAAATAAACCAATATAAGAACTCGTATCGAAGATTTTATAAGATCAAAAAGAAAAACATTTATATCTTTATAATTGTCTCATAAAATTAAATTTATTTTTCATAAAAAGCACCGCTAACTGAAGCCATGTGATTAATTATTCAGTAGTTAAAGAATCTGAAGGTGAAATCTTGACATTACTCGTTTGTACCACCAAGTTGAACCATTCCAATGCTTCTCAGAACAAATTCGAAGGTGACACTGCACCGCGACAGCATCTTGTTAGCATTCATTTATGCAATGCGCCATTTCGGAAAACTTTTCCATTTTACTTCTTAGATCCGTGGAAGGTGCTTTTAACTTGCAAAGACTTTCCTTGGGCTGCTATAATGTTTTACGACAGGTGCATAGATCAGTTACCTGCAGAACTGAAAATACATTCGATAAAGTAATTTTCACTTAAATTTGTAACATATTCGAGTGTCAACTTTTCTTCCAACCTTTTAGTCATAAATGTCTAAAATATAGAAAAGTTCGTGTAAGCAACAAAATAAGGTTAAATTAACGTTAAACTAAACACATCGCTACAGCAAAACACAACACCGCGTTTTCCAACGAAACCACAGTGTTGACGATCACCAGAGCGTATTATGAAATGGAGAACTGGAAAACATATCGCCGTATATGACCGTGGCAGCGATCCCGCAGGTGGAAAAAGAAAAACTTTTCCATTCTCGTTCCTTTTATAACGTACGCCAGAACCATGGGACTCTAGGGCTCATTGTATTCCTGGTATGATACACAGATCGCTTCAGGTCATTTTTTACTTTCAAACTTCCAGCTACCAAGAGACGAGTGGCGAACATTTTTATTTCTGTGGTTGATTGTTTGGAGCACTGTTTTGTTTTATTTGTACCTTTGCTTGGGTTCAACTGTGGTCGTGGATCTTTTGTAATGAAAACTGAAATAGATACCATATTGTTTTGAAAAAGTTAGTGGTTTTTGTATCAGTACCGCAACTGCTATTGGGTTTCGAAAGATAGTATGTTAACTCTACTTAAATTTTTACTTTAACTGTAAACTCTGAACATCAGCTGGCGATCTGTAATCAAAACTTTATGTTTGCTTATGCCCACCTTTCATGTCTCTGTGTCTCTTATCGACCACATCACACCACATTCAGGAAGGAACATTTACCATTTACCATTTGAACTATATTGCCAGCTATGTCGCGCTTATTTTATCGTTCTTTTCTCCTCTCGGTATCCTCTGGTTACCAGAAAACAATCGACTCCTACCCCAACGAAGTCATGCGCCACACGAACACAACACAGAAGAGAACTGAGCTTGAAATAATTTATAGGCTTTTACGGATGAAATTGAATTTGAACCGGAAGTGCAGTGAAAAACATCCAAATGGTCGGTGTCCTCCGAGAACCCGATGAAGTTCGACTGTTTCGAGGTGAGATCTGTGATTGCCAACATGTGAATCGAGAACGCATATGATCCGACGAATCGCTCCAGAGCACGTAGAGTCCAAAATTGCATATTGCGACCCGACGGAAGTCCTCACGACTGAGCACCTTTCGGGGTGTTGAACAGCCATTGGGCTATGGCCAACACCTTCAATATCAATCAAGAGTGTGAGTGTGTGAGGACAAACAGCGACCAGGCTATCAATCACGTTTCCAGCCGATAATTAACGATCGGAAATGGTTGAAAATCAATACCGGAAGCTATTTACAAAAACGAATCTCTTGCATCAATAAACTGCTATGAGAAGGATGCAGATTTATCATGAGGTCGATTGCATACTCTTGCAATAGATGACTTAAAGATACAACCTTAGGAGGTTCAATAAAATAACATATTTCTCTTCTATTTATTAATAATTCTCTAAGCCCAGCCGATAGTAAGGCAACAACCAGCTCATGAGATTCGGGTGGATTTGAGTGATAGGCTCATTTGTTGACACGTCGGATTTGCATCCCAGCTTGGCTTTCATATTTTTTGACAAGGGTATTCATTCTGTAGGGGCGCTCTGTTTGGTCAGCTTGTCGCCGGACGCCATCGGAAAAGGACTGTTGCTGTGCTGTAGGTGCGATGTCCGAGCGATGGTTTAGGACAAATCGGATGGGATACAATCGCTGTTTTGACAGAGGATTTCGGCGGAATGTTATTGCATGCTGGTATGACGGTTTTATGATTCGAGGCACAAATGATTGTTGTGTTTTTGGATGTTTCGAGCTGTACAGTAACAGAAATAAAACATGTTTTATACAGCAGCTCAGGGAAAAGCTACACAGGCCATATGTTCGGAAAACTCTTTAAAAGTTACCAAAATATTTTTCTCATACTTTCTTTGCATGTCATCATTGTCCGCGCTGCATTGATTACCATATGTTTTCATCGGTCGTGGAGCTTAAATTTCGCAAATGACTGAGTATTCGCGTCCACGTTCAACTCTGGCGTGTCAATCGGTGGAAAAATATTCATGAGGTCGATTGTAAATCCCGATGATTAAATGCAGCTGCCATTGTTCCCAGCCCGGAACCATTTAATGAGACATTATTTGCTATCATACACTGATGGATATTTACGCTTCAATTTTGTCGTTTGTTTTAATCGATGTTGACCGATTGGATGCAAATGAACACAGACAGCTGGGACACAAAAGCACGGGACACGGGAGACCGGGGACAAAGGCTTATTGTGTTGCATTTTTAAAGCCAGCTCAACTGAAGCTCAACTGAAGCTCATGCAGTGCGTATCTTTAAAATCAATCACAGCGATTATATGAAAAACATGATAGCGATGAGCGAAATAGTAAAACCGGTGACTTTACTTTGCCTTTGACAGTTGTTTGTAGCGAACAGAATAAATCAATAATAGAAATGTACAGTACATCGGTGGCATCATATCAGAAAAATGCAATCTATATGATAATTATGCTAGTCCCCATCATCAAATGCCTTTCCGATGATATGATGGACTGTGATATCATCATTCGGTGACATCAGTGTCCATACAATCCCTCGTAACGAGGAAAACGATGTGGTATCAGAATGGCCATGCATTTCATTTTCAACACATCATTGCAAAAAGAATCTAGGAACTACCGAAACTACAAGCAACAAATATTGAAGTCTTCTGGCATTTTCATCTTAAAAACAGCGTTGTTAAAGTTTTTCTTTCAAAGGTATTTCTTTATAAGTTAAAGCTGAAAGCTTTCCTATCTATAATGTCCTGCGCCGGTCATATTAAAGTTAGTCACGTTCACGCCATTTCTACACGTACCACAATGCTGTTGCACTCGGGCAGGATGCAGGACGAAATCACGCCTCGACTGCCGGAACTAAACACGTCCTGTGTCGCATACGACGGTGCAAGGTGAACCATAGATAGCGATCAGGACACATGCACGTGCTGTTAATAGTCGTACGAAAACAAACACATAGCGAGCATGGATATGGCTGCAATGTAATTCCGAAATCCCCCTCATCACATACTGACTCGACGCCGTGAGTGTTTGAAAATCCTCCATTTTTCACAATAAATTGTTTCGATTTATTAAACATCAATTACGTGCTGCTTGTGAAATTCCATATAAAGTAGAGCTTCACGAAATCACATTCAAAAGGCTTGTGCTGTGGTAGATGGTTGACTGCTGAGTAAAACTAGTTAAACCTGTCATGATGCTGATGCGATGCTTTCATCGAAAACAAACACATCCACCGGCCTGAATGAGCCTTTTATATGTTCTGCTTCAATTCATCTCCATTCGTTTGAAAAGTTTCGTATAGATTGTCTATTAGAGCCTCTTTTTCACATGCTCTGCTCAATAGCGTTGTTTGGACGAATGAATTCCTTTTTGTTTCGGTGTCCATTTGGGTCATACACAGTTTGATACACTGGTTGTATCGGAGACTGAATCGATTCAACCAAAAAGTGATGATTTCAAAAGAGTTGGAAGATTTCCAGGATTATTTTTAATTTCCCAATGAAAGGTCCATTGCTCAATTTTGTGCCTTAGCTTTGGCCAGTTATATTGAGCCAGGAAATGAATACGTCGCAGGAGCAAAACATTCTTTTGCTTTCATATTATACTGTTATTTTGAAGCTCTTTTTTGTATTTTCATGCATGTTTTGGCAAACTTTAAATCACAAGAAATGAATGTGTTTTATGCGAAACAGTAGAAATAGCTTTTTATGCATATGGAAACATCGATGGCGAATGTCAGCAACAAAGTTTCTAATAAATACAAATCTTAACATGAAGTGGACCGAATGGAAACCGTACAGTATGCTATCACATCCATCAAGCTAATGATATATTCGAAATACCTCGTGACATGTACCATTCAATAGATATATTTTTAGATTTTAAAACACCAAACATTTTAGGCTAATAGTAATTGTAATTGAATTGAAGTAATTGAAACCACTACTCATTCACGGAAGTCATCATTTTTAATCTTACCAAGTAATAATCGTTTCCATTAAAATGTTGACTTCAGGGGCATCATCTGGACGACCTGACTCGCCTCTTTTTAATAAATTATGCCTCCGGACCTGAGCTGCACTCCTGGAAGCTCCAAAGCACTAATCATATACCCGGCGGCCACTACGACCATCGCGGATCTTTAACGTTTGTCATGCAAATTATCCACTAAAAGATACCAAGCAGCCTGTCAATTTGTAACGTTAATTTCTTACTCCGACAGCGATAATCATAACCTGAATTGCGTTGGACCATTGAATTGTACGACAGCACCTTTCGCTTGATGGATGGCGCTGGAGCACAGGAAGCCCATTTTGCTGTTCGGCACTCAATTAGCAAGGTGGTGAAAATTGTCACAAGGTAGAATGCAGGACACAAAAACAACGCCACCACCATATTGAACGCCCGTTCCGTGTTGGGACTGTGAAACTTTGGTCATAAAAATTAGCACATGCTCCGCTTGGTTTAATTTGTCGTCTTTTATCGAGTGCTAAATTGTCGGGGTTTTCCGTGACGCTTAGTGTGTGCTTTTCGTGGGAAAGTAAATTCTTGGTTTGCATTCAGCGTTACCATCATTTCGAAGGCAAAATGCTCTTACAAGAATATTTCTTACCTTAGATCGCTTAGTACTAACGCTCTACTTCCGTTACAGCTTCTATCCGATGATGCTGTATGCGGATAATAGGGGGCCCAACTTCCAAACTCCAACAAAAACGATTTAATTACTTCGATCCTGAGGTAACGGCGGACCATCCACGGTGACCTGGAAAACAAAACGAACCAAACATGGGGATAAGCTACTTAATGAAGGTGAAGCTCCGTCTGACCGAGTAGCATCGTGGCGGAATCAATTTCCCGACTTTCCCGGTCACTAGAAACGAAAATGCAAATGATTGTGTCGTGGCGGAATAAATGATGGTCCGGAAAGTTTTTTAATTTCGGCCTCCCAATGAAGCATAGGATCGCGTGAGTTCAAATAAAACCTTAGAGCACTTTGTGTAAATGTAAACAGACTGCAGTTCTCAAATGATTTTCTTTTAATGCTTGCAGGAGTATTTTCACTTCCATTTGAATTCTTTATTTAACATTAATTTCTAGGTTTAAACAAGAATCGATACAGTTATCAATAGCAAACCATATCTATTCGTACGTTCATATCGATTATGTAAATATGATGCAGAAGTGAAATCAACGAATCTTAATTAAAACCTCATAAATAAATTACAAACCGTTGCATGGATTAATAAGAGAAATGCATAATTGGAGCCTCGGTAGGCCAACATTAAAGCTGCTAATGAATTAATGCTTATCACGATGGACAATTCCACAGACGATAATAAAGCGAACGTTGGAGATGCATGTTTTGTGCGACAGTATTAATTTAAAATAATAAGTTCTACCATCGATTATGTGTATCACATTTATCCTATAAGTCAGATGAAGCAACCTATTCGTTTAAAGTATCAGAACTTCCGAATTCAGAAACTTTAAGAAACAGCCCTTAATGACTCGAGAAATAGTAAAACTCACAGTATATAACTCAGGCTGCATTCATTAAGCAAGTGCATCAACTTCATTTCGTTGAATGCTTACAGTTTTGTTAATGTACGTAGAATAGATTGCTTAGGCTGGCTTAATTACTGCAGGTGTGCTCTTATTCTCGCCAAACTACTGGACCAAGAATACACCATTCCAACTTCAACGGCACCAACAATATCAGCCGCTGGTCGTCCGTTTTGTGAAAATCCGCATTGCATACTCAATAAATTCGAAAAACTACAAGCAATAACCTCGCCAAAGCTGCAGAAGGGAGCATCTTCCGTGGATGATAATTGAAGCCGAGCTCAAAATGTCCTTTGGCGCTTCCGGACGCGATTGTTGAACGAGAATACTTACTATAAGAAAGAGTTTTAAGGATGCTTTCGTATATACACTTGAAATAAAAGCATTTCGATCAACACAAAGCAAGTCGCTATATAGTTTTGTTGCCTAAAAACCATTAAACAAACCGAGAGGTTTACAACACACTCACCTTAAGAAGGTGTTACAGTAGAAAGGAAAACGGAAATTGCTTCGGTATCGGAAGTTCGGGTTTGATTGCGGTTCCATTTTAGATCTCTCGTCAGCACATCAATTCTTTTTATGGTGATTTGTTACCTGGTGTTTTGTCGCCATTCCACCCGTTGGATCCTGTGCCACCAAGAATCGACACTGACAATCCGACCTTCCGACGAACGGCATCCGAAAATGACTTTCAAATCATCACGTTGTCGTATTAACCGCTTTTCCGCAATTTGTTCATCTTGTCTACGGTTGTGGCATTTGGCCTCGGTGCCTTGCGAGGGCTTCTTACGCCAAATTATCTGTATCCGTCCTTTTTGGGTTTTAACTTTCCTTTTTGGCGTATCGCTTTTATCCATTTCCTATTTCGCCCGCATTTCTACTTGGCGCGCTTCCTCCTCGTCTGCTGCTGCTGCTGCTGCTGCTGGGCGATTCGTAGATCGTAGATTAAGGCGAACTTGTGTTCTGCAAACATGACCGAGTCCTCCGGTCTCTCTCCCTCTCGCTCCAGAAAGGATCGAAGAACAAGGGACAAGAAACACGATTGGGCAAAAATGTTTCCAAGCTTCTGTACACTCGGAGCAAGACGTTTTAGGGAAAGTTTCACCCTCACGTTCGCTGCGAAAGGAAATTCAACCGGAATTCTGTCCGAATACCAATATCAATTCCATCCGTCTGTCCCTTGTCCAACGAACCGAAAATGGCGTTAGAACATTCCATGGTCATTGCTGTTTCGATACAACTACCTTCGCGCGCTGTCTGTGTTGGTGACCGGAGCGCGCGCTCTCTCTCGTTCTTTCGCTCGCTTCCTGGCCGAGTCCTGACCACCAAGCAATTTTTGATGATGATGATGTTCAGCTCGAGCTATTAGCAGGAAACGCATTCGGAAAAGCTAATGGAGTATGGTGCAATTCACCATAATGTTTCAGGAGTGGCGTGCTAACTTTGACAACCGAGTGGGAGATCTGCGCTCGTTCTGTTCATCTGTTCGCTCTTAATGTTTTGAATTCCTCCTGTTACAGCGTCAAGTGGTGGAACTTTCGGAGAATCTTGGAAATACTGCAGCAAATTTTGCATTCGTTTATGAAGTTTTGTAAATGTTTAGCGCACACCCACTTGCACGATAATAAAGCATCACCAACGAAGCTGCCACTTGAAGTGTACACACACATTTCCGAGGACCACACTTGAAACGGAACAGTCGTCCATTGTTTCTTGTAGGGCGTGAAGCAAGTGTGTCCTGTTTGAGCATTAAACACCATTCGCGTAAGATATGGCAAATGCTGCAACTCTTTCTCACCACTGTAGTCCACGGAAAAACAGTCGTAAAAGGTGAGAATAACTACGCTGGACGGACACAACCACCAAAAGAGAACCGAGAGAATCGCCACTTCAAAAGCATATTTTTCGTTTGAATGCTTCGCTTTGCAGAAAACTGTCACCAACAACGGATTGTACTCCAGCAGGATTTGGGAAGGAACGGAGCGCACGGAGTACGATTTCCTTTTTATCTTTTTTGTGTCATTTCTGTGGTCAAATGCCTGCCAGCGGTCGGTGGACAATCGTTGATACGGTTGAGATTCCGCGAGCATGACAAAAGCCACTCCGACAACAAATCAAATACACTGAAGTTAGTTTCAAAGCGAAACAAACCACTTGAGAGACTTTTGTTTCGCCTTTTCGCCGTTCTTTTGTGTCGGGAAATCGCTTTCCAGCACGGTAGTGCGATGGGTTTGGAAATGTAGCACGAAATGTAATCCAAATAACTATTTCCTGGCTTTTCGGTTTGCTTGGTGTGATTGCTTTACCGCAGCCGACGAGTCCCAATGTGAGATTTTACAACATTTTGTCATTTATGCGAAAGGAAACTCCTTCTTGATGTGCCTTTTCTGTTATCAGGCTAAGTTGAATGGTTGATACATACGTAAGCATTTGAA
>KZ062082.1:142227-176237 GCA_002091835.1 Anopheles maculatus
CGCGTGAGTTCAAATAAAACCTTCGAGCACTTTGTGTAAATGTAAACAGACTGCAGTTCTCAGATAGTTACAACCGATGATTTTCTTTTAATGCTTGAAGGAGTAACTTCACTTCCATTTGAATTCTTTATTTAACATTAATTTCTAGGTTTAAACAAGAATCGATACAGTAATCAGTAGCGTCCATATCAATTCTATGTTCATATCGATTATGTAAATATGGTGCAGATGTGATATCAACAAATCTTAATTAAAACGTCATAAATAAATTACAAACCGTTGCATGGATTAATAAGAGAAATGCATAATTGGAGCCTCGGTAGGCCAACATTAAAGCTGCTAATGAATTAATGCTTATCACGATGGACAATGCCACAGACGATAATAAAGCGAACGTTGGAGATGAATGTTTTGTGCGACTGCAGTAATCTAATATCATAAGTATTACCATCGATTTTGTTGAACACAGCTCTATTGCAAGTCAGATTGTAAAATTTTCATCGTTGAAAGTTTACATAAACTTATAAGTTATCTAAAAAGCATTTTGTTGAGTCAAAAACATTAACAGCAACCCCTTAATGGCTCAAGAAATAGTAAAACTCACAGTATATAACTCAGGCTGCATTCATTAAGCAAGTGCATCAACTTCATTTCGTTGAATGCTTACAGTTTTGTTAATGTACGTAGAATAGATTGCTTAGGCTGGCTTAATTACTGCAGGTGTGCTCTTATTCTCGCCAAACTACTGGACCAAGAATACACCATTCCAACTTCAACGGCACCAACAATATCAGCCGCTGGTCGTCCGTTTTGTGAAAATCCGCATTGCATACTCAATAAATTCGAAAAACTACAAGCAATAACCTCACCAAAGCTGCAGAAGGGAGCATCTTCCGTGGATGATAATTGTAGCCGAGCTCGAAATGTCCTTTGGCGCTTCCGGACGCGATTGTTGAACGAGAATACTTACTATAAGAAAGAGTTTTAAGGATGCTTTCGTATATACACTTGAAATAAAAGCATTTCGATCAACACAAAGCAAGTCGCTATATAGTTTTGTTGCCTAAAAACCATTAAACAAACCGAGAGGTTTACAACACACTCACCTTAAGAAGGTGTTACAGTAGAAAGGAAAACGGAAATTGCTTCGGTATCGGAAGTTCAGGCTTGATTGCGGTTCCATTTTAGATCTCTCGTCAGCACATCAATTCTTTTTATGGTGATTTGTTACCTGGTGTTTTGTCGCCATTTCACCCGGTGGATGCTGTGCCACCAAGATTCGACACTGACAATCCGACCTTCCGACGAACGGCATCCGAAAATGACTTTCAAATCATCACGTTGTCGTATTAACCGCTTTTCCGCAATTTGTTCATCTTGTCTACGGTTGTGGCATTTGGCCTCGGTGCCTTGCGAGGGCTTCTTACGCCAAATTATCTGTATCCGTCCTTTTTGGTTTTTAACTTTCCTTTTTGGCGTATCGCTTTTATCCATTTCCTATTTCGCCCGCATTTCTACTTGGCGCGCTTCCTCCTCGTCTGCTGCTGCTGCTGCTGCTGCTGGGCGATTCGTAGATCGTAGATTAAGGCGAACTTGTGTTCTGCAAACATGACCGAGTCCTCCGGTCTCTCTCCCTCTCGCTCCAGAAAGGATCGAAGAACAAGGGACAAGAAACACGATTGGGCAAAAATGTTTCCAAGCTTCTGTACACTCGGAGCAAGACGTTTTAGGGAAAGTTTCACCCTCACGTTCGCTGCGAAAGGAAATTCAACCGGAATTCTGTCCGAATACCAATATCAATTCCATCCGTCTGTCCCTTGTCCAACGAACCGAAAATGGCGTTAGAACATTCCATGGTCATTGCTGTTTCGATACAACTACCTTCGCGCGCTGTCTGTGTCTCTCGCTCTTTCTCTCGCTTCCTGGCCGAGTCCTGACCACCAAGCAATTTTTGATGATGATGATGTTCAGCTCGAGCTATTAGCAGGAAACGCATTCGGAAAAGCTAATGGAGTATGGTGCAATTCACCATAATGTTTCAGGAGTGGCGTGCTAACTTTGACAACCGAGTGGGAGATCTGCGCTCGTTCTGTTCATCTGTTCGCTCTTAATGTTTTGAATTCCTCCTTTTACAGCGTCAAGTGGTGGAACTTTCGGAGAATCTTTGAAATACTGCAGCAAATTTTGCATTCGTTTATGAAGTTTTGTAAATGTTTAGCACACACCCACTTGCACGATAATAAAGCATCACCAACCAAGCTGCCACTTGAAGTGTACACACACATTTCCGAGGACCACCCTTGAAACGGAACAGTCGTCCATTGTTTCTTGTAGGGCGTGAAGCAAGTGTGTCCTGTTTGAGCATTAAACACCATTCGCGTAAGATATGGCAAATGCTGCAACTCATACACGCCACTAAAGTCCACGGAAAAACAGTCGTAAAAGGTGAGAATAACTACGCTGGACGGGCACAACCACCAAAAGAGAACCCAGAGAATCGCCACTTCAAAAGCATATTTTTCGTTTGAATGCTTCGCTTTGCAGAAAACTGTCACCAACAACGGATTGTACTCCAGCAGGATTTGGGAAGGAACGGAGCGCACGGAGTACGATTTCCTTTTTATCTTTTTTGTGTCATTTCTGTGGTCAAATGCCTGCCAGCGGTCGGTGGACAATCGTTGATACGGTTGAGATTCCGCGAGCATGACAAAAGCCACTCCGACAACAAATCAAATACACTGAAGTTAGTTTCAACGATTTCCTTTTTATCTTTTTTGTGTCATTTCTGTGGTCAAATGCCTGCCAGCGGTCGGTGGACAATCGTTGATACGGTTGAGATTCCGCGAGCATGACAAAAGCCACTCCGACAACAAATCAAATACACTGAAGTTAGTTTCAAAGCGAAACAAACCACTTGAGAGACTTTTGTTTCGCCTTTTCGCCGTTCTTTTGTGTCGGGAAATCGCTTTCCAGCACGGTAGTGCGATGGGTTTGGAAATGTAGCACGAAATGTAATCCAAATAACTATTTCCTGGCTTTTCGGTTTGCTTGGTGTGATTGCTTTACCGCAGCCGACGAGTCCCAATGTGAGATTTTACAACATTTTGTCATTTATGCGAAAGGAAACTCCTTCTTGCTGTGCCTTTTCTGTTATAAGGCTAAGTTGAATGGTTGATACATACGTAAGCATTTGAAAACTCACAGTATATAACTCAGGCTGCATTCATTAAGCAAGTGCATCAACTTCATTTCGTTGAATGCTTACAGTTTTGTTAATGTACGTAGAATAGATTGCTTAGGCTGGCTTAATTACTGCAGGTGTGCTCTTATTCTCGCCAAACTACTGGACCAAGAATACACCATTCCAACTTCAACGGCACCAACAATATCAGCCGCTGGTCGTCCGTTTTGTGAAAATCCGCATTGCATACTCAATAAATTCGAAAAACTACAAGCAATAACCTCACCAAAGCTGCAGAAGGGAGCATCTTCCGTGGATGATAATTGTAGCCGAGCTCGAAATGTCCTTTGGCGCTTCCGGACGCGATTGTTGAACGAGAATACTTACTATAAGAAAGAGTTTTAAGGATGCTTTCGTATATACACTTGAAATAAAAGCATTTCGATCAACACAAAGCAAGTCGCTATATAGTTTTGTTGCCTAAAAACCATTAAACAAACCGAGAGGTTTACAACACACTCACCTTAAAAAGGTGTTACAGTAGAAAGGAAAACGGAAATTGCTTCGGTATCGGAAGTTCAGGCTTGATTGCGGTTCCATTTTAGATCTCTCGTCAGCACATCAATTCTTTTTATGGTGATTTGTTACCTGGTGTTTTGTCGCCATTTCACCCGGTGGATGCTGTGCCACCAAGATTCGACACTGACAATCCGACCTTCCGACGAACGGCATCCGAAAATGACTTTCAAATCATCACGTTGTCGTATTAACCGCTTTTCCGCAATTTGTTCATCTTGTCTACGGTTGTGGCATTTGGCCTCGGTGCCTTGCGAGGGCTTCTTACGCCAAATTATCTGTATCCGTCCTTTTTGGTTTTTAACTTTCCTTTTTGGCGTATCGCTTTTATCCATTTCCTATTTCGCCCGCATTTCTACTTGGCGCGCTTCCTCCTCGACTGCTGCTGCTGCTGTAGGGCGATTCGTAGATCGTAGATTAAGGCGAACTTGTGTTCTGCAAACATGACCGAGTCCTCCGGTCTCTCTCCCTCTCGCTCCAGAAAGGATCGAAGAACAAGGGACAAGAAACACGATTGGGCAAAAATGTTTCCAAGCTTCTGTACACTCGGAGCAAGACGTTTTAGGGAAAGTTTCACCCTCACGTTCGCTGCGAAAGGAAATTCAACCGGAATTCTGTCCGAATACCAATATCAATTCCATCCGTCTGTCCCTTGTCCAACGAACCGAAAATGGCGTTAGAACATTCCATGGTCATTGCTGTTTCGATACAACTACCTTCGCGCGCTGTCTGTGTCTCTCGCTCTTTCTCTCGCTTCCTGGCCGAGTCCTGACCACCAAGCAATTTTTGATGATGATGATGTTCAGCTCGAGCTATTAGCAGGAAACGCATTCGGAAAAGCTAATGGAGTATGGTGCAATTCACCATAATGTTTCAGGAGTGGCGTGCTAACTTTGACAACCGAGTGGGAGATCTGCGCTCGTTCTGTTCATCTGTTCGCTCTTAATGTTTTGAATTCCTCCTTTTACAGCGTCAAGTGGTGGAACTTTCGGAGAATCTTTGAAATACTGCAGCAAATTTTGCATTCGTTTATGAAGTTTTGTAAATGTTTAGCGCACACCCACTTGCACGATAATAAAGCATCACCAACGAAGCTGCCACTTGAAGTGTACACACACATTTCCGAGGACCACACTTGAAACGGAACAGTCGTCCATTGTTTCTTGTAGGGCGTGAAGCAAGTGTGTTCTGTTTGAGCATTAAACACCATTCGCGTAAGATATGGCAAATGCTGCAACTCTTTCTCACCACTGTAGTCCACGGAAAAACAGTCGTAAAAGGTGAGAATAACTACGCTGGACGGACACAACCACCAAAAGAGAACCGAGAGAATCGCCACTTCAAAAGCATATTTTTCGTTTGAATGCTTCGCTTTACAGAAAACTGTCACCAACAACGGATTGTACTCCAGCAGGATTTGGGAAGGAACGGAGCGCACGGAGTACGATTTCCTTTTTATCTTTTTTGTGTCATTTCTGTGGTCAAATGCCTGCCAGCGGTCGGTGGACAATCGTTGATACGGTTGAGATTCCGCGAGCATGACAAAAGCCACTCCGACAACAAATCAAATACACTGAAGTTAGTTTCAAAGCGAAACAAACCACTTGAGAGACTTTTGTTTCGCCTTTTCGCCGTTCTTTTGTGTCGGGAAATCGCTTTCCAGCACGGTAGTGCGATGGGTTTGGAAATGTAGCACGAAATGTAATCCAAATAACTATTTCCTGGCTTTTCGGTTTGCTTGGTGTGATTGCTTTACCGCAGCCGACGAGTCCCAATGTGAGATTTTACAACATTTTGTCATTTATGCGAAAGGAAACTCCTTCTTGCTGTGCCTTTTCTGTTATAAGGCTAAGTTGAATGGTTGATACATACGTAAGCATTTGAAATGTTGTCATCAAAATAGGTCTCTTCTTCTCTTCTACATATACATGAACAAATAGCCTGTGTGAAGTCAATACGAGCTCTAGTGCTTAGTGTAATAGAAAAACAGTGAAAATGTTACTTAAACACGAACCAAAACATACCCTTTGGGATCGGCATCGACGAGAAACTAATTGAAAATTGTGTCACGTAACGACTTTACTCCGAATTCATTGCGTCCGATTCGATTGGAAACATCGAGTAAGGAGATTCTTACACCAAAAATAGCCATATGAGTGAGAAAATCGATGAAACACAATTATTGTATCTGTTATTTAAAGAACTACTGCATTGCGAATATTCCTTTAGAAATAGCGAAGACAAAACTACCTAGGTCTACGCTTTTTGTAATGAAATATCACGTTTTCTTCAACATTATCTGCCGTTTGCTGTGTCAAAACAACCTCAGTATTTGATTGGCAATAAGTGCGAGGTCCGATTTCGGTAAGGTGACTTTCAATTACTTCCAAAACATGTTCAATCTCCCTCACTTTTGATGTAGATAACAATGTTGTGTCAAACGGTAGACAGAATAAGGCTTTTTATGATGAACTATGGTCCATGCGTACGACCTGAACCTTGCTGCATATGCTTTGATTAAATTGGCACCATCGAAGGGAACGTACTGAGAGAATCATCCACTGGGAACGTCTGACGCATGGAAGTCTATTGAACAATAAGATCAAATTACACCATGGAATGCTTATTGGAATTGACCTAGAAGCGATATTAGTAGATGTGTAGCTCATCAAACTTGCTGCACAGAATGACTTGCAGTTCAATCTGTCATTGTTACTTGTACATTTTGGTTTTACTTAAATGTTTCTCTTCTCTTAAATGTTTTACTTTTGAAGGGGCTGTCCAGTGAATCAGTTCACTTGTAAAATATACTAAAGTAATAAACATTGATCTGCATAGTACCGGACCACTTTATTGGCTTGACAGGCATACTAATTGTACACATTGTCCTTCATAAGACCTATCGTATTGCCCCCATCGTTTCATGTTGCTGCAATGAATATTTATCGAACCAAGTACTCATATTAGTTTTATGATCATAGTTATGAGTTCAAATCAAAAGAAATACCTACCGCTCTCGGGCAACGCACATCTTCTCCCGGTGATGTTCGATTTTCCGATTGCATGATGTAAGGACCAATGGTATGATTGCCTTAAATGACTCAATGAAAAGCGTTCGAGCAGAACATTTCATCTTGCATGGACGATATTGATTCTCAATTCCAGAAAATATTCCTACAGGCTGTCGATGCTGGATAGTGTGTATGTGATTGCTGGTGATGCTCTGGGAGCATAAACACTTGGAAGGGTTCGCACACTCGACTACTGGCTAACGCAGCACGAACTTCATGTGGGATGTAATTTATATGATAATTCGAGGATACAACGCACAACACCCTAGAGGCCAGCCATGAAATTGTGCTCGCTTGGATGGGAAAATGTGCTCAGAGAGTGAAAAAACAATACTGAACGAGTTTTATTCAAGAGACACAGTACCAATGCTGACCGAGTTGTATTTGTTTGAGTAAAAACTGGACGAAACGGTTGCACGACTAGTTGCAGTGTTGTAACAAGTGGATGTGGGAAGTAATTATCCGTGGAAAAAGCGCTGTTTATAAATCTTCTAGTGCTCATTGTATGTTCGGATATGAATCATGTTTAGTGTTTAAAGATTGTCCCTCTTGTGTTGATTAATGTACGTAATAGTGTTCTGCTTCAATACAATGCTCTAAATCAATTTCCTCATCTGTTGTACACCTTAGAAAACGAAGTATGGAGTTAGAAAGATTGCGTGATAAGGCGCTAAAATGATGAACTTCTCGTTTTCTTCATTGTTACAACACGAGATCGTGGGAGGAAGAGTAAGAACGTGGATAGTTTGTGTTGATTTATTGCGATGAAGTTCAGAGTATTGATTAATAAGATTCACTTATTTGGGCTTATTATCTGAAGACATTACGCTACGTCAGTACGCTACGTTAGCTCAAACTATTTTGTGACTAAAAATAATATCAGAATGATTCCCACCATGATGTTTTCTATCAAAAGTTGAACCTGCTTGCATGTTATGTTATTGCCATTATCAAATGCAAACTCTATTTATCGATTGAATCGAACAGCATGGAATAAACAATTGATTGAAGGTGTAAATATCATCTCAGTTCCTAGAAAGTAATCCTGAGGTGAGAATGCGGAACGATTATCAAACTCTTTTCTTTCTTTTTTATCATCTTATTAATTAGCTCTTATTTGATGCATAAATCATCCTTAAAGAGCTACTATTCCGGCATATTCAAGCATTTCATCACAATTCAGTCGCTTTTGATGGATTCGAGGCCTGTAAGTTATTGGCTTACTGATTCTTTCTTCGAAATGGTTCAACAACAAGCCCTGGACCTTCTTCAAGACAAGAAACTGATTGTGTATTCAGCTCAGAGTTCTTAACGAAGGTGAATAAATACGTTGAATGATGATCACGTGCGGAATAATCCTTTTTCTGGAGAAACTCCTTCATGATGGTTTATCAATACACGTGATCAGAACGAGATTTAATTATGGACAATGTTCAGGATCAACACATGAACTATAAACGCACGAATGAACAATTCTTCGTCGGGCTTCAATATCAATCTGAAAGGAATTGGCCAATGGAGTCCTTTTAAAAGCCATTTGAGGTACAATAAATTCAGTCATTTCAATGAAATAATATCGAAATCCATGTTTGGGCGAAGAAATGGTTTTTGTTTCTGTGACATGCAAACTAACACTCCAATTAACCCCAACCTTGTAAGCCAAGGGTATCTTTCGTCCGCCTTTTCCATCCACACTGTTTGACGATTTTGATTCGAATGAAGTCAGTTATGTCACTAAATATCAAAACACATGTCGTATGGATTTCTACCTGTAAAGGACTGAATAACTGAAAGCCGATTGAAGACTATTCTGGATCATTGTTATGTGATATCATTCTTCTCCCAGAACTAATCATCGCTCAACATTCGGCCTATTATATGAGGAGACTTGAATCTCATGTTCTGCTTAAAATTTGTGACAGGCCTTTTCGGTGATCGATGCTGTAAATTAACAAACCTCAAATGCTTCTTGCGAGATTCAATGTCGAATCTACATTCCCCTATGTCACCGCTTGTACTGTAATTTCTTGCTTCATTCTTCCCATTGCGTTGCTTTTCCCTTCCCAATGCAACGTAAAGTTTGATGGAAATCGTCTAAAATTAATTCAATTTTGCTTAACTTTTCTCATTCCCGTTCAGAATCTCGATAATCTAGAAATGGCGGGCCACAAAGGAAACGCAGCAAGCGAATCAGCAATGCAGAGCAGCCGAGTTGACATGGCCGGTGGACGGTTCGACGGAGTTTTTCTTCCGCAATCTGTACGATCTGGATTCGGCACAATTAAGAATCTGATTGCTGGTGGCTTCTGTCCTCACGAAATTGGCGTGAGAAATTCAATTTCGTAAACTTTGCTTATGCAAAAGCCATTCCTTTGTTTGTAGCGCACCGTGTTGTTCTTGGGCTCGTGTTGTTGGCGAGGTTTGGTATGATTTGTATTGCAAAACTGTGGTTGTAAGAAATATGAATCGAAATGCTACATTCTATCCTTGTCGTTTAAGAGTTCTTCTTTGCGATTCCGCTTGAGACATATTAGCAATCAGTTATTCGTTGTGTGTTTTAAGGATGCTACATTTATCTAAGCTAATAGCAACAAAAAGGCGAGAAAACGTCCTTTTGAATATTATTTGTAAAGAGTCACGTTTGTTAGTCCCTGACCACAGTCACTTTTCAACTTTCATCAATTTTTTTGTTCATGTTCGACTATTCGCCATCATCACCCACAGTTACATGTTGCAAAGTTTGGTCTCGTGCGAAATGGATCATCTTCTGGGTGGGCCAATTATTTGCCGACCAACGAAACCGTCGACCACAGCCCTCAAATCCATCGCCAAGGCAATAATCCATCATCCGCATCATGTGTCACTGTCGCTTCGCATCTGCGGCCGTCGGCGGTTCTGTGGCTCAGGTCTGTCACAAGTCAGTCATTTGCTTAACCTTTGCCCCGACTTGTTTGATGGATGAGGCTAGATGCGATAAACGTGCGTTCAGATGGCTTGGCATCGATGGAAAGTTGTGTAAATATTCGACCAACTCTAAGACACCAAAGTTGTGGAGGTAGTGTGCATAAGGGCGACTTTATGTTGACGGCTTATTTTCCATCAAAGTGTGTAAAGCAGATGATATTATGTCTATCTTTATGATTATGCGTGTTATGTCTAGACATCGAACGACATTTAAATCATCAACTAACATATCCAGTAATCTCTCGACAATATGACTCTATATTAAGCCAGATTATTTGCTTTGAATCAACAAAACATCCTTCTATAACATTTACTAAAATAAACGAAAATATACAGTCAAACCTACATGGATCAATTCATTAAATCGTCAGGAAAACTCCAATGTTTAGGTATCCGATAAAAGGATTTGAAAGGCAAGACGCTCAGGATATAAATCATTTACGAAACTGGATCCTTTTGACCGATCTATCCCACCGATCATGAATAATTTATCCACAAGATAAAACCTGATCCTTGCTGACCACCCCGAGTCCTAACAACAAACCAACGCTTAGTTTAGTCACAGCTCTTGCTAGATTGTCTGACCTGACCTAAACCTATTACGGAATTTAAGGTCAATGTGGTGGCCATTTGACATTGAATTGATGCCTGCAGCGGATTGGTAGCTTTCTTTGTGTTTTCTCGATGAATTATTGCTGACACATCGTGAGCGACGACAAAATCTTCATTTCTTGTGACTTGTGTTGGGTGATGTGTCGACAAGCGATTTCCATGGAACGACGATTCTCGTGCAAGCTAATGCAGATCAGCTGATTTCAGGAAGATTCTCTCCACGACAAAGCCAGAACCAAGAATACTCTCTGGGGAGTCTCATAGCTTGCGTCATTCTTCTCTCCGAAGTTTGCTTTAGGATGAGCTTTAAGGAGAGAATGCATCTGCAAAGCTCCCTAGTAATCATTCCAAAGCTTTCATTTTGCAACTACAAACTGATACCCTGAGCTATTGGTGCGATACAATATTGAAATTCTTGATACTTTACACAAAATTAAATTATTTGTGAAATATAAAAATAGCTTAAATATTTTATACATTTTTTAAGAGTGCAACTTATGACGTATTATTTGAAACTTCTTGATAAACAATGATGGACTTCCACCTCAATGGCCGCCATATACTTCTTCACAATGTTCAACGCCACTAGAACGTTAAATAACCGTGATCAAACTCACTGCTTCCCGTATCCAACATTTCAAAACATTTGTCTTATCCATTCTCGTTCGATGCTGAGCTGCTTATTCCGCACGACAGCCAAGCTGCTCGCATGTCACGTAAAACTTTATTTATTCTCTCCGACACACACACACACACACACATGACGTGCTAATGTATGGCACATTCCTTCGAAGCAATTGACGAAACTTTGTGTTACATCAATTATCGCCGTAATTACGTTAAGTTTAATGGGATACATGGACGAAATAGCATTTGCCGTTCAACCGTGAAAGCGGTGCTGTTATTCAACGAATTCTCTTGCATGAACACCTTCGGAAGATGGTCGGAGCTTAGGTAGCAGGAGACAATTACCCATCGTCGTCTGCATTGCTCATCTCTTTTTGTCTCGTTTCGGGTTAAATTACAGCACCAACCAGTGTTGAAGGTGTTTTACAAATAAACAATCGTCTGAAGTGGAGAGAGCTTCTAAGCTGCTGTATGCTATCAGAAGAAACGGTTTTACCTTTGATGATCATTCATTAGGAAACACTCTTTTGTTTTCAGCCGGTACACATAGCTACGTGGAACAATTGTGGGCTGTTTATTATACCATAAATTCAAAGATAATGCTGTATTTTCTACCTTCAACCAACAAAAGGCCTTTCTCGTTCAGTTTTGAAATATAAAACATAATAAAACATCATTGAAAGTTACTCCCGTTTATAAAAAAGCATTTCAAAAGTTCATTTGTGCATGCAGAAATAAGCAACCATCAGCAACATCAGGTTCATCAGGTAACCTCAAACCGAGCCGTAATTATTTTACACGATGAAAAGAGGCATCCAACAAAAGCGACCCTCCACCGACATCCTGCTGTATCGAGGTCCGTCGGTAGGTCACACGAACAGGATGCATCACCCTTCACTGCCTTAACGCTCCAACCCGAGATGATGGCCTGTGCCTCCCATGTTCTACATCCGGTCAATGATGGTGAGCTCCTCTCCACAGCGATATTTGTTTGTGCCCATGTTGTGTCAGTCAGGCAGTCAGACTCACTGAGCATGATACTGGTGTCGTGTTCCTGTTTGGCTGCTGTTGCTGGTACATTTGTTTCAATTTCCGGTTCTCTAGCTAAGCGATGAGTCCTACCGTCGTCCACCCCAAGTCCAGCTGCTTGCTCTTGCCCGCTCTTAAGGATCAGAAGGTCAGTTAATTGCTGCGCGTAAATTTCCATGCAAACAGACCATCTGATTGTGTATTCGCTGAACGGACGGTGTGTTCCCATTTTCATCAGCATCAGCAGCTTCAATGGCACAGCTCTTCAAACAATATCCATCCAATTGTTGGCTATTTCCGTTGCCGGCAGCATCGAAGCACATCCTGCGATAAATCGGTTGCATTTGGGAAATCTGACCCCAAAACTTCATTCAAACTCATCGATTGCTGCTGCATCATGACGTATTGACAAAAAGATAATTTTACATGGAAATCGCGGACTTATTGCCACCTGAGAAGACTTACCGTTTGTGTGCATGTCAGCGTGGAAACATATTTTACATTTAAACGAATTCTTTCATACTTTTAAACACACAAGAGCTTCGTGGAAAATGTTGCAGAATAATAATACCACACAGAACATGCAGCATGAAAGATAACCCGCTGAGCGATAGTGCCATTGCAACACAACTACCAACAAGCCCACCGACACCATCGTACACCGCCCACAACGGGTGCGTTGAATTCCGAGGAACGGTGTTGTGTAAAGTCAACGCGATAGGAGATTTTAAATGATACCACCAGCGGCGTCGTCCTGTTCGGGCGCCATATTATTCCGACTCAGCACCGGAAGGCACAGCATGGCGTACCAATTTACAACAAGCCCAACACTTGCCGAATTCTGTGCGAGAAGTAACAGCAAATTGCCTTCGACGTACATTTGAAGCCAAAGCCACAGCCAAACCCGGGAATGTTAATATTGTCCTCCAAACACGCGGCATAATGGCGGTAATGTATGTTCTTTTCAAACCCTTTTGTAGATTGTCCCTTCATTTTTCATGCTTCATTGTTTGAAATCATTCGCGCTACATTCGTCGCGCAACGTTGCCCATACAGCATTTTTTCGACATGCACGAAAACATTCACGAAAAAGTGCACGAAAGTACGAAAAAAATGGGGCTCGAAAAATGTCACATGGGTATTTTTGACCATTTACGAAAACATTGACGAAAACATGCACGAAGGTACGAAACAAATGGAGCTCGTATAATGTCATTTGGGCTTTTTTACCATCTACGAAAACATTGACGAAAACATGCACAAAAATACGAAAAAATGGGGCTCGAATAATGTCACTTGGGCTTTTTTACCACTAACGATAACATCGACGAAATGATGCACGAAAGTACGAAAAAATGGGACTCGAAAAATGTCACATGGGCTTTTTTACCATTTACGAGAACATTGACGAAAATATGCACGAAAGAACGAAAAAAATGGGGCTCGAATAATGTCACTTGGGCTTTTTTACCATCTACGAAAACATTGACGAAAGTACGAAAAAAATGGGGCTCGAAAATGTCACTTGGGCATTTTTACCATTTACGAAAACATTGACGAAAACATGCACGAAAGTACGAAAAAATTGGGTCTCAAAAAATGTCACTTGGGTTTTTTTTACCATTTAGGAAAACATTGACGAAAACATTTCCGAATGTACGAAAAAATTGGGGCTAGAAATTTGTCACATGAGTCATTCTATTTCATTCTCTCTCATTCGCTCTCTTTCTCTCTCGTTCTCTCTCTTTTTTCTCATTCTCTCTCCTTCTCTCTATTTTTTCTCATTCTCTTTCATTCCCTCTCGCTACCTCTCTCATTCTCTCTCATTCTCTTTCATTCTCGCTCATTCTCTCTCATTCTTTCTCATTCCCTCTCATTTTCTCTCATTCTCTCATATTCTCTTTAAATTTTTCTCGCATTTTCCCTCATTCTCCCTCATTCTCTCTCATTCTCTCTCATTCTCTCTCATTTTCTCTCATTCTCTCTCATTCTCTCTCATTCTCTCTCATTCGCTCTCCTTCTCGCTAATGTTCTCTTGCACTCTCTCGCTCTTACATTCTTTCTCAGTCTCGCTCTTTTAATCTTATTCTCTCTCATTTCCAATCAGCTCGTTTTTTCTTATTTTCTCTCGCACTCTCGCTCATTCTCTCTCATACTCTCTCATTCTCTCTCTCATACTCTCTCATTCTCTTTCGCTCTCTCTCTCGTTCGCTTTCGCTCTCTCTCGATCGCTTTCGCTCTCTCTCGTTCGCTCTCGCTCTCTTTTTTTCTCTCTCGCTCTCTCTCGTTCTCATTCTCTTTCATTCTCTCTCACTAGTTCTCATAATCTTCAATTCCCGCTCTTTCTCTCATATTCTCTCTCATTCTCTCTCATTTTCTATCACATTCTTTCTCATTCTTCTCTCATTCTCATTCATTCTTTCTCATTCTCGATTTCATTCTCGCTCATTCTCCCTGATTCGCTCTCATTCTCTTTAAATCTCTCTCATTCGCTTTCATTCTCTCTCATTCTTTCGCATTCTCTCTCATTCTCTCTAATTTTCTCTCATTTTCTCTCATTTTCTCTCATTCTCGATCATTCTCTCTCATTCGCGATCATTTTCTCTCATTCTCTCTAGCTCTCTTTTTCTCTCATTCTCTCTCACTCGTTCTCATTATCTCGATTTCCCGTTCTGTCTTTCTTATTCTCGCTCATTCGGTCTCACATTCTCTCTCATGCTCTCTCATTCTCTCACATTCTCTCTTATTCTCTCTCATTCTTTCTCCTTCTCTCTCATTCTCTCGCTCATTCCCTCTCTCATTCGCTATCATTCTCGCACATTCAATCTTAATCGCTCTCAATCTCTTTCAATCTCTATCATTCGCTTTCATTCTCTCTCATTCTCTTTCATTCTCTCTCGCATTCTCTTTCATTTTCACTCATTATCTCTCATTTTCTCTCATTCTCGATCATTCTCTCTTATTCTCTCTCGCTCTCTCTCGCTCTTTCTCGCATTCTCTCTCATTCTCTCTTGTTCTCTCTAGCTTTCTCAGGTTCTACGTCGCTTTTTCTCGCAATCTCTCTCATTCTTTCTCATTTTCTTTTAATTCTCTCTCATTTTCGTTTATTCTCTCTCTATATCTCGCTGTTTCTCTCTTTCTGCTTTTACTTTCTCGCTTTTGCTAGACTGTTTTCTACTCTATCTCATTATCTCCTATTCTCGCTCATTCTCTTTCATTCTGTCTCACATTTTTACTCTGGCTTACTAAGTCTCTATCGTTTAGCTGTGACGTTAGGACGGTACAGGAAATAAGTCCGAAGAAATATTGGTTTTTAGCAGACTTCATCGAGAAGTATGGATAACTTAGGGACTTTTGCAATTCAATATTGAACAATTGTCAAATCTTGGACGTATAATTGAACATAAATATACAGAAATTGACAGGTAGTTTCTAATGTGTGATATAGTAAATTCAAGCTTCAATTAAATTGAATACTATAGCTGCTGTCGGTCAAAGAACTAGACACTTGCAATTATTACTACATCTCGATCAACATCGCTGTAAGTTTTCGCGCAAAGTCATAGTAGTTTCAGAATAGAAGATAAGAATTGATTACCACAAGGATTATTTCTCAAGACAGTTCAATTGAATTGTTCATTATCAATCGTGCTTTAACGGGGTAATTTCGATATGTTTTGGCGCATCTCCTATCACATCGTGAACTAAGATCGTTTACAATATTTCACATGGTGACAGATGACATAATCCAGTGAATCCAACCCATCACACACTTTCTTCAGCTTTCACACAATTAACTACACTTCGGTAACAGCTGACAGACTTGAGATCTTCTAGAAACAAGGTGGCATATGATATCAACCCTGAACTAATGGGATTTGAGGCGACTTCAATGGTGTCCTTCCTTCTACTCGTTACCTTAGTCTTCCAGTAAACGATGAAACTCCGTACATCAAATCCAACATCACCATGATAATTATCCCATAAATAAACACTTTTCTTTGAACGAGCAAGTAAGTGCTAAACAAACTATTTTCATTGAAAATTCTGAGACCCTCTCTCAGTTCTCTCGTCTCATTAGGTGGTTCACTCTGTCCCTTCACACACACACACACACACACACACACTCACACACAGACAGACGGGAGCACAACCCACATCATTTCTTCGGACGCAGTTTTCTTCTGGTGGTGAAAGCACTTAGGCTAGCCGAAATACCCTGCGGATAGAGACCACGGACCACGAACATGTGGCTCTTTATTTCTCCGGGATGTTCCCGGCTATCCCACACTCACGGGACCTTTGTTTTGAATTTGTGCCGTCAGCTACTCCCCGAATCAGCTGCCTATATTTTCCCTCCAGGAATCTCGCATAGGTGGGGCCAATGTGAGCATTTTCCGCTTCCGAACCGTTCATCGCTCGGCACATGCAACTTGTACATAATGGATAAAGTTTTATCGTCTTTCGTTCTCCTGCTCCATCGCCATCGCCTGGCAAGGAGCTGATGCCGACCTGAAAGGGCATTCGGTTACAAAAGCGCTGGAGTTTTCTCTCCTGACGCTGGGACTTGTGTGTTGTGGAAGGAAGAGAGCAAGGTGGGACCACCTCCAAGACAGAATGGACACCCAAAATGTATCCGTTGGACGAAACATGCAGCGAGTCCTCGGACATCCAACTCTGGCCGTGGCATCGTGCTCCACATAGCCTCAGCTTCTCGGAGCCCTTTGACCGCTCGGTACACAATGATCTACGTGTGGCTGCAGTGATTGCGCTGCCGAGAATGAATATAAATATGATACGACTCTGCCATAACTTGGTGCGATGCAGTAAAAGTCAACATAACTCATTTATCACGAGCAATATTTTCAACAGCAGTATTAACGCTGCAATGTTATAATTTGTATGAGCTATTTGAGAACAGAACCAATATTAAGCAGGCTAGTTGCAGGACCGAAAACCATGACGATGGTTCTTAACTGAAGGACTATTTTATTGTTTGATGACTGCAAGAGCAGGTCATGTTTGATGATGGAATGTTGTTTCGAAGCCGTATGTCATGCATTTAAGAAAACTGGTCTGTGTATTGTAAGCTTCACTCTTATATAATTGCACTTTAAAGCCTTATTTTGTTTATCTTTGCTTGAACAAATACTCGTTTTCTCGTTTTTGTTATCGCTCGTCTTCCGAGATCCGACATCATTGCACATGATATAATGCTCAAGGGCTAATCTAGCTCTAATTAAATTAAAGTTATGCAATAAATTGTACCATCATGTAGTTCCATCCCATTAATTTCTATTTAAGCTACCTCACTCTCGCCTGGTGCCGTGGTGTTTGGCCATCGTCTATCAAAAAGAATGCAACCAGCGCCGTTATTTCAAGTGTCTCGCAAATTTCCACCCAACCACACGACCACCACGACCACTTCAGGCGATACTCCAGCAGCAAGACTTTCATTTGCTGAAAGCCTCCATGCCCTCGAAGCTGCAACTGTTGTACATCCTCTGCCTTCTGCATGGGCGCAGCTCGGCACTGGAGACTTCGCATCCTCGGAACGCAACATACACAACATACACGAAACTGCAAATGAAAATTAATAACAGCTATCCTCATAGCTTGCGTCTGTACTTGTGGGACGCCTGATAGCGTGGAGGCTTAGCTGTGTTACACAGACATGAAGAAGCAGTGCATGCGTGTTCTAGGCTAAGGAGTTGGTGCCAGAACGTTTGGTTCGCGTTTGACTGCAGATACCGGTTGGATGTCGTAGGACATATCTCTTCCTTGGGTTAGTTTGGCTTGTGTTGGGTTAATCCTTGAAGAATTTCCCCGAATAAAACACAAGCCTTTCGATCCAATAGCGACGCTTTCAATGGTTCAACAATCGAATAAATGCAACACTATTTTCTGTGAAGAAAGTATTTATTCGGTAAAAGTAGTCAGAACAAAAACTACTACAAGTCACATTCTGTCCTAACTGATGGCCTTGGCATTCGAAAATGTGAATAAACAACCATCTCAAAGTTTGCCACAACAATTTGGTGCTCGGTGGCTTGCTCACAGTTTCCTTCCATTAGCCAATATCAAAGTTGATGGGAACACCTTGCTGTCCCATCGGTTTCTATTCAATTGACCGCGCTCGATCCTATCCAACCGACACAAAAACACACCAGTCATCATTACATCCAATTATTCGCTCCGTGTTTTGTTGTCTGGCCATGTTTTTCCCCATCAAAACTTCCTGAAAATGCTAACGAACGCCTTGTCTTTGCATTCCATTGGCCACATTATCCTCTCGCAACAGTTCCGAGAAGCGATACAAATCGCATCATTGGAGTTCCTCAGCCGTGTATCGGGCGACGATCAGAAGCAAGATGGTTTGGAAAAGCTGCAGAAAATAATATATCGGTACCCAACCACACAAACCACTACACCAACTGGTTTGAGAACTTTCGGAACACCTCGGCTTGGGTCCGGGCCAACTTTGGCCGTAAATCTAAGCGACACAGAAAAACGATATTCTCCCGTACGTAAAAATAAATCTCGATTAACGAAGGTAAGGAGGCAAACGAATGAGCTGAAGGGTGGCGTGTCCTCAACAGCGGACCTCGCCCACCACATCAAACACCGTGGGAAGGTTTGATTGCGTTAACAGGTCACTAATTTAATCAATAAATCAGACCCAAACTTTGACTGTTGACATGTTGTGGAAAAGTTTGCAGTAAATAAGGCGACCAGAACCGGTTATCGGATGCCAAGCTAGTGGATTGGGTTTTCACAGAGCTCAGAAGGATATTCTTAAGCGAAAATTGATAAACAAGCTCGTGATTATTCGCACAATGGACTAGGACAATATTCTATCGCTCTATTGAAATGGTAAAAACGTATTAGACAGACGTATAACTGTGAAATGCTCATATTCTCTCAGTAAACATCAAGAGTAGCAAGCAGCGTGTCGTCAAGAAGCTTGACATGTCCTGTCAGAAACATAAAAACACGCTTCGAATTTTAAAGCTTCTTGATCCAGAAGCTACAAATGCTTCTTGGGCTTATTCGTGTAACGCACAGTGTTCTGAGGTCGAATGTAGGATTACCACAAGACGTTTTAATATTCTTCGTAGACTAATGACACACAGGCTTACTGAAGTACGGATATTCCCCAAGACTTTACATGCTTGTGATTGATACACGATGTGTTTACGCAACAGTCTCGTTGAGCTTGATCTTTGACTTGACTCCATCCACGCTGTCAGGAGACTGTCTGACGGATTTTGCAATTATCTTGGTTGCGAAACAAATCGCTCTGGAGTATCATTCGTTGAAGTTCGATACAGGCCTTAGGTTTTACTGCTTTGTGGGCGATGTCTGGTGGATAAATTGTTTCGGATTCATCAATCATCATTCGTGTTTGTTTCATAAAAAGAAGTGATACAAATTAAGCAGGAAAGATCTATGCAATGTATGGAATCGATGATGTTTTGAAGATCATTTTTGACCAAAAATAATAAATAAGGATATAAAAGTTTGGATATAGCCGTCGAACAATAATTCAAACTAACAGGCCTCCGTTACATGCTGATAACAAAACACAAAAATCCACCGTTTGTACACCAAATAAACATTTTATTTACGATAGGTAAACAGTTCTACAACGTTGCAACTGGCTACACAGAGTCACATTTTCGGATCGCTGATTTGATATTTGTTGGTGTATTGCAACGCACGCCAGCGCAATTTTTATTCGACCTCCTTTGTGTGCTCCATTATTGCTTGAATTTATCGCACAAACAGCGCCATTGATGCAGATGCTCCCAAACAAAACAGGATGACTGCACCACTGTCGGCCGATCGGCTAGAGACCCATCAAGAATATTTATGCAACAAATAGGAAAAAGTTTTGAGTCCCTGTAGACACCGTCCACCATCCGCGTCCATCCTCCATTGCCAGAGCCGCCATTGGTAGCCAAAAACTGGCCGCTAAACTAACTTGTTTGGATAGTCCGAAGCCTCCAATGGATGGCCAGCAGTCCAGCAGGGATGTGTGTTGAATATGCTTAGTTTCACCCCAACAGCGGATGCACTTTGGAGCATGCATGTGTGTGTATGTGTGTGTTTGTGGACGGTGGCGTTAAATTTATTCGAATGGTGAAATATGAATTTATGATGATACGATTCTGCAGTAATTATTTATCTAAGTGCAGCACAACAGCAATGAACATGGCGGCGGATATGATGAAACGCTATGCAGTGGGATGAGGCACACGCATGTTAGGAGCCACCCCTGGGAAGGACGCAGGGAGATAGCAACAGACGGAAACTCTTTTTACTGGCCCAACTGTGAAAAAGGACTCGGTACGAATAAATCTTCCACCAGCATCGAGAGGGAATATGTTATCTGTTGTTTTTGTGCGAATCCATGGAAGTGGAAGGTGTGTGCATGTTTGGCGTTCGATGAGTGTGAGTGTGTGGGTGAAATGAGGATGTTGTTGCTGGCTGGAGTGCATCGATCGATGCCATTTGAGCTGGCATCGGCCCTTCAATCGAAGCATCGGAACATTTATCAATCGATTGAGCAGCGTTGAAGTGATCAATTGGGGCGTGCGGCCATTGGGCATTAAATAGAAATAAATCTGTTCACCGTTTGTATTAAGCACACTCAAATTGGTTATGAACAACTATTGAATCGATTAAATAGAAATAACCACTCAATGGAGAAAAGTGCACCAAATTCAATATTGCATAAGTTGAGGCAATGTTTTCCACTGTTGTTCAGCTACTGACAAGGACACGATGAAGATGCAAATCAAGTCTGAGGATTCATCTTAAAGGAATCGTATTGAAACAAGTCGTTTACCATTTTCCAACACAATTTGTTCTAATCAAATTATTGCTGCTAAGAACACTCCATTAGTCCGCTAGAAAGCAATATTGTTTATACATTTGCTTGTCTTTTTTGTTGTCCTTAACTGTACTCCTGATCAATTCCGAATTGCGAAACTTCCAATCGTTCCTAGCCCGATACACCCATAAGCGAATTTTTCATTGTACAGACTCACGTTGGCTGCAGCTTCTGGTCGTTCGGCGAGACAACGTTAAGTCAAAGTAGAATTTAATTGCATTCTTCTGTGTGCCGTGCAGTGAAGCTGGACAAATGTGTCTGGTTTCCCAAACAGGCGAATGTGCTCGGTCGACTAGAACGGCCCGGGAAAACTCACCGGAACTGCATCATTTGGTCATTTTATTACATTCGCTCGATCGGATGTTCCTCGGTGTAGCCCTTTTCGCTTGTTAGATGCTGTCGATGCATTTGATCGGCTATCGGGCTTCTAGCTGCAGGAATGGTTGCAGTTTTTTACTACCTTTCATTTCTTTTTATGGAACTCGATGTGTCTGTTGGTACCGTAATTCACTGTCTGATGAAACAGATGCAGGGAGTATCGGGAATCGAGGGTATTTGTAGAGTTTGGAAGCTTGTTGAGAAATTGTATGTTGTGGAATGAAATATTGGATACGGGCAAGATGGAGTCAGTGAGAGTGAATGATACTTATTAGTATTTGAATTGCATTATTTGTTCTTAAAATCATCGTATTAATTCTATGCTGAATAAGGAACGAACTCTATTTACTGAAGATCACCTATACTTATTTAAACCTGAATCATTAACTCAAGAATTATGGAGACCAGCTTAGTGCATTACCTACGTAATAGAGCTGCAGAAGCAATGCAATAAACACTATTTCACACGTTTAACTACTTAATACAAAATATTGTTCATCGAAGTTACCGACAGCCTTACAGTGACCACAAGCTTATCCTTGACGCCACATTATATTGAGAGTCACTGTATAATTCAAGCCGTCCAAAACCTTCACCACATCAGCCCAGAACTCCAGAATGCGCTTTTGTGCAGACAATTTTGTTATTTACGCTTCCGTTACTTAGCGAAAAACTTTTGTCTTTGTTTCCATCTGGCGTTCCATCCGTGCGCTTCGTCACAGCTTATGATTTCGTTGGTAAGCTTTCAACCCGAAGCAAAGACTGCGAACTTTCACGATCAGCAAACTGCAGTGGATGCGACTACCAGCGACGACGAATCAACGGATACACGGACCTTTGAAGCGACCTACACCAGCATGGAAAATGTAGGTTACACACTTTCCACCAAACAAACAAAACGAAAAACAGATTTCTGTGACCAACGTTGGGACTCTAGCGGAAAGGACTCGCAAAGCCAAAGTTGACAAAGAAACTATGAAGCGACGCGGTCACTCGTTTTCTTGGATGCTGGGAAAGTTTACTTGGGAGGTTTCGGTTCTGTAACTCAGAAAAGTAGAAATTTCATAAAGCAAGTTGCAGAAGAAAGTTTCCCGCAAAAATAAAGACTGTTTTCTATCCTTCCTTTACCATCTTGCCGTACTTGATGAAATCTAACGATCAGTGACTTGATGCACTTTGTACTCAGAAAGCGATGGTGAGGTCTCTAAGTATTGGGTATAGCAGTATGGACGAGGATAAATACAAACAGCAATGGAAATGATAACAAGAATGCAACTTTGTTAAGAATTTTGCTACAGTTTACCTCACAGTTAACCTTTCCTTAAGAAATACTTCAATAATCGACCTAAGATTTTAATGTACTCACTATTCATTTCTTTCTCGTGTATTTTATTATAATCCTTTAAAAGCCCAACATAAAACAAAGCAATTTTAACCCTGCTTGTAGTCTCAAGAGTCCAACGAAACGAAAAGCATAAACAGCAGAATAAAACATAACTTAAATCCAAACCGGGTATAGGACGACACAATGCTGCAAAATATGAAACAGATAACGAAACTTATGTCTCATGTCCAACTAAACTTCCACGAGAGATTCACCCGAATCAACGGATTCTTTCCGGTTAGTTCTACAACGTTTATTACTCACGAAACGAGACTGGGAATTTATCTCTCTTTCACACTTCCAGAAGCTTGAATCGTCCATTGCCATGATCAACACATACGCAATACCCATTGAGTGCCCTAGTATTATCGTTCTCAGTGTCTGACATTGCAACGGCCACTGTACAAAACTGGAAGCGAAGCCACACAAGGTAGCGATGTTCCTGCGTCATCAACTGTCAAAGCAGAAGGTGCCGGAATTTGTTTTCGTTTCCGCACAACATGGGAAAACACGCGGCCTCGGTACAATGGGCCCGATGTTTGTCCTTCTGCTTGCTCCGGATGTTTGAGTGGCCATAGAACGACAACACTGCTGGTGGATGGAACATTGGAACACGAGTTGTCGTGCGGCACATGTTACTACGCTGCCTGGGAACGTTGGATTAACGTCCAACCCCAAAAAGCCATGATGCATTTTCTGCAGTTTCCAGTACCAGCCGACGACCGGCGCAGTCAACCGGCGAATACTGCATTTGTTCGATTCATGAAAATGGGTTCGATGACCACAAAGTTTTACGAAACCTCCCCCGTGGGAACGGCTGATGCTTCGGCGAGTCTACTCTGGACCATGTTCGCGACCGAGGTATTGTAGATCAAATTACCAAATCTCGGACAAACGATAGATCATGATGCACATCCCGTCCTCGTCACCTGTGCGGACCATCCTTTCCTGAAGCGCTAGAGCCACAAATGGACTGTCTGTCGAGGGAGTTGTTTCAATGCACTTCTGCAGAAAGCTTCTTGCACCGGGTGGACGCCGTGAGCAACGTCCCCGAATCGAATAAAACGATAGTTTGTGCAAGTAGCACCGTGTGGCCATGTCGCACATGATAACGACGGCCGGACCAAAGCCAGCGATACGCGCCGGAGCTGGGCGAATAATTAGCAGCACAGCAAATGACTCCACACGGCACGGAAGCTTTGATTCCTTGGAGATTTTCACCGGGCGAGTGTGATTTTCTGCGAACGCTTCTCGCTGACTTGACGATCTGATGGAGATTATACCACCGATGATGATGATGATGATGCAAGCCAGATTTGTGAGAGAGCGCCTGGAGTTTTTCTACACGATCCAACAAAAGGAAAACACGAGCAGTTCAGGCCGATAAGGGCACGGATAGCTTTGACATAACTAGCAGAAAAACATGGGCGTCGGACAATGATAATGGCGTACGGTGGTGCATTAGAGTTTGGATCTCGTGAAATATGAGCTCCCAGTAGGCCACGTTAAGCTCGTCTTAAGCTACCGTGTACGTCGAACGATGAAAAAGAGTCAACACATTAACCAACAGTTGTTTTTCGAACGAATTACCATTACACAACAAAATCATAACATGAAGTTCAGTTTTATTAAATGCATCATGAAGATAATTACTAATGGATTGAAGGAAACATTAATGATTCATTCCTTTCATTCAATCTTCTAAACTTTTACTCACTTAAAGTGCTATTCGGCGTAAACCATCAAACCATTCCTTACGCTATTCCTACCTGGTCACTCATCACAGTCGATAAAGTTCTGCTTGTACCTACAACTTTCCTTTCACGGTAGCGACAGCGCTTTGAGTCAGTTTCGAGTCATCATGGACCATCAAAACCCAAGAAAAGCGGCGATGCGTGGAAAGGAAAATATTACCAAATATGAACAGCTCTTCGAATTCTATATTGACTTCAGTCCTCACATCCTGTCCCTCGTCGATGGTGGTTGCCCACATTCTGACCAACTGTTCTTAAAAACTCTCGAAAGTAAAAAGTTTGGTAGATAAACATCGCTTTTGTCTGTTCCGACATTGGAAGTGGATCCGGAAAATGATGACGATGACGCCGACGACGACGACAACGACGACACAACACCTCCAGACTGACACCGTCTTGGTGACACTCCGGCTGCTGTCATCGCGCCTTCGTACAAACTCCCGAGCACCTGGAGGGTTGGACCGTTGTTTTTATGCTTCTCGCTCACCGACTTTCAGCTCAAGATGAAAGCAAAGACACAATCTTCCCGACTGCGAAATTGGTATCATCATTGGACAATGGCGGGTTTCTTCTTGCAGCTTCGCGGGAATATTCTTACCACCCGCACACCCTGACGCAAGTCCCACGCCTCCCGCTCACCTGTGCGTCATTATCATTTAGTGCGAAATTAGAAAATAATTGCTTTTTCTTGTTATTTATTTCCACAAAACATTCAAGTATTCATCATTAAAAAGCGCCACCGCGCGTCATTAAAAGCAGTCTGGGGTGGGTTTGGAGCAGTCTCGAGACTTGGGCTTGCGTGTTCTTGGACTGGCGAGTCCTTTCCGTGGAGATAGGGAGGCGTAAGATAGAGCATAATGAAACTCGAACGCAACATCTTCATTTGCTGCGTTTTCGATCTGATGCTGTCTGATTCTCTGGTCCGTCTGATGTGTCTTTTAAGCTTTTGGAAAAGTTGGTCACTAGTAGAAGGAACTGGAAGTGGGACGGAAGACGAAGAAAAGTCTATCTCCCGATGGGAAACTTATAAGAAATAAAGCAAAGAAGATGTATCGATGCTTTCCACTTGAGACATTGGGTTCATTCGAATGCGTGATTAGTGCAGGACAGCTAATGGTAACAATGTTGGTTATATTCTTGTAACGAACAGAGTATCAACGCACAAACAATCTCATGCTATGTAAAACCTAGAAACAAACCTGATCCATACTTCATTTGGCAACAGTTCACGAGATGTAAATCCATCAATAAAACTACAGAAACAAGTTCATGCTGACTTCGATAGCAAGAGCACGACAGCTTACCAACATCTGCAGCACAAAACCGCTGGCAATCGACCAGGACTCTCAAACGACTCTATCCCATAGGCTCTGCGACCAAACACATGCAATTCCGAATGAAGATTGACACATAAATTTCCTTCCGAAACTAAACTGTCACACGCTGGAGCAAAACGCTCCTGGTTGATTCGAGCCCTCTGCCGATAGTTTTCCCTTTGACGTCCGTTGTGTTCCTCTCAGTACTTTCCTTTCCCGCTACTGCAGCAGAACCTTGTGATGTGGCTTTACCAATTTGGGAGTTTTCAGCCGTCTGTCAAGCCGGGTGACGTTTAACATATTCATTCACAGGAAATTGTGTGTTGCCTTCGCCAGCGTCACATAAACTGCATATGCTCTGAGAAAAGATGTATTGAAATAAACATGTTACTGTTCACTCTACTTGTAATGAACGAGCCTGTAGTTTGAGGAATCGTTTGTTGGGTGTAAAACAAGTCAATTATTGTATTCTTGTGGAAATTTATATTGAAAATCTTTAGAATGAACGGACTGGTGAACGAATCTTGTTGGTTAGATCTTCTATTGGACAAATTCTTGGACGATAAGTTTAAATTATCAAGCTGACCTCATCATACGAACAAAAAACAGCAGCTCAAGCTGGAATTCATGTAAAATTTAAATATTGTCTTCTGTCTTACACCAACGTCAACAACGCAAACCACAAACCGTATCACTTCTTGCTGCAACCAACAGAAATGAGACCAATTGAAACATTGAGATGAATCAATATCGCAAAAGAAAACCCAAAGCTGTCTTTGAAATGTTACACTGACGCTACAGAGGACAGGGACTTGGTGTGGTGGGATGACTCCTCGAATCCTCCCAGACCAGCACAAATGGTTACCAACGAATGATGATTGATCGGCAATGATGAAAGATGAAAGAATGTTTTATTTCAATAAGCCAATAAGCCAATATTGATTCGTAATTTCAGCGCGCCTTAAGCATCTGCATCAGTTACACTGTTCGGTAGTGCTTCTCGGTTTTAGCACGCCCAATCGAAAGGAAGTAAATTACGCATTCAACCATGAATGCTTTCATCTTTCGTTCTTTTCTACGAAGGCATTTAAGAAGTTCAATGGGATGCTTGAAGTTTTTTGATTTCGAATATAAAGGATTGAAAAATAAGTTCATTTGAAAAAAATTATGATTTTTTTTATTTATTTTTTTTTAGTCCAACGAAGTATTTTATATCTGCGTTTAAAAACGCTTTACCTCGGCAAAAAGCTATTGATATGAAAAAAATTCAAATGATGATTTACTATTTCAGACGTTAATTTCACCATAGCATAATCAAGCATATACGAGCAAAAGCAATGCAAAAGTAAAAGAAAATCAAACATGCAGGTACGTACAAGGTCTCAAAAGAATGAATTAAAAACAAAAAACAAAGGGTAACATGTTTGTTTGAATGTCTCTCTCTTGACTTGGCAATTTAACACAATATTTGTCGTTACTCATCGCACGTAGAACCGTCTTAACCGCCTGTGTTGGTATTTAGTTAAAGACAATCAAGAGCATACATATATTGAAATTTCTGTTACCTTTATTTCGCGTTCTTTTCGAGATCGCGAAAGCGTGAATTAAAAATAGCCCACTATGGGTTGGACAGAGGCCATTAAAATTTAGCAGAAGCTGGTAACTTAAAATCATTTTAGAAATCCTGCTGCTAAACATACTTACGATAAAATGTATGTGCACTAAGACAGAACACTCTTATTAAAGAAATCTTAATCACGAGAGTTTTTTGTAGCCTTTAATAATTCGGTCAAAGTTTCTCGCCATGTCTTGATTGAAAAGAAATAAAATGCATATATAAGCAAAAATATTTTTTTATTAGAATGTTATTGATTTCTTATATAATGTTTTCAACTACCTTCGTCAAACGCATTTGTTTCTGTACCAAATTGAGGTATCGAGAGTCTTCTTGTGACTCGAAATTGTATGCCTAAGCAGAGCATACGAGGAGTGCAAATTCAATTTTCCAATACGGAACATGCATATGGTACAGGGATAAACGACACCGCTTGCACAACCTTCCTCACACTGTTGGTAATTACAGTGAAGCTGTACTAACATCCCTTTCTGTGCTTCATCCCTTCACCGACGCAATGAAATGGAAACAACGCAGCACACAGCGCTTTTCACACCTCACCGGTCGGTGGGCAACCGGTTTACTGTAACAAGCATGCGAACAATAATAAATACACCGTGCCAAACCTGACCACGATTAAAGCACCGACAGGTGAGAGAACGAGCACAACCAGACAGCAGAAAACAACACGAAAAAAAACCACACTGAAACCCAACATCGGATATTGTTAAGGGAAAATATAATCAACGAACGGTAAACCCAAACTGTTTACAGATTGATTACCGTGTTCGGGTGTTTAATGGTTCTCTTCGTTACGGGTTTCAGTTCTTTCCATCATTTTTGTCCACTCGTTATTTACGGATACCGGATAGAAAAGTCACATTTTTTGTGAGCACTTAAGAGGAACTGAGATTGAAGAATTTGGTAACAACAAAAAACAAGACATTTCTCATTTTTATTGATGTAGACGAGCAGGTGTTCTGGAGACATTGTCATTAGTCGACAATCACTTTGCAAAATGTTCAAAATACCCCGAACTAAGAATGTTGGTAGTCAGCACTTACCACTCGTTTTGGTTTGCTAACATATTTATCTCAGAAGTTAATCACAATCGAAGATTTTTTTAACAACACCATATTCGTTAAATATTGGACACAAAGACGATGCTTTTAACCATCCATATCAACCATATCATTAAAATTTCCGTAACCATAAAGACACATCAATTAATGTTTCAATTATTAAAAGACATGAAGCATTCGAATATAAATGTAGATAACAATCGACTCTTAATTAAACTAACTAACTTTAAAGAGAACATCTACGGTGTAAGCCAGTTGAATGATATTCTAAGTGAAAATATTGTTCTAAACACGTTGCAAACAAATTGAAAAACATTACATAAACCTTTGGAAAAGCACCAAACATTTTATGTACGTTTCTTAACAGTTTGAGCTATCGTTCCCTCAATGACCGGAACATAAACATGCGGTCATTCAAACGAAGCGAACCAACCATCTACCCGAACACGGTAATCAAACTGTAAACAGTTTCAGTGTATCGTACGTTGATTATATTTTCCCTTAACAATATTGGATATTGGGTTTCTCTGTGGTTTTTTTTCCGCGCATTTTCCTTCTAGCAATCTGCTGTCCGGTGGTGTTCGTTCACTCATCTGTCGGTGCTTTAATCGTGTGCCAGCTTTGGCACGGTGTATTTATTATTGTTCGCACGCTTGTTACGGTAAACCGGTTGCCCACGAACCGGTCAGGTGTAAAAAGGGCTCTGTACACCGTTGACGGAGCCATTTCCATTCCAGTGCGCACGTGAAAGGATGAAACACAGAAAGGAATGTTGTTACCGGTGCAACTGTTCATTACAAATGGGTGGCGGAAGGTAGGAAAAAGACGTGGACGTGTTTTTCCGAGCTGTGTGTCTGTGTCAGAGTGGAAAATTTTATCCAACACCTGTAAGGATGATCGTAAGCTCCGTGTGAAAATACATCCCACTGCATAGCGTGCCGCAGTTCTTCCTAACTCTTCGGTGATATAAGTGAAATTGATTTGCAATGAGCGTATACAAATTGGATCGTTAATAATTTAGGATTAAAAAAACCAGGTTAAGGACATCAACGCTCAATAAATATAGTTATTGATAAAGATAAAAGATTAATTAGGTTTAGCTTAACGATCAAGTTCTTTATCCTTGTTTTAGTCATGTTTGCAAATGTGAATAGAGGTTGTAACCCAAAGTGAGCATTCTTAATTTTATTTTCATGCGTTCAAAACCAAAACGAACAGAGAACTGATAAGTGTGCTCGGTTCTTGGTTCATTCTTATTTGCGTTGAACATCAACACAGGCATTATGATTTCCCTATGACGGAATTGTTGGCCATTACTCTTGAGATGATTTACAAACACGAGGTGTATCTCTCGGGACTAATTCAGATTTGTTTTCAGGTCCGATCGAAACCATTGGCCAGTTTTTTTATTGCCAAACCCGTAAAAGAGTCAGACGAAGAGCATCCGTCTCGAAGGTAAACACATTCTGATGCACGGAAAAACGGGAGAATGAGAGTTATATCTGTGCTCGAAGCCGAAAAAAGACACTCGACCAGATGCGTGTTGTTGTTGTATGTTGATTTTGGCATTCTTTTGAGAAACGGTGAGCTCGTGTTTGTTTGCTCGTTCGTCATATCTAGGGACGACATTTATGTGACGGCTAATAAATCATCATTTGAATAGTAGTTTCTTTTACCACGCTGTTGAGACACAATTTTGAGCTGCAAAAGAGATGCAGGTTATTTGAAACATTATTGATTGAAAGTTAACAAGTTGATAAGCAATAAAAAATTGACAGTGTAAGAATTTAATTGATGAACGAACAAACATTCGAATTTTGCAAGATAATCAACACTGCATTCGAAGGGACGGTCCAAATAGTATTCGCTAATAGGTCGTATCATGTAATACTTTGTGTTGTGAGCACCCGGTTGGTCGGAAAATTAAGGGACGTATCCGGTGACCGCATTTCACACTCATACAACCCTTCTGGTAACTTTCCTTTCAGAATTATTTTGTTTTTCTGACCATTCACACACACACATTGTCCCCAACCGACCAGGGGATGAGTGTAAAACAATTAAATTTTCATGCTGGTTCCTGTGCAGTGATGTGGAAATCGGCTTTGTCCGTGCGGTTGGTGGAGTGAAAGCCACAGTGTGAAAATGCTAACGCACTTTGACGAAAATCAAAATGAGAAAAACCAACGGGATAAACCGAATAAAGTCAGCGTTAGTCATGGGCGTTTTTGTACACATAGCCAGATGAATGATTTTTTTTTTGTTTTCGATGCATGGGCGAAATCGATGGCCTAAAAAAAAGTCTAATGGAAAAACCACAAAATGCTTCCACAAAGAAATTCCAACATTGGCTTTGTCACCTATATTGGGTGTGCCATTGTTTACATGTGGAGGTTAATATATTTAATGCTTCATTACACAACGACCATTTGCTGTTAGTTACAAAGCCATACTAATAGTCACCTTACTCGATCATCTCTGTGACGGTAGACATCAAACCGATTTTCAATTTCAACGCGATTATTTGGCATTTTTGGGCTAACCAAACATAACCAGTGAAGGAATGTTTCTTTTTACGGAGATAAAACACTCCATGACACCAGTGTCATGCACGTGGATACGTAATCATCTTGGAAGGTGGGTCACAACATTTTTCTTATTATTGTACTCTTAAAAATGGAGCATCCAGCTAATGGAAAACTTATTGCAAAATCGTGTGGCGTAAACCGTCCGCATAAAATCAATCCACTTTTCCGTTGACCTGTAGCCAAAACTGTGGTTTTGTACGTTTTTCTTCATCAGCAAGTGATTTGCTTCATAAAAAGCAGCTGAGGTCCTCTCCCAAAGTAGTTCTGATTTATGCGTTTTATATAGCTCCCGGTTAATACTGGCCCACCGGTGCGTCTTAAAATCCTGGTCATAAAATAATTCCAGTCAGGTGAGCACCTGTGCGTAAAAAGGCTTTCATTTTGAGTGATTCTGGCGAACAATTTTGGCCCATGGGAGAATTTGGACGCGAAATCGACAGTCGTGCGTGTTAAGCAACGACCAGAAGTACAAACATGGTTTTACGGTGTATTTTTGCCCCAAATGAGTCAGTTGCCGCTGTAAAGCATAAGAAAGTTATAAGACAGCTTATTGCTACCTAAGAGTATTCGCTAAATGTAAAGTTACTTAAAAACTTTTTACAAAGCACAAATAAGAGTCGACCGTATGACGAAAAAAAAAATTTAAAATCTTTAAGCTGGGTCAACAAAAATGAGAAAACACTATTCTATTGACATCATTGCAGCATTATTGGCCGATTCATTGAAACCTTGCTCGTACTTTCGTGCCGTTTTATGGTAAAAGAACAAACAAGTTTAAGACGCATTAAGAACTTTTTAAATGCCTTCGTAGTAAAGAACGAAAGATGAAAGCATTCATGGTTGAATGCGTAATTTACTTCCCTTCGATTGGGCGTGCTAAAACCGAGAAGCACTACCGAACAGTGTAACTGACGCAGATGCTTAAGGCGCGCTGAAATTACGAATCAATATTGGCTTATTGGCTTATTGAAATAAAACATTCTTTCATCTTTCATCATTGCCGATCAATCATCATTCGTTGGTAACCATTTGTGCTGGTCTGGGAGGATTCGAGGAGTCATCCCACCACACCAAGTCCCTGTCCTCTGTAGCGTCAGTGTAACATTTCAAAGACAGCTTTGGGTTTTCTTTTGCGATATTGATTCATCTCAATGTTTCAATTGGTCTCATTTCTGTTGGTTGCAGCAGGATGTGATACGGTTTGTGGTTTGCGTTGTTGACGTTGGTGTAAGACAGAAGAAAATATTTAAATTTTACATGAATTCCAGCTTGAGCTGCTTTTTTTGAATGATGAGGTCAGCTTGATAATTTCAACTAATCGTCCAAGAATTTGTCCAATAGAGGATCTAACTAACAAGTCACAGTTCGCCAGTCCGTTCATTCTGTAGATTTTAAATATAAAATTCCACAAGAATAAAATAATTGACTTGTTTTACACCCAACAAATGAATCCTCAAACTACAGGTTCGTGCATTGCTAGTAGAATCAACAGAAACATGCTTATTTCAATACATCTATTCTCAGAGCACATGCAGTTTATGCGGCGCACTCTTTGCTGGCGAAGGCAACACACAATTTCCTGTGAATGAATATGTTAAACGTCACCCGGTTTGACAGACGGCTGAAAACTCCCAAATTGGTAAAGCCACATCACAAGGAACTACTGCAGAAGTGGGAAAGGAAAGAACAGAAAGGAACACAACGGACGTCAAAGGGAAAACTATCGGCAGAGGGCTCGAATCAACCAGCAGCGTTTTGCACCAGCGTGTGACAGTTTAGTTTCGGAAGGAAATTTATGTGTCAATCTTCATTCAGAATTGCATGTGTTTGGTCGCAGGGCCTATAGGATAGAGTCGTTTGAGAGTCCTGGTCGATTGCCAGCGGTTTTGTGCTGCAGATGTGGGTAAGCTATCGTGCTCTTGCTATCGAAGTCAGCAGCAACTTGTTTCTGTAGTTCTATTGATGGATTTACATCTCGTGAACTGTTGCCAACTGAAGTATGGATCAGGTTTGTTTCTAGGTTTTACATATCATGAGATTGTTTGTGCGTTGTAATTCTGTTCGTTACAAGAATATAACCAACATTGTTACCATTAGCTGTCTTGCACTAAACACGCATTCGAATGAACCCAATGTCTCAAGTGGAAAGCATCAATACATCTTCTTATGCTTTATTTCTTATAAATTACCCACAAGAGCCAGGCTTCGTCTTTCGTCCCACTTCCAGTTCCTTCTACTAGTGACCAACTTTTCCAAAAGCTTAAAAGACACATCAGACGGACCAGAGAATCAGACAGCATCAGATCGAAAACGCAGCAAATGAAGATGTTGCGTTCGAGTTTCATTATGCTCTATCTTACGCCTCCCTATCTCCACGGAAAGGACTCGCCAGTCCAAGAACACGCAAGCCCAAGTCTCGAGACTGCTCCAAACCCACCCCAGACTGCTTTTAATGACGCGCGGTGGCGCTTTTTAATGATGAATACTTGAATGTTTTGTGGAAATAAATAACAAGAAAAAGCAATTATTTTCTAATTTCGCACTAAATGATAATGACGCACAGGTGAGCGGGAGTCGCGGGACTTGCGTCAGGGTGTGCGGGTGGTAAGAATATTCCCGCGAAGCTGCAAGAAGAAACCCGCCATTGTCCAATGATGATACCAATTTCGCAGTCGGGAAGATTGTGTCTTTGCTTTCATCTTGAGCTGAAAGTCGGTGAGCGGAGAGCATAGAAACAACGGTCCCTCCAGGTGCTCGGGAGTTTGTACGAAGGCGCGATGACAGCAGCCAGAGTGTCACCAAGACGGTGTCAGTCTGGAGGTGTTGTGTCGTCGTTGTCGTCGTCGTCGGCGTCATCGTCATCATTTTCCGGATCCACTTCCAATGTCGGAACAGACAAAAGCGATGTTTATCTACCAAACTTTTTACTTTCGAGAG
>KZ062082.1:176348-219086 GCA_002091835.1 Anopheles maculatus
GAAGTGGGCAACCACCGTCGACGAGGGACAGGGTGTGATGACTGAAGGCAATATAGAAGTCGAAGGGCGGTTCATATTTGGTAATATTTTCCTTTCCACGCATCGCCGCTTTTCTTGGGTTTTGATGGTCCATGATGACTCGAAACTGACTCAAAGCGCTGTCGCTACCGTGAAAGGAAAGTTGTAGGTACAAGCAGAACTTTATCGACTGTGATGAGTGACCAGGTAGGAATAGCGTAAGGAATGGTTTGATGGTTTACGCCGAATAGCACTTTAAGTGAGTAAAAGTTTAGAAGATTGAATGAAAGGAATGAATCATTAATGTTTCCTTCAATCCATTAGTAATTATCTTCATGATGCATTTAATAAAACTGAACTTCATGTTATGATTTTGTTGTGTAATGGTAATTCGTTCGAAAAACAACTGTTGGTTAATGTGTTGACTCTTTTTTATCCTTCGACGTACACGGTAGCTTAAGACGAGCTTAATGTGGCCTACTGGGAGCTCATATTTCACGAGATCCAAACTTAAATCCTCCACCGTACGCCAGTATCATTGTTTGACGCTCATGTTTTTCTGCTAGTTATGTCAAAGCTATCCGTGCCCTTATCGGCCTGAACTGTTCGCGATTTCCTTTTGTTGGATCGTGTAGAAAAACTCCAGGCCCTCTTTCACGATACGAACTTGCATCATCATCATCATCATCATCATCATCATCGGTGGTATAATCTCCATCAGATCGTCAAGTCAGCGAGAAGCGTTCGCAGAAAATCACACTCGCCCGGTGAAAATCTCCAAGGAATCAAAGCTTCCGTGCCGTGTGGAGTCATTTGCTGTGCTGCTAATTATTCGCCCAGCTCCGGCGCGTATCGCTGGCTTTGGTCCGGCCGTCGTTATCATGTGCGACATGGCCACACGGTGCTACTTGCACAAACTATCGTTTTATTCGATTCGGGGACGTTGCTCACGGCGTCCACCCGGTGCAAGAAGCTTTCTGCAGAAGTGCATTGAAACAACTCCCTCGACAGACAAGCTTTCTGCAGAAGTGCATTGAAACAACTCCCTCGACAGACAGTCCATTTGTGGCTCTAGCGCTTCAGGAAAGGATGGTCCGCACAGGTGACGAGGACGGGATGTGCATCATGATCTATCGTTTGTCCGAGATTTGGTAATTTGATCTACAATACCTCGGTCGCGAACATGGTCCAGAGTAGACTCGCCGAAGCATCAGCCGTTCCCACGGGGGAGGTTTCGTAAAACTTTGTGGTCATCGAACCCATTTTCATGAATCGAACAAATGCAGTATTCGCCGGTTGACTGCGCCGGTCGTCGGCTGGTACTGGAAACTGCAGAAAATGCATCATGGCTTTTTGGGGTTGGACGTTAATCCAACGTTCCCAGGCAGCGTAGTAACATGTGCCGCACGACAACTCGTGTTCCAATGTTCCATCCACCAGCAGTGTTGTCGTTCTATGGCCACTCAAACATCCGGAGCAAGCAGAAGGACAAACATCGGGCCCATTGTACCGAGGCCGCGTGTTTTCCCATGTTGTGCGGAAACGAAAACAAATTCCGGCACCTTCTGCTTTGACAGTTGATGACGCAGGAACATCGCTACCTTGTGTGGCTTCGCTTCCAGTTTTGTACAGTGGCCGTTGCAATGTCAGACACTGAGAACGATAATACTAGGGCACTCATTGGGTATTGCGTATGTGTTGATCATGGCAATGGACGATTCAAGCTTTCTGGAAGTGTGAGAGAGAGATAAATTCCCAGTCTCGTTTCGTGAGTAATAAACGTTGTAGAACTAATCGGAAAGAATCCGTCGATTCGGGTGAATCTCTCGTGAAAGTTTAGTTGGACATGAGACATAAGTTTTGTTATCTGATTTATATTTTGTAGCAATGTGTCGTCCTATAGCCGGTTAAGATTTAACATATGTGGTATTCTGTTCTTTATTCTTTCGTTTGTTTGGACTCTTGAGCCTACAAGCAGGAATCATATTCGTTTGTTTTATGTTGAGCTTTTAAAAGATTATAATAAAATATACGAGATAGAGATGAATAGTAAGTACATTGAAATCGTAGGTCGATTATTGAAGTATTTATTAGGGAAAGGTTAACTGTGAGGTAAACTGTAGCAAAATTCTTAACAAAATTGCATTCTTGTTATCATTTCCATTGCTGTTTGTATTTGTCCTCGTCCTTACTGCTGTATCCAATACTTAGAGACCTCACCATCGCTTTCTGAGTATAAAGTGCATCAAGTCACTGATCGTTAGATCTCATCAAGTACGGCAAGATGGCAAAGGAAGGATAGAAAACAGTCTTTATTTTTGCGGGAAACTTTCTTCTGCAACTTGCTTTATGAAATTTCTACTTTTCTGAGTTACAGAACCGAAACCTTCCAAGTAAACTTTCCCAGCATCCAAGAAAACGAGTGACCGCGTCGCTGCATAGTTTCTTTGTCAATTTTGGCTTTGCGAGTCCTTTCCGCCAGAGTCCCAGCGTTGGTCACAGAAATCTGTTTTTCGTTTTGTTTGTTTGGTGGAAAGTGTGTAACCTACATTTTCCATGCTGGTGTGGGTCGCTTCAAAGGTGTCATCCGTGTATCCGTTGATTCGTCGTCGCTGGTAGTCGCATCCACTGCAGTTTGCTGATCGTGAAAGTTCGCAGTCTTTGCTTCGGGTTGAAAGCTTACCAACGAAATCATAAGCTGTGACGAAGCGCACGGATGGAACGCCAGATGGAAACAAAGACAAAAGTTTTCCGCTAAGTAACGGAAGCGTAAATAACAAAATTGTCTGCACAAAAGCGCATTCTGGAGTTCTGGGCTGATGTGGTGAAGGTTTTGGACGGCTTGAATTATACAGTGACTCTCAATATTATGTGGCGTCAAGGATAAGCTTGTGGTCACTGTAAGGCTGTCGGTAACTTCGATGAACAAAATTTGGTGTAACAAAAAGTAGTTAAACGTGCGAAATAGTGTTTATTGTATTGCTACTAAAGCTCTATAACGTAGGTAATGCACTCAGCTGGTCTCCATAATTCTTGAGTTAATGATTCAGGTTCAAATAAGTATAGGTGATCTTAAGTAAATAGGGTTCGTTACTTATTCAGCATAGAATTAATACGATGATTCTAACAACAAATAATGCAATTCAAATTCTAATAAGTATCATTCACTCTCACTGACTCCATCTTGCTCGTATCCAATATTTCATTCCACAACATACAATTTCTCAACAAGCTTCCAAACTATACAAATACCCTCAATTCCCGATACTCCCTGCAACTGTTTCATCAGACAGTGAATTACGGTACCAACAGACACATCGAGTTCCATAAAAAGAAATGAAAGGTAGTAAAAAACTGCAACCATTCCTGCAGCTAGAAGCCCGATAGCCGATCAAATGCATCGACAGCATCTAACAAGCGAAAAGGGCTACACCGAGGAACATCCGATCGAGCGAATGTAATAAAATGACCAAATGATGCAGTTCCGGTGAGTTTTCCCGGGCCGTTCTAGTCGACCGAGCACATTCGCCTGTTTGGGAAACCAGACACATTTGTCCAGCTTCACTGCACGGCACACAGAAGAATGCAATTAAATTCTACTTTGACTTAACGTTGTCTCGCCGAACGACCAGAAGCTGCAGCCAACGTGAGTCTGTACAATGAAAAATTCGCTTATGGGTGTATCGGGCTAGGAACGATTGGAAGTTTCGCAATTCGGAATTGATCAGGAGTACAGTTAAGGACAACAAAAAAGACAAGCAAATGTATAAACAATATTGCTTTCTAGCGGACTAATGGAGTGTTCTTAGCAGCAATAATTTGATTAGAACAAATTGTGTTGGGAAATTCTAAACGACATGTTTCAATACGATGTCCTTAAGATAAAAACCTCAGACTTTATTTGCGTCTTCATCGTGTCCTTGTCAGTAGAGGAACAAGAGTGGAAAACATTGACTCAACTTATGCAATATTGAATTCTGTGCACTTTTCTCCATTGAGTGGTTATTTCTATTTAATCGATTCAATAGTTGTTCATAACCAATTTGAGTGTGCTTAATGCAAACGGTGAACAGATTTATTTCTATTTAACGCCCAATGGCTGCACGCCCCAATTGATCACTTCAACGCTGCTCAATCGATTGATAAAAGTTCCGATGCTTCGATTGAAGGGCCGATGCCAGCTCAAATGGCATCGATCGATGCACTCCAGCCAGCAACAACATCCTCATTTCACCCACACACTCACGCTCATCGAACGCCAAACATGCACACACCTTCCACTTCCATGGATTCGCACAAAAACAACAGATAACATATTCGCTCTCGATGCTGGTGGAAGATTTATTCGTACCGAGTCCTTTTTCACAGTTGGGCCAGTAAAAAGAGTTTCCGTCTGTTGCTATCTCCCTGCGTCCTTCCCAGGGGTGGCTCCTAACATGCGTGTGCCTCATCCCACTGCATAGCGTTTCATCATATCCGCCGCCATGTTCATTGCTTTTGTGCTGCACTTAGATAAATAATTACTGCAGAATCGTATCATCATAAATTCATATTTCACCATTCGAATAAATTTAACGCCACCGTCCACAAACACACACATACACACACATGCATGCTCCAAAGTGCATCCGCTGTTGGGGTGAAACTAAGCATATTCAACACACATCCCTGCTGGACTGCTGGCCATCCATTGGAGGCTTCGGACTATCCAAACAAGTTAGTTTAGCGGCCAGTTTTTGGCTACCAATGGCGGCTCTGGCAATGGAGGATGGACGCGGATGGTGGACGGTGTCTACAGGGACTCAAAACTTTTTCCTATTTGTTGCATAAATATTCTTGATGGGTCTCTAGCCGATCGGCCGACAGTGGTGCAGTCATCCTGTTTTGTTTGGGAGCATCTGCATCAATGGCGCTGTTTGTGCGATAAATTCAAGCAATAATGGAGCACACAAAGGAGGACGAATAAAAAGTGCGCTGGCGTGCGTTGCAATACACCAACAAATAGCAAATCAGCGATCCGAAAATGTGACTCTGTGTAGCCAGTTGCAACGTTGTAGAACTGTTTACCTATCGTAAATAATGTTTATTTGGTGTTCAATCGGTGGATTTTTGTGTTTTGTTATCAGCATGTAACGGTGGCCTGTTAGTTTGAATTATTGTTCGACGACTATATTCAAACTTTTATATCCTTATTTAATATTTTTGTTCAAAATTGTTGTTCAAAACATCGTCGATTCCTGACATTGTATAGATCTTTCCTGCTTAATTTGTATCACATCTTGTTATGAAACAAACACGAGCAATGATTGATGAATTCGAAACGATTTATCCACCAGACATCGCCCACAAAGCAGTAAAACCTAAGGCCTGTATCGAACTTCAACGAATGATACTCCAGAGCGATTTGTTTCGCAACCAAGATAATTGCAAAATCCTTCAGACAGTCTCTTGACAGCGTTGATGGAGTCAAGTCAAAGATCAAGCTCGACGAGACTGTTGCGTAAACACTTCGTGTATCAATCACAAGCATGTAAAGTCCTGGGGAATATCCGTACTTCAGTAAGCCCGTGTGTCATTAGTCTACGAAGAATATTAAAACGTCTTGTGGTAATCCTACATTCGTCCACAGAACACTGTGCGTAACACGAATAGGCCCAAGAAGCATTTGTAGCTTCCGAACCAAGAAGCTTTAAAATTCGAAGCGTGTTTTTATGTTTTTGACAGGATATGTCAAGCTTCTTGACGACACGCTGATTGTTACTCTTGATGTTTACTGAGAGAATATGAGCATTTCACAGTAATACGTCTGTCTAATACCTTTTTACCATTTCAATAGATTGATAGAATATTGTCCTAGTCCATTGTGCGAATAATCACGAGCTTGTTTATCAATTTTCGCTTAAGAATATCCTTCTGAGCTCTGTGAAAACCCAATCCACTAGCTTGGCATCCGATAACCGGTTCTGGTCGCCTTATTTACTGCAAACTTTTCCACGACATGTCAACGGTCAAAGTTTGGGTCTGATTTATTGATTAAATTAGTGACCTGTTAACGCAATCAAACCTTCCCACGGTGTTTGATGTGGTGGGCGAGGTCCGCTGTTGAGGACACGCCACCCTTCAGCTCATTCGTTTGCCTCCTTACCTTCGTTAATCGAGATTTATTTTTACGTACGGGAGAATATCGTTTTTCTGTGTCGCTTAGATTTACGGCCAAAGTTGGCCCGGACCCTAGCCGAGGTGTTCCGAAAGTTCTCAAACCAGTTGGTGTAGTGGTTTGTGTGGTTGGGTACCGATATATTATTTTCTGCAGCTTTTCCAAACCATCTTGCTTCTGATCGTCGCCCGATACACAGCTGAGGAACTCCAATGATGCGATTTGTATCGCTTCTCGGAACTGTTGCGAGAGGATAATGTGGCCAATGGAATGCAAAGACAAGGCGTTCGTTAGCATTTTCAGGAAGTTTTGATGGGGAAAAACATGGCCAGACAACAAAACACGGAGCGAATAATTGGATGTAATGATGACTGGTGTGTTTTTGTGTCGGTTGGATAGGATCGAGCGCGGTCAATTGAATAGAAACCGATGGGACAGCAAGGTGTTCCCATCAACTTTGATATTGGCTAATGGAAGGAAACTGTGAGCAAGCCACAGAGCACCAAATTGTTGTGGCAAACTTTGAGATGGTTGTTTATTCACATTTTCGAATGCCAAGGCCATCAGTTAGGACAGAATGTGACTTGTGATAGTTTTTGTGTCGACTAGTAACACCGATTAAATACTTTCTTCTCAGAAATTCAGTTTTGTATTTATTTGATTCTTGAACCATAAGTATAGTCGCTACTGGATCGAAAGACTTGTGTTTTATGCAGGGAAATTCTTGGAGGATTAACCCAACACAAGCCAAACTAACCCAAGGAAGAGATATGTCCTACGACATCCAACCAGTATCTGCAGTCAAACGCGAACCAAACGTTCTGGCACCAACTCCTTAGTCTAGAAAACGCATGCACTGCTTCTTCATGTCTGTGTAACACAGCTAAGCCTCCACGCTATCAGGCGTCCCACAAGTACAGACGCAAGCTATGAGGATAGCTGTTATTAATTTTCATTTGCAGTTTCGTGTATGTTGTGTATGTTGCGTTCCGAGGATGCGAAGTCTCCAGTGCCGAGCTGTGCCCATGCAGAAAACAGAGGATGTACAACAGTTGCAGCTTTGTGGGCATGGAGGCTTTCAGCAAATGAAAGTCTTGCTGCTGGAGTATCGCCTGAAGTGGTCGTGGTGGTCGTGTGGTTGGGTGGAAATTTGCGAGACACTTGAAATAACGGCGCTGGTTGCATCCTTTTTGATAGACGATGGCCAAACACCACGGCACCAGGCGAGAGGGTGGGCCTGAGAGTGAGGTAGCTTAAATAGAAATTAATGGGATGGAACTACATGATGGTACAATTTATTGCATAACTTTAATTTAATAAGAGCTAGATTAGCCCTTGAGCATTATATCATGTGCAATGATGTCGGATCTCGGAAGACGAGCGATAACAAAAACGAGAAAACGAGTATTTGTTCAAGCAAAGATAAACAAAATAAGGCTTTAAAGTGCAATTATATAAGAGTGAAGCTTACAATACACAGACCAGTTTTCTTAAATGTATGAAATACGGCTTCGAAACAACATTCCATCAGCAAACATGACCTGCTCTTACAGTCATCAAACAATAAAATAGACCTTCAGTTAAGAACCATCGTCATGGTTTTCGGTCCTGCAACTAGCCTGCTTAATATTGGTTCTGTTCTCAAATAGCTCATACAAATTATAACATTGCAGCGTTAATACTGCTGTTGAAAATATTGCTCGTGATAAATGAGTTATGTTGACTTTTACTGCATCGCACCAAGTTATGGCAGAGTCGTATCATATTTATATTCATTCTCGGCAGCGCAATCACTGCAGCCACACGTAGATCATTGTGTACCGAGCGGTCAAAGGGCTCCGAGAAGCTGAGGCTATGTGGAGCACGATGCCACGGCCAGAGTTGGATGTCCGAGGACTCGCTGCATGTTTCGTCCAACGGATACATTTTGGGTGTCCATTCTGTCTTGGAGGTGGTCCCACCGTGCTCTCTTATTTCCACAAGACACTAGTCCCAGCGTCAGGAGAGAAAACTCCAGCGCTTTTGTAACCGAATGCCCTTTCTGGTCGGCATCAGCTCCTTGCCAGGCGATGGCGGTGGAGATGGAGAACGAAAGACGATAAAACTTTATCCATTATGTACAAGTTGCATGTGCCGAGCGATGAACGGTTCGGAAGCGGAAAATGTTCACATTGGCCCCACCTATGCGAGATTCCTGGAGGGAAAATATAGGAAGCTGATTCGGGGAGTAACTGACGGCACAAATTCAAAACAAAGGTCCCGTGAGTGTGGAATAGCCGGAAACATCCCGGAGAAATAAAGAGCCACATGTTCGTGGTCCGTGGTCTCTATCCGCAGGGTATTTCGGCTAGCCTAAGTGCTTTCACCACCAGAAGAAAACTGCGTCCGAAGAAAGGATGTGGGATGCGCTCCCGTTTGTCTGTGTGTGAGTGTGTGTGTGTGTGTGTGAAGGGACAGAGTGAACCACCTAATGAGACGAGAGAACTGAGAGAGGGTCTCAGAATTTTCATTGAAAATAGTTTGTTTAGCACTTACTTGCTCGTTCAAAGAAAAGTGTTTATTTATGGGATAATTATCATGGTGATGTTGGCCTTGATGTACGGAGTTTCATCGTTGACTTGAAAACTAAGGGAACGAGTAGAAGGAAGAACTCCATTGAAGTCTCCTCAAATCCCATTAGTCCAGGGTTGATATCATATGCCACCTTGTTTCTAGAAGATCTCAAGTCTGTCAGCTGTTACCGAAGTGTAGTTAATTGTGTGAAAGCTGAAGAAAGTGTGTGATGGGTTGGATTCACTGGATTATGTCATCTGCCACCATGTGAAATATTGTAAACGATCTTAGTTTATAATGTGATAGGAGATGCGCCAAAACATATCGCAATTACCCCGTTAAAGCACGATTGATAATGAACAATTCAATTGAACTGTCTTGAGAAATAATCCTTGTGGTAATGAATTCTGATCTTCTATTCTGAAACAACTAAGATTATGTGCGAAAACTTACAGCGATGTTGATCGAGATGTAGTAGTAATTGCAAGTGTCTAGTTTTTTAACCGACAGCAGCTATAGTATTCAATTTTATCGAAGCTTGAACTTACTATATCACACATTAGAAACCACGGGTCAATTTCTATATATTTATGTGCAATTATACATCCAAGATTTGACATTTGTTCAAAATTGAATTGCAAAAGTCCCTTATTTATCCATATTTCTCGATGAAGTCTACTAAAAACCAATATTTCTTCGGACTTATTTCCTGTACCGTCCTAACGTCACAGCTAAACGATAGAGACTTAGTAAGACTGAGTAAAAATGTGAGACTGAATGAAAGAGAATGAGCGAGAATAGGAGAGAATGAGAGAGAATGAGATGCCGCATGTTTGGAGGACAATATTAACATTCCCGGGTTTGGCTGTGGCTTTGGCTTCAAATGTACGTCGAAGGCAATTTGCTGTTACTTCTCGCACAGAATTCGGCAAGTGTTGGGCTTGTTGTAAATTGGTACGCCATGCTGTGCCTTCCGGTGCTGAGTCGGAATAATATGGCGCCCGAACAGGACGACGCCGCTGGTGGTATCATTTAAAATCTCCTATCGCGTTGACTTTACACAACACCGTTCCTCGGAATTCAACGCACCCGTTGTGGGCGGTGTACGATGGTGTCGGTGGGCTTGTTGGTAGTTGTGTTGCAATGGCACTATCGCTCAGCGGGTTATCTTTCACTGCTGCATGTTCTGTGTGGTATTATTATTCTGCAACATTTTCCACGAAGCGCTTGTATGTTTAAAAGTATGAAAGAATTCGTTTAAATGTAAAATATGTTTCCACGCTGACATGCACACAAACGGTGAGTCTTGTCAGGTGGCAATAAGTCCGCGATTTCCATGTAAAATTATCCTTTTGTCAATACGTCATGATGCAGCAGCAATCGATGAGTTTGAATGAAGTTTTGGGGTCAGATTTCCCAAATGCAACCGATTTATCGCAGGATGTGCTTCGATGCTGCTGGCAACGGAAATAGCCAACAATTGGATGGATATTGTCTGAAGAGCTGTGCCGTTGAAGCTGCTGATGCTGATGAAAATGGGAACACACCGTCCGTTCAGCGAATACACAATCAGATGGTCTGTTTGCATGGAAATTTACGCGCAGCAATTAACTGACCTTCTGATCCTTAAGAGCGGGCCAGAGCGAGCAGCTGGACTTGGGGTGGACGACGGTAGGACTCATCGCTTAGCCGGAGAACCGGAAATTGAAACAAATGTACCAGCAACAGCAGCCAAACAGGAACACGACACCAGTATCATGCTCAGTGAGTCTGACTGCCTGACTGACACAACATGGGCACAAACAAATATCGCTGTGGAGAGGAGCTCACCATCATTGACCGGATGTAGAACATGGGAGGCACAGGCCATCATCTCGGGTTGGAGCGTTAAGGCAGTGAAGGGTGATGCATCCTGTTCGTGTGACCTACCGACGGACCTCGATACAGCAGGATGTCGGTGGAGGGTCGCTTTTGTTGGATGCCTCTTTTCATCGTGTAAAATAATTACGGCTCGGTTTGAGGTTACCTGATGAACCTGATGTTGCTGATGGTTGCTTATTTCTGCATGCATAAACGAACTTTTGAAATGCTTTTTTATAAACGGGAGTAGCTTTCAATGATGTTTTACAATGTTTTTTACTTCAAAACTGAACGAGAAAGGCCTTTTGTTGGTTGAAGGTAGAAAATACAGCATTATCTTTGAATTTATGGTATAATAAACAGCCCACAATTGTTCCACGTAGCTATCTGTACCGGCTGAAAACAAAAGAGTGTTTCCTAATGAATGATCATCAAAGGCAACACCGTTTCTTCTGATAGCATACAGCTGCTTAGAAACTCGCTCCACTTCAGACGATTGTTTATTTGTAAAACACCTTCAACACTGGTTGGTGCTGTAATTTAACCCAAAACGAGACAAAAAGAGATGAGCAATGCAGACGACGATGGGTAATTGTCTCCTGCTACCTAAGCTCCGACCATCTTCCGAAGGTGTTCATGCAAGAGAATTCGTTGAATAACAGCACCGCTTTCACGGTTGAACGGCAAATGCTATTTCGTCCATGTATCCCATTAAACTTAACGTAATTACGGCGATAATTGATGTAACACAAAGTTTTGTCAATTGCTTCGAAGGAATGTGCCATACATTAGCACGTCATGTGTGTGTGTGTGTCGGAGAGAATAAATAAAGTTTTACGTGACATGCGAGCAGCTGGGCTGTCGTGCGGAATAAGCAGCTCAGCATCGAACGAGAATGGATAAGACAAATGTTTTGAAATGTTGGATACGGGAAGCAGTGAGTTTGATCACGGTTATTTAACGTTCTAGTGGTGTTAAACATTGTGAAGAAGAAGTTGGCGAAATTAAAGGAAGAAGTCCATCATTGTTTATCTAGAAATTTCAAAGAATGCGTCATAAATTGCGCTTATAAAAGGATGTGAGACATTTCAGCTGTGTTTACATTTCACAAATTATTTATTTTTTATATAAAGCATCAAGAATTTCAACATTGTATCGCAGCAATAGCTCAGGGTATCAGTTTGTAGTTGCAAAATAAAAGCTTTGGAATGATTGCTCGGGAGCTTTGAAGATGCATTCTCTCCTTAAAGCTCATCCTTAAGCAAACTTCGGAGAGAAGAACGACGAAAACTATGAGACTCCCCAGAGAGTATTCTTGGTTCTGGCTTTGTCGTGGAGAGAATCTTCCTGAAATCAGCTGATCTGCATTGGCTTGCACGAGAATCGTCGTTCCTTGGAAATCGCTTATCGACACATCGCCCAACACAAGCCACAAGAAATGAAGATTTTGTCGTCGCTCACGATGTGTCAGCAATAATTCATCGAGAAAACACAAAGCAAGCGACCAGTCCGATGCTTGCATTAATTCAATGTCAAATGGCCACCACATTGACCTTAAATTCCGTAATAGGTTTAGGTCAGGTCAGACAATCTGGCAAGAGCTGTGACTGAGCTAAGCGTTGGTTTGTTGTTGGGACTCGGGGTGGTCAGCAAGGATCAGGTTTTATCTTGTGGATAAATTATTCATGATCGGTGGGATAGATCGGTCAAAAGGATCCAGTTTCGTAAATGATTTATATCCTGAGCGTCTTGCCTTTCAAATCCTTTTATCGGATACCTAAACATTGGAGTTTTGCTGACGATTTAATGAATTGATCCATGTTGGGTTGACTGAAGTTTTTGTTTTATTTTAGTTAATGTTATAGAAGGATGTTTTGTTGATTCAAAGCAAATAATCTGGCTTAATATGGAGTCATATTGTCGAGAAATTACTGGATATGTTAGTTGATGATTTAGTTGTCGTTCGATGTCTAGACATCACACGCATAACTACTATTTAAAGATAGACATAATATCATCTGCTTTATCTTTACACACTTGAGAATGGGGTAAAAAATAAACGGTCAAAATAAAGTCACCCTTATGCACAGTACCCCGACATCTTTGGTGTCTTAGAGTTGGTCGAATATTTACACAACTTTCCATCGATGCCAAGCCATCTGAACGCACGTTTATCGCATCTAGCCTCATCCATCAAACAAGTCGGGGCAAAGGTTAAGCAAATGACTGACTTGTGACAGACCTGAGCCACAGAACCGCCGACGGCCGCAGATGCGAAGCGACAGTGACACATGATGCGGATGATGGATTATTGCCTTGGCGATGGATTTGAGTGCTGTGGTCGACGGTTTCGTTGGTCGACAAATAATTGGCCCACCCAGAAGATGATACATTTCGCACGAGATCAAACTTTGTAATATGTAACTGTGGGTGATGATGGCGAATAGTCGAACATGAACAAAAAAATTGATGAAAGTTTGAAAGTGACTGTGGTCAAGGACTAACAATCGTGACTCTTTACAAATAATACTCAGAAGGACGTTTTCTCGCCTTTTTGTTGCTATTAGCTTAGATAAATGTAGCATCCTTAAAACACACAACGAAAAACTGATTGCTAATATGTCTCAAGCGGAATCGCAAAGAAGAACTCTTAAACGACAAGGACGGAATGTAGCACTTCGATTCATATTTCTTACAACCACAGTTTTGCAATACAAATCATACCAAACCTCGCCAACAACACGAGCCCAAGAACAACACGGTGCGCTACAAACAAAGGAATGGCTTTTGCATAAGCAAAGTTTACGAAATTGAATTTCTCACGCCAATTTCGTGAGGACAGAAGCCACCAGCAATCAGATTCTTAATTGTGCCGAATCCAGATCGTACAGATTGCGGAAGAAAAACTCCGTCGAACCGTCCACCGGCCATGTCAACTCGGCTGCTCTGCATTGCTGATTCGCTTGCTGCGTTTCCTTTGTGGCCCGCCATTTCTAGATTATCGAGATTCTGAACGGGAATGAGAAAAGTTAAGCAAAATTGAATTAATTTTAGACGATTTCCATCAAACTTTACGTTGCATTGGGAAGGGAAAAGCAACGCAATGGGAAGAATGAAGCGAGAAATTACAGTACAAGCGGTGACATAGGGGAATGGAGATTCGACATTGAATCTGGCAAGAAGCATTTGAGGTTTGTTAATTTACAGCATCGATCATGGAAAAGGCATGTCATAAAGCTTGAGCGGAATATGTGGAATATTCTAGTGACTAGAATGTTGGTGTTCAGTGATGTTGCGCGTGAGATTCAAGTCTCCTCATATAATAGGCCGAATGTTGAGCGATGATTAGTTCTGGGAGAAGAATGATATCACATAACAATGATCCAGAATAGTCTTCAATCGGCTTTCAGTTATTCAGTCCTTTACAGGTAGAAATCCATAAGACATGTGTTTTGATATTTAATGACATAACTGACTTCATTCGAATCATAATCGTCAATCAGTGTGGATGGAAAAGGCGGACGAAAGATACCCTTGGCTTTCAAGGTTGGGGTTAATTGGAGTGTTAGTTTGCATGTCACAGAAACAAAAACCATTTCTTCCCCCAAACATGGATTTCGCTATTATTTCATTGCAATGACTGATTTCATTGTACCTCAAATGACTTTGAAATGGACTCCAATGGCCAATTCCTTTCAGATTGATACTGAAACACGACAAAATATTGTTGATTCGTGCGTTCATGTTGATGTGTTGATCCTGGACATTGTCCATAATTAAATCTTGTTGTGTTCACGTGTATTGATAAGCCATCATGAAGGAGTTTCTCCAGAAAAAGGATTATTCCGCACGTGATCATCATTCAACGTATTCATTCACCTTCGTTAAGAGCTGCATACACAATCAGTTTCTTGTCTTGTAGAAGGTCCAGGGCTTGTTGTTGAACCATTTCGAAGAAAGAATCAGTAAGCCAGTAACTTACAGGCCTCGAATCCATCAAAAGCGACTGAATTGTGATGAAATGCTTGAATATGCAGAAATAGTCGCTCTTTAAGGATGATTTATGAATTAAACAAGAGCAATTTGATTCGATGATAAAAATTTAAGAAAAGAGTTTGATAATCGTTCCGCATTCTCACCTCAGGATTATTTTCCAGGAACTGAGAAGATATTTAAACCTTCAATCGATTATTTATTCCATGATGATCCTTTCGATCGCTAATTATTGTTTTCCTTTGATACTGGCAATAACAGATCATGCAAGCCGTTTCAACTTTTTATAGAAAACATCATGGTGGGAATCATTCTTATATTATTTTTAGTCACAAAATAGTTTGAGCTAACGTAGCGTACTGAATACATGTCTTCAGATAATAAGCCCAAATATGTGAACCCTATTAATCAATACTATGTACTTCAGCGCAATAAATCAACACAAACTATCCACGTTCTTCCATGATCCCGTGTTTTAACAATGAAGAAAACGTGAAGATCATCATTTTAGCGCCTTATCACGCAATCTTTCTAGCTCCATGCTTCGTTTTCTAAGGTGTACAACAGATGAGGAAATTGATTTAGAGCATTGTATTGAAGCAGAACACTATTACGTACATTAATCAACACAAGAGGGACAATCTTTAAGCACTAAACATAATTCATATCTGGACATACAATGAGCACTAGAAGATTTATAAACAGCGCTTTTTCCACGTATAATTACTTCCAACATCCACTTGTTACAACACTGCAACTAGTCGAGCAACCGTTCCGTCCAGTTTTTACTCAAACAAATACAACTCGGTCAGCATTGGTACTGTGTCTGTTGAATAAAACTCGTTCAGTATTGTTTTTTCACTCTCTGAGCACATTTTCCCATCCACGCGAGCACAATTTCATGGCTGGCCTCTAGGGTGTTGTGCGTTGTATCCTCGAATTATCATATAAATTACATCCCACATGAAGTTCGTGCTGCGTTAGCCAGTAGTCGAGTGTGCGAACCCTTCCAAGTGTTTATGCTCCCAGAGCATCACCAGCAATCACATACACACTATCCAGCATCGACAGCCTGTAGGAATAATTTCTGGAATGGAGAATCAATATCGTCCATGCAAGATGAAATGTTCTGCTCGAACGCTTCTCATTGAGTCATTTAAGGCAATCATATCATTGGTCCTTACATCATGCAATCGGAAAATCGAACATCACCGGGAGAAGATGTCCGTTGCCCGAGAGCGTTAGGTATTTCTTTTGATTTGAACTCATAACTATGATCATAAAACTAATATGAGTACTTGGTTCGATAAATATTCATTGCAGCAACATGAAATAATGGGAGCAATACGATAGGTCTTATGAAGGACAATATGTACAATTAGTATGCCTGTCAAGTCAATAAAGTGGCCCGGTACTATGCAGACCAATGTTTATTGCTTCAGTATATTTTACAAGTGAACTGATTGTTAGGTCATTCACTGGAACTCCTCTTCCAAAGTAAAACATTTAAGAGAAGAGAAACATTTAAGTAAAGCCAAAATGTACAAGTAACAATGACAGATTGAACTGCAAGTCATTCTATGCAGCAAGTTTGATGAGCTACACATCTGCTAATATCGCTTCTAGATCAATTCCAATAAGCATTCCATGGTGTAATTTGGTCTTATTGTGCAATAGACTTCCATGCGTCAGACGGTCCCAGTGGATGATTCTCTCAGTCCGTTCCCTTCGATGGTGCCAATTTAATCAACGCATATGCAGCAAGGTTCAGGTCGTCTCACGCATCGAGTAGGTCCATCATAAAAAGCCTTATTCTGTCTACCGTTTGACACAACATTGTTTTCTACATCAAAGGTGTGGGAGATTGTACATGTTTTGGAAGTAATTGAAAGTCACCTTACCGATATAGGACCTCACACTTATTGCCAATCAAATACTGAGGTTGTTTTGACACACCAAATAGCAGACGATGTTGAAGAAGACGTGATATTTCATTAAAAAAAGCATGAGTCTACATATTCAAGTCTTCGCTATTTCTAAAGTAATACTCGCAATGCAGTAGTTCATTAAATATCGGATTGCATTAGATAATAATTGTGTTTCATCGATTTTAACACACATGTAGCTTTATGTTGGTGTTAAGATGGGCAGTACTGCGCCCTTCAATGTTTCCAATCGATTCGAACGCATTGAATTCGGAACATAGTCGTTACGTGACACAATTTTCAATTAGTTTCTCGTCGATTGCGATCCCAAAGAGTATGGTTTGGTTCGTGTTTAACTAACAGTTTTACTGTTTTTCTATTACACTAAGCACTAGACCTCATATTGACCTTAAACTGGATATTTGTTCATGTACATGTAGAAGAGAAGAAGAGACCTATTTTGATGACAAAACTTCAAATGCTTACGTATGTATCAACCATTCAACTTAGTCTTATAACAGAAAAGGCACATCAAGAAGGTGTTTCCTTTCGCAGAAATGACAAAATGTTGTAAAATCTCACATTGGGACTCGTCGGCTGCGGTAAAGCAATCACACCAAGCAAACCGAAAAGCCAGGAAATAGTTATTTGAATTACATTTCGTGCTACATTTCCAAACCCATCGCACTACCGTGCTGGAAAGCGATTTCCCGACACAAAAGAACGGCGAAAAGGCGAAACAAAAGTCACTCAAGTGGTTTGTTTCGCTTTGAAACTAACTTCAGTGTATTTGATTTGTTGTCGGAGTGGCTTTTGTCATGCTCGCGGAATCTCAACCGTATCAACGATTGTCCACCGACCGCTGGCAGGCATTTGACCACAGAAATGACACAAAAAAGATAAAAAGGAAATCGTACTCCGTGCGCTTCGTTCCTTCCCAAATCATGCTGGAGTACAATCCGTTGTTGGTGACAGTTTTCTGCAAAGCGAAGCATTCAAACGAAAAATATGCTTTTGAAGTGGCGATTCTCTCGGTTCTCTTTTGGTGGTTGTGTCCGTCCAGCGTAGTTATTCTCACCTTTTACGACTGTTTTTCCGTGGACTACAGTGGTGAGAAAGAGTTGCAGCATTTGCCATATCTTACGCGAATGGTGTTTAATGCTCAAACAGGACACACTTGCTTCACGCCCTACAAGAAACAATGGACGACTGTTCCGTTTCAAGTGTGGTCCTCGGAAATGTGTGTGTACACTTCAAGTGGCAGCTTCGTTGGTGATGCTTTATTATCGTGCAAGTGGGTATGCGCTAAACATTTACAAAACTTCATGAACGAATGCAAAATTTGCTGCAGTATTTCAAAGATTCTCCGAAAGTTCCACCACTTGACGCTGTAAAAGGAGGAATTCAAAACATTAAGAGCGAACAGATGAACAGAACGAGCGCAGATCTCCCACTCGGTTGTCAAAGTTAGCACGCCACTCCTGAAACATTATGGTGAATTGCACCATACTCCATTAGCTTTTCCGAATGCGTTTCCTGCTAATAGCTCGAGCTGAACATCATCATCATCAAAAATTGCTTGGTGGTCAGGACTCGGCCAGGAAGCGAGCGAAAGAGTGGAAGAGAGCGCGCGCTCCGGTCACCAACACAGCCAGCGCGCGAAGGTAGTTGTATCGAAACAGCAATGACCATGGAATGTTCTAACGCCATTTTCGGTTCGTTGGACAAGGGACAGACGGATGGAATTGATATTGGTATTCGGACAGAATTCCGGTTGAATTTCCTTTCGCAGCGAACGTGAGGGTGAAACTTTCCCTAAAACGTCTTGCTCCGAGTGTACAGAAGCTTGGAAACATTTTTGCCCAATCGTGTTTCTTGTCCCTTGTTCTTCGACCCTTTATGGAGCGAGAGGGAGAGAGACCGGAGGACTTGGTCATGTTTGCAGAACACAAGTTCGCCTTAATCTACGATCTACGAATCGCCCAACAGCAGCCGCAGCAGCCGAGGAGGAACAGCGCCGAGTAGAAATGCGGGCGAAATAGGAAATGGATAAAAGCGATACGCCAAAAAGGAAAGTTAAAAACCAAAAAGGACGGATACAGATAATTTGGCGTAAGAAGTCCTCGCAAGGCACCGAGGCCAAATGCCACAACCGTAGACAAGATGAACAAATTGCGGAAAAGCGGTTAATACGACAACGTGATGATTTGAAAGTCATTTTCGGATGCCGTTCGTCGGAAGGTCGGATTGTCAGTGTCGATTCTTGGTGGCACAGGATCCAACGGGTGGAATGGCGACAAAACACCAGGTAACAAATCACCATAAAAAGAATTGATGTGCTGACGAGAGATCTAAAATGGAACCGCAATCAAGCCTGAACTTCCGATACCGAAGCAATTTCCGTTTTCCTTTCTACTGTAACACCTTTTTAAGGTGAGTGTGTTGTAAACCTCTCGGTTTGTTTAATGGTTTTTAGGCAACAAAACTATATAGCGACTTGCTTTGTGTTGATCGAAATGCTTTTATTTCAAGTGTATATACGAAAGCATCCTTAAAACTCTTTCTTATAGTAAGTATTCTCGTTCAACAATCGCGTCCGGAAGCGCCAAAGGACATTTTGAGCTCGGCTTCAATTATCATCCACGGAAGATGCTCCCTTCTGCAGCTTTGGCGAGGTTATTGCTTGTAGTTTTTCGAATTTATTGAGTATGCAATGCGGATTTTCACAAAACGGACGACCAGCGGCTGATATTGTTGGTGCCGTTGAAGTTGGAATGGTGTATTCTTGGTCCAGTAGTTTGGCGAGAATAAGAGCACACCTGCAGTAATTAAGCCAGCCTAAGCAATCTATTCTACGTACATTAACAAAACTGTAAGCATTCAACGAAATGAAGTTGATGCACTTGCTTAATGAATGCAGCCTGAGTTATATACTGTGAGTTTTACTATTTCTTGAGCCATTAAGGGGTTGCTGTTAATGTTTTTGACTCAACAAAATGCTTTTTAGATAACTTATAAGTTTATGTAAACTTTCAACGATGAAAATTTTACAATCTGACTTGCAATAGAGCTGTGTTCAACAAAATCGATGGTAATACTTATGATATTAGATTACTGCAGTCGCACAAAACATTCATCTCCAACGTTCGCTTTATTATCGTCTGTGGCATTGTCCATCGTGATAAGCATTAATTCATTAGCAGCTTTAATGTTGGCCTACCGAGGCTCCAATTATGCATTTCTCTTATTAATCCATGCAACGGTTTGTAATTTATTTATGACGTTTTAATTAAGATTTGTTGATATCACATCTGCACCATATTTACATAATCGATATGAACATAGAATTGATATGGACGCTACTGATTACTGTATCGATTCTTGTTTAAACCTAGAAATTAATGTTAAATAAAGAATTCAAATGGAAGTGAAGTTACTCCTTCAAGCATTAAAAGAAAATCATCGGTTGTAACAATTTGAGAACTGCAGTCTGTTTACATTTACACAAAGTGCTCGAAGGTTTTATTTGAACTCACGCGTTCCTATGCTTCATTGTGAGGCCGAAATTAAAAAACTTTCCGCACCATCATTTATTCCGCCACGACACAATCATTTGCATTTCGGTTTCCAGCGACCGGGAAAGTCGGGAAATTGATTCCGCCACGATGCTACTCGGTCGGCCGGAGCTTCACCTTCATTAAGTAGCTTATACCCATGTTTGGTTCGTTTTGTTTTCCAGGTCACCGTGGATGGTCCGCTGCTACCTCAGGATCGAAGTAATCAAATCGTTTTTGTTGGAGTTTGGAAGTTGGGCCCCCTATTATCCGCATACAGCATCATTGGATAGAAGCTGTAACGGAAGTAGAGCGTTAGTACTAAGCGATCTAAGGTAAGAAATATTCTTGTAAGAGCTTTTTGCTTTGCAAATGATTGTAACGCTGGATGCAAACCAAGAATTTACTTTCCCACGAAAAGCACACATTAGGCGTCACGGAAAAACCCCGACAATTTAGCACTCGATAAAAGACGACAAATTAAACCAAGCGGAGCATGTGCTAATTTTTATGACCAAAGTTTCACAGTCCCAAAACGGAACGGGCGTTCAATATGGTGGTGGCGTTGTTTTTGTGTCCTGCATTCTACCTTGTGACAGTTTTCACCACCTTGCTAATTGAGTGCCGAAGAGCAAAATGGGCTTCCTGTGCTCCAGCGCCATCCATCAAGCGAAAGGTGCTGTCGTACAGTTCAATGGTCCTACGCAATTCAGGTTATGATTATCGCTGTCGGAGTAAGAAATTAACGTTACAAATTGACAGGCCGCTTGGTATCTTTTAGTGGATAATTTGCATGACAAACGTTAACGATCAGCGATGGCCTTAGTGGCCGCCGGGTAAATGATTAGTGCTTTGGAACTTCCAGGAGCGCAGTTCGGGTCCAGAGGCATAATTTATTGAAAAAAAGCGAGTCAGGTCGTCCAGATGATGTCCCTGAAGTTAAAATTTTATTGGAAACGATTAATACTTGATAAGATTTAAAATAATGACTTCAGTGAATGAGTAGTGGTTTAGACAATTACTGTAAGCCAAAAAAGTTTGGTGTTTCGCACAAAACACATTCATTTCTTGTGATATAAAGTTTGCCAAAACATGCATCAAAATACAAAAAAGAGCCTCAAAATAACAGTTTAATATGAAAGCAAAAGAATGTTTTGCTTCGTCGACGCATTCATTTCCTGGCTCAATATAACTTGCCAAAACTAAGGCACAAAATTGAGCAATGGACCTTTCATTGGGAAATTAAAAATAATCCTGGAAATCTTCCAACTCTTTTGAAATCATCACTTTTTGGTTGAATCGATTCAGTCACTGATACAACCAGTGTATGAAACTGTGCATGACCCAAATGGACACCGAAACAAAAAGGAATTCATTCGTCCAAACAACGCTATTGAGCAGAGCATGTGAAAAAGAGGCCCTAATAGACAATCTATACGAAACTTTTCAAACGAATGGAGATGAATTGAAGCAGAACATATAAAAGGCTCATTCAGGCCGGTGGATGTGTTCTTTTTCGATGAAAGCATCGCATCAGCATCATGACAGGTTTAACTAGTTTTACTCAGCAGTCAACCATCTACCACAGCACAAGCCTTTTGAATGCGATTTCGTGAAGCTCTACATTATATGGAATTTCACAAGCAGCACGTTATTGATGTTTAATAAATCGAAACAATTTATTGTGAAAAATGGAGGATTTTCAAACACTCTCGGCATCGAGTCAGTATGTGATAAGGGGATTCCGGAATTACATTGCAGCCATATCCATGCTCGCTATGTGTTTGTTTTCGTACGACTATTAACAGCACGTGCATGTGTCCTGATCGCTATCTATGGCTCACCTTGCACCGTCGTATGCGACACAGGACGTGTTTAGTTCCGGCAGTCGAGGCGTGATTTCGTCCTGCATCCTGCCCGAGTGCAACAGCATTGTGGTACGTGTAGAAATGGCGTGAACGTGACTAACTTTAATATGACTGGCGCAGGACATTATAGATAGGAATGTTTTCAGCTTTAACTTATATAGAAATACCTTTGAAAGAAAAACTTAAACAACCCTGTTTTTAAGAAGAAAAAAGCCCAGAAGACTTCAATATTTGTTGCTTTTAGTTTCAGTAGTTCCAAGATTCTTTTTGCAATGATGTGTTGAAAATGGAATGCATGGCCATTCTGGTTCCACATCGTTTTACTCGTTACGAGGGACTGTATGGACACTGATGTCACCGAATGATGATATCACAGTCCATCATACCATCGGAAAGGCATTTGATGACGGGGACTAGCATAATTATCATATAGATTGCATTTTTCTGATATGATGCCACCGATGTACTGTACATTTCTATTATTGATTTATTCTGTTCCCTACCAACAACTGTCAAAGGCAAAGTAAAGTCATCGGTTTTACTATTTCGCTCATCGCTATCATGTTTTTCATATAATCGCTGTGATTGATTTTAAAGATACGCACTGCATGAGCTTCAGTTGAGCTTCAGTTGAGCTGGCTTTAAAAATGCAACACAATAAGCCTTTTTCACCGGTCTCCCGGCCCTATGCTTTTGTGTCCCAGCTGTCTGTGTTCATTTGCATCCTATCGGTCAACATCGATTAAAACAAACGACAAAATTGAAGCGTAAATATCCATCAGTGTATGATAGCAAATAATGTCTCATTAAATGGTTCCGGGCTGGGAACAATGGCAGCTGCATTTAATCATCGGGATTTACAATCGACCTCATGAATATTTTTCCACCGATTGACACGCCAGAGTTGAACGTGGACGCGAATACTCAGTCATTTGCGAAATTTAAGCTCCACGACCGATGAAAACATATGGTAATCAATGCAGCGCGGACAATGATGACATGCAAAGATAGTATGGTAACTTTTAAAGAGTTTTCCGATCATATGGCCTGTGTAGCTTTGGCCTGAGCTGCTGTATGAAATATGTTTTATTTCTGTTACTGTACAGCTTGAAACATCCAAAAACACAACAATCATTTGTGCTTCGAATCTTAAAACCATCATACCAGCATGCAATAACATTGCGCCGAAATCCTCTGTCAAAACAGCGATTGTATCCCATCCGATTTGTCCTAAACCATCGCTCGGACATCGCACCTACAGCACAGCAACAGTCCTTTTCCGATGGCGTCCGGCGACAAGCTGACCAAACAGAGCGCCCCTACAGAATGAATACCCTTGTCAAAAAATATGAAAGCCAAGCTGGGATGCAAATCCGACGTGTCAACAAATGAGCCTATCACTCAAATCCACCCGAATCTCATGAGCTGGTTGTTGCCTTACTATCGGCTGGGCTTAGAGAATTATTAATAAATAGAAGAGAAATATGTTATTTTATTGAACCTCCTAAGGTTGTATCTTTAAGTCATCTATTGCAAGAGTATGCAATCGACCTCATGATAAATCTGCATCCTTCTCATAGCAGTTTATTGATGCAAGAGATTCGTTTTTGTAAATAGCTTCCGGTATTGATTTTCAACCATTTCCGATCGTTAATTATCGGCTGGAAACGTGATTGATAGCCTGGTCGCTGTTTGTCCTCACACACTCACACTCTTGATTGATATTGAAGGTGTTGGCCATAGCCCAATGGCTGTTCAACACCCCGAAAGGTGCTCAGTCGTGAGGACTTCCGTCGGGTCGCAATATGCAATTTTGGACTCTACGTGCTCTGGAGCGATTCGTCGGATCATATGCGTTCTCGATTCACATGTTGGCAATCACAGATCTCACCTCGAAACAGTCGAACTTCATCGGGTTCTCGGAGGACACCGACCATTTGGATGTTTTTCACTGCACTTCCGGTTCAAATTCAATTTCATCCGTAAAAGCCTATAAATTATTTCAAGCTCAGTTCTCTTCTGTGTTGTGTTCGTGTGGCGCATGACTTCGTTGGGGTAGGAGTCGATTGTTTTCTGGTAACCAGAGGATACCGAGAGGAGAAAAGAACGATAAAATAAGCGCGACATAGCTGGCAATATAGTTCAAATGGTAAATGGTAAATGTTCCTTCCTGAATGTGGTGTGATGTGGTCGATAAGAGACACAGAGACATGAAAGGTGGGCATAAGCAAACATAAAGTTTTGATTACAGATCGCCAGCTGATGTTCAGAGTTTACAGTTAAAGTAAAAATTTAAGTAGAGTTAACATACTATCTTTCGAAACCCAATAGCAGTTGCGGTACTGATACAAAAACCACTAACTTTTTCAAAACAATATGGTATCTATTTCAGTTTTCATTACAAAAGATCCACGACCACAGTTGAACCCAAGCAAAGGTACAAATAAAACAAAACTTCACTCCGAACAATCAACCACAGAAATAAAAATGTTCGCCACTCGTCTCTTGGTAGCTGGAAGTTTGAAAGTAAAAAATGACCTGAAGCGATCTGTGTATCATACCAGGAATGCAATGTGCCCTAGAGTCCCATGGTTCTGGCGTACGTTATAAAAGGAACGAGAGTGGAAAAGTTATTCTTTTTCCACCTGCGGGATCGCTGCCACGGTCATATACGGCGATATGTTTTCCAGTTCTCCATTTCATGATACGCTCTAGTGATCGTCAACATTGTGGCTTCGTTGGAAAACGCGGTGTTGTGTTTTTCTGTAGCGATGTGTTTAGTTTAACGTTAATTTAACCTTATTTTGTTGCTTACACGCATATCTGCAACATTTTTAACATGCATAAAATGAAAGGTAAGTATAAAAGCTGACACTCGAATAGGTTACAAATATCAAATGAAAATTTCTTTATCGAATGTATTTTCCGTCCGGCAGGTATCTGGTCAATGCAGCTGTCGTTAAACATTATAGCAGCCCGAGAAAAGTCTTTGCAAGTTAAAAGCACCTTCCACGGATCTAAGGAGTAAAATGGAAAAGTTTTCCGAAATGTCGCATTGCATAAATGAATGCTAACAAGATGCTGTCGCGGTGCAGTGTCACCTTCGAATTTGTTATGAGAAGCATTGGAATGGTTTAACTTTGTGGTACAAAGGAGTAATGTCAAGATTTCACCTTCAGATTCTTTAACTACTGAATAATTAATCACATGGCTCCAGTTAGCGGTGCTTTTTATGAAAAATAAATTTAATTTTATGAGACAAGAAAAAAGATTTTAATGTATTTCTTTTTGATCTTATAAAATCTTCGATAAGAGTTCTTATCTTGGTTTATTTCAAAGATTCTTCGCGTTTTTGTCGTCGATATCACATTCCTGTTTATTATTGTAACAACCGTCGAGCTTTCCATTGGTATGAACTGTGTTGAAACACTTGCAAAATATGATTGAGTTGTGAAAAGCTCATCACCGATCACAGCGATGTGGAACGCTGACCAGAGTAGAATTTTGATGTGATCAACATGTAAAAATGGGCCAATGAAGGAAGTATCAACGTGAGAAAGATGAAGACATCTTCCTCGTTTTTCTAGTGAGAAATGATATCGTCAGAAGGAAAAATGTCTCTACTGATGAAGATGGAGTGGTAAAGGACAGGTTTTATTTTCTTGGCAACAGGAAAAGACCAAATGAAAAATGATATGAATGCTTAAATAGAGGAAATGAGAAAATTTCGTCACGTTTCCATAATCTGTCGATTCTGACGGTGGTTCCTTCAGGAGCTTACGCGAATATAGTTCTTGAACGGAATTGAGTGTGTTTTATCAGGTGTATTACAGTCACTTGCACGCAGGTTACATTGTTTGAATGTTTTCCTCTGTCTAGGTATACAAGAGTTGGAATATTGTTAAAGAAATCGATATACTTATGTTCGAAGCTACAACATAAGACAAACAAGAAGCGAATTTCGGTACAATTTCTGACAATCTCGCAAGACCTTCTGTTATTGTTTGTTAAACTTTAAGTATAATATTTTGCCTCATCTTTGTCCCACGAAACAGATCACGAGGCATGATAGAAATGGGAAGAAATAAACAGGTCGTTAAGATTTTTCTGCACGAAGAATGTGAAAGAGACCTTCGTACCCTTTTTCAAAGCATCCACAATAAATAAACAGCCTAAAAGAAAAAGATTAAGGTAAACAGTTTGCCACCATTATTCATTATGCATTTTGAAGGTGTTCGAGCCTTTCCTTCCAGTTGCAAATTAAACCATAAAGTATAATGATATTGTTGACACCAATTACATTGAGACACCTTTCACACGGCTTCTTACAAAGCAATTTGTCTCTTAGCCATTCCAATGAAGCACCAGGCGCCTCCATCGATGGATTGGTCGATATTTACATAAATATTTTGAGAATAACAATACGTAAAAAAAGTCACGATTAATGCAAGGGAATATAATACTCCAACACATTTTGTACCTAAAAATCAGTACATGTAGCACCGAACAGTTTTTCCTTGATGCACGGGTACTGCTTCACAACAACCCTCATGGAATAGGTGTAAGCCCGGCTTATCTGAGTCCCTGGCTTATAGTGTAAAGTAACGTGGATTGCTGGCTTAACTGCTAGTTCCACACTGCTTGGTGGTTGTGACTTTTCCGTGTATCGCCATGAAAGATGATGCGTCGAGGATAAATTTTCCATGTGACAGGTACATCGGAGCAGCTAACGTGACGCTAGGTGGTGTTACCGTGTGGGACAAATACACCATCAGTGGATCAGCGTCTTACCTTGTCTGTGCTGCCAGCACTCGAACAGCTGACACCAAATTTGTTCACTCGGTTTACAGTCTTTTCGATGGATTATGGTGATAAGGAAGACAAGAAGGGAGCCGGAAGACGGGGAAGGAGGTGTCCTTGGTAATGATGAAGTGCATGAACAACGAGAGGTCTAACACTCTGTTGCAACAAGAAACGTTGCTTGCAACAAAAGCTGCAATTTCCTACGTCAAGTACATGCCCTGTGTTAGACGCGTGCATAATGGATTAGATCACATCTTTCGACCATATTTTGTATTGAAAAGTGATCGATGTTGGTTAGTTAACTCTTTGCTTCATGAGGAATTGCTTTAATACAATATTAAAATATAACAAGATGCAGTGCTAATGCGTCCTTAATATCATCACAAACAACGACTTAAACGATCCCTTATGAAACAACGTAAAGCTCGTATAGCACAACGAAAGCAACAACATCCATTTCAATCTGATTTAAATACGTTTATACATAATGAAACCGTGTTGATGCACAATATTGTTTGACGAAAAATGTGACAATATCCTCTTTTTTCCCAGCAAGCAAAAGCAATCACGACGCGGTAATGATACAATTTCCTTTTAAATAAAGCCATTATCCTGGTTTTTGTGTGTGTTTTCGTGTGCAAGCGCATACCGTGCGATGCATACATATCCATATTGTTCATAATTTATTATCATTTTTATCCAGCGTCACATAATCCATACATGAAGAAAGGTAATGAAGAGCGTTCGTATGGAAAAAGGGGGAAAAATAATGATTTCAGCAACTTTATGTTTGGCGTATGGAGCGCTGTGTGAAGCATAGTTCCGAGGGAAACAACGTATCTTAACGCTGGTTCCAATTTTTTGTAACAGTTAATACTGTAAATAGAAAATATACTGTCTATTGCTCATACAGATAATGCTTTAATGATAATGTTCGATTCTTCCTACCTCATTACATATTTTACCATCAAACTTTAATTATTATTAAGTGTGTGCATAATAAACGAGTTTTCCTTGAATTGCCTTAACGATTTAAAGTTTTTCAGCTTTTACTTTGTACTCTTTCCAGTTCTTGCATGACATGTTCATACAGCAGCTGGAACATATGGGATGCCATGGTATGGTGATTGTGTGAAGCTTTTCTCCATTTTATTCACATTTAATGGGTAAAGTTTCATCGTTTATTTTCTTGCCGACGCGTGCTGTCTCTACTGGGCATGCGATAGTTTATGGCTCTTTCACCGTTCGATACAAGTTTAAGATTCATTTGCTTACTTTACAGGGTATTGTGGAAGGTTTTTTTTGTCTGATGTTAAAATAAAACAAAATAATGTTTTTTTTACAGTTCAATATTGACTGGACTTTTCCAGTTTACGTATGATTGTATGTCACGAGAAATCCATCCCATAAAGAATCAATACGTTTTCTCGAAGACACAAAACCAAGCCACATGCAAGAAGAACGAGAAGGTAAAGCTTTTCGCCATGTTATGCAAATCGGAAAGTCATGTTCGAGAATACAAGGGTTGGAAGAAAAAACTCATTCACACTTCTTGATTCTGATTTGCATCTCTAATCCAAAGTTAAAAGCTGTCTAAAATCTCATTGCACAAGCGCGGCAATCGAAACATGCTTTCAAGAAGAAGCCTTTTGTCTACATTAATTGAACTTCGCGGAGATTTTCCTAGGAAAATCAATTGCAAATCCCTTACGATATTAGATTACGATATTATGTTAATAAGTGTAGAAGATGATTAACTTTGACAGCGACAAAAGTGGAATTAAATTATGTTTTGTTTAAAGATTAAATCATATTTTTAAATGACAATTATTTTACAGATTCTTTTTGAATTTTGCAATAAAACTAATCCTCCTATCTTTAAATAAAAAGTATAATAATCAGTCATTATTAGCTTATTATCGCATCTGATCTTGCAAGGCTGTTCACAAATTCAAAAGCAAAAGCTTATATTTGCTCTTATTTTACCGTCAACTTGCTCATCTCATACTGCCATTCTCATCATGGATGAACATTTTTCTCACCGAGCTTCTCTCAGCGCATGGATGGTATGGTTCTTCCGCGTATCATCGACGTTTGCCGTTTTTAGTACAACACGATGCGTACATTCGCATCGGTTGTACGGTCTGTGCCATGTGTGGCTGGCTTACTAACCGAAACAGACGGTTGACATTACCAGTTCGGAAGATGCCGGATGGAAAGGAAGTGAAACAACAACAAAATAAAATCATCAGATTACAATCGCAGCTCAAAACAGTGTCGCGAAATGGTGACGAACCCTTGCAGAAGCGTGCTTCAATTTGTGATAGTTAATTGTGTTGTTTAATACAGCTTTTATGAACACATCTGTGATATTAAGTGAACGTGCTAATATCCAATTTATATGCAATGGACGGCTTCGAGTACTATTTCTCGACAAGTGGCTTAACAATTCAGGTTACCAATCAATGGTGATGAGCTGTGAAGAGAACATTAGCGAGCAAGTAATCGGATTATAGCTCTTAGCAATTTTGTAAAATAAAAACAATTCCACGGCGTCGTTTTTGCCTACATTAGTGATAACATAAGGAGAGCATAAGGATAATCGTATCGAACTCTTACATCATGAGAGAAGTGACCAACCGTAAAGAAATTTATCACCAGCGATGGAAGATACAGTGCGCGTCTTGCAAATCGATTCGCAGTTGGATTCGAAAGAAAAATGGGCGTTAATTATGTAGCAATTAGCTCTGGATGTACTTCGAAAACAAGCGTTGGAGCAAAGCTAATTCAAGGGGTCTTGATCACGGCTTGATGGTAAGTAAGGACAAAGCTTCATTTATTATTAGTTTAAATCCCTGTTTATTCTTATTTTGTAGCTGAAAAGATACTTTAATATTACTGCTGGATACTGTTTGTGATGATCATACGAAGATCATCTATTGAACAAATTGGTACTTTAAAACTTTTCCTCACAATTGGTCAATAAAATCGAACAGAATCACGATTTAAAATCACGCAATCAAAACACTATTCCTGCTCCATCTTGTTCATTATCAGCGGAAGAACGTTTTGTTTATGTAGTGCTTCATCATTCCCACTTAAAGTGCTTCCTCGAGATAAAACGTGATTTATGCTTCGGTAATCGGCTTAAACTCTTTGGCGCTGTAACCATCCCGCACAATCCTGCAGCCCAAACGCATCATGGTCGCTTCTCTTCTTCATTTGTACATTACGCTTAATCCTTTCATTCGTTTAAGACCACTTTTCACACCAATAATGTTGCTCCACATCCATCGTCCTTTGTAATGCAGACCTCGACACGGGCTTGAAACTTCACTGTACGTACCCCAAAACGAAATACACGGTGCCTGTGCTGTCGGTATTTCTCTGTTCACATTCGCTCTGGAGTATTGGGAAACCTCTCAAATGGGTATTTGCTTCTTGCTCGGGAGTGAAAATATTTTCATTTCTTGCTTTCCCACTTCACACTCGGCTGTATCGCTGGTACAACATGAGCTGGATTTATATTCGCATTTATTTCGGGGACCGAACAACTTTTGCCAGAGGCTGACACTTGTGTTTGGAAATGTTGTTTCTCTCCTTTACTTTTTGGTGCTTCTTTCTTCACGGCAATCTAAAACGCACGTCCGTAAGGTGTCCGTTTAAAGGGGTTTCAGATGGTTTGAAGAGCATGTTTTGCTGTCAGGAATCGCGTTTTCTGATGCCGGTTAGAGTGTGCGCTTCAGACAGGAGCTTTTAGATGGTGAAACTATCTTCAACTGATACGAAGCTGATAAAATGATGCACGACATAGTTTCAAGTTACGGGATGGGTTTGATAGCAGATGTCAAATTGATTTGCAGATGTTAAATTCAATCTTTAGCACACTAGTTTGTTCATGTATCTTGTTTCTTTGCAACATTTGACATGTTTTCTTATCATTCGATCTTGTCATTGACGTCTCTCAAGAATGTTGGCAGAACGACGATAAGAGAGTCCCTCGTTAACAGCCAAACCAAACGGAATGTCACATGGTACTATGATTGACTATGGTAAACGATTTCCAACAATGAGCAGGAGAAATGGAGATTTTTATATGTTAGTTTGAAGCAAAGTTGTTGCTGGGGATGAAAAAAACAATACTCGGAACAGATTGGTGAATTATGAACAAAGCCAAGGGAACAAAACGCTTTACCAAATCAGGCTTCTGAATTTTAGAACATACTTTTCAGCTAGCAATTGTAATAAAACATCATTTTAAACTTTGTGACATGAGAAGCACAAAAATCCTAAACTGAACATCATACAAAGAGAGTGAAAGTATTCGAATAGCAAAACCTTTCTCAAGCAACCGAATAATGAAAAATTCATCACTTAAATGCATTTTAGTATCGAGGTAAGCTCAAAGCTAGCTATCAATCAGGCTAAATAATTCGTTTAAATATTGGAACATTTTTCCTAAAAACGATCCCCAGAGTACTCGTTTGAACGGAAGCAGCATTGAGCTACGATAGAAATAACGATTTCTATTCAATATTCAACAACAGTTTTAAGGATGCAGTCACTTGGTACGGTTCAAACGAAAACAACCAGTAGCGAATGGTAGGAAAAGAGAAGACTTCAACGATGACTTCGACTAGCGTGGTACGAAATGTCAGCACATTCTACAATCGATCGTATTTTTCAGCAGGTCAAAAGCAGGTTGTTTAAAATTTGATTTAGAAACTCGAGGAGATTAAACGATCGGTGTCAAACCAACAATTTTCTGCTATTAAATCTATATTCAACTAAACCATCAATTTGTAAGGAATTTATCTCATCTTGAGCTAGGCAAACAAGTCATGTTTATAATTTTGATCGATCAAATCGTGAGTTCTTCTCAGACATGAGCATTTATGCAACTCAGTTGATGTGATCAATCATAATTATCAATAGCCCAGTTTCCCTGCTTGCTGTCGAAGAAACCTGGTGGAGGCAAAAAACCAATGAGAACATTTTTATATAGCTTTATCAAATAAGATAACAGCCATTGAATATTATTTTATTAAAACTTGCCTTAAACCAAAATACTCTAGTTGAGAAAATGGTCATCAGAAGCATTTGATAAATTCTTTTTTAAAACAGACACCTGCTTGAGCTGGGAAAATGATTTTGTTGTGCTTAATATCGATAAGCAACAGTCAGTTTTTTAACATTTCCTTCTAATGACGATGAGTGACGGAAAATCAACAATACTAATTTTGTTTGGAGTGATACTCCGAACCGCAATCTAAACAAGACACGATGCTACGCTTGTTTGGTGCCAAAGCAGGGGAGGCATCTCTCGCACAATCTCATACATTCTTACATCGAGGCACCCATGTTCGAGAGGAGAACTGTCCTTTGTTTCTGCATGCCAGCATGCTTTTCATGGACACGCACTGACAGAGTTTCACCAGTCGGCGTTTAAAATAGGCCCAATAAATGCTGATATTTGCGTTTACTTGTGTGCCACCGAAACAGATACTCTTCCTGTGGTGGTGGTTGTTGCTCTGGAACGGAAAATATATACACCTTTTTCCTTCGTGGTGTAAGAGCCTGCCTTAACCGTCACACACAGGAGACAAGGCATCATTCAACTCCATCGCATCAAACACTTCCAAACCGAACAGAAACAAGAAAAGGGTGGCGATGAATCTAAAGGTAAAAGCGCTTTCGAGTGCCAATGTTTTAAGTTGCCTGACAAACAAAACAATAATATATAATGAAAATGTACGAGACACTGTTCCCGAAAAAAGAACGCTCTCTAGCGAACTCACATCTACGGCCTACGTTTCATGTGGGTAGCACACGCGCCGAGCGAATGTTTTGGCAAAAGAACGAGGAAATAAATTGAATTCTTCCATTCTGCCCACCGCCTGTGTGTGTTGTGTGTTTGTCAAGCGGAACGTAAGCTCGTCACCACGGTTGGCAAAAGAAAAAGGAGTAACGCATGGCAATGAAAATATTGGATACCTTACGGAGTGCTGCTCGCCCGGCTCCCGACTCATCTGCCGGCGCTCTCCGAAGCAAATGAAATTAAATTTAGGCATCTTGTTTTGCATTAATTGAATAACGAGCCACATGAACAAAAGAGTTTTGTGAGGCTTTCCCGGGACGAAAGCAATTAAGGGTGTATAATTTATGCGGTTCGCTTTGTTCGCCACTTTAACGATGCACACAACAAGTAGACGAAGATAACAGGTTTCTTGTTTAATTATCAGTCTGCTGGAAGTTATAAATTTCACGGTAGAAAAGCGTTCAGAAACAATTCGTTTGTTGCTAATTTTAAATCACATTTGCTTAAGATGTGATGCAAAAGCGTCTGCTAAAAGTGTTCAAAAATAAATAAAATCTGACGTTTTAAAGATCTTGTGTGTTCAAAAACTGTTCCTCTCACCTTAATAGACTTAAGTTCAACTAAAACAACCCAAGCACAACCTGAGTATTACTTCAATTAACATCACCTAACACGCCATCCTAACAGCAAGCTCAAACTCCTGCTAATCAAACTGCCAAATTACGCGCCGCGACAATTCAATAAAATCGATCCCATCGACCCGTACTGATGAAACCTCCAGGAGGCTCATAATATTGTTTCATCAGCGCGTTATGTGGTGCGAAGTGGGTTTTTGATGTTGCTGCTGACAGTCCCAACAGCATCCAGCACCTACATCCGTAATACGGTAATTCCCAGGCATAAATGGAGAGCGTGAACACGGTAATGGGATTATTTTCTACAGCTTCAGCCCGTGTGGCGTGCATCAATATCGTAAGCTTCGAGGAAAAACATCATCGTGGTCTCTTATTTCGCCGGTGAGATCGTGTAGGAAAGAAGGCGTACCACCTCATTTGGAACTCGATGTTTGGATAATAATTCAATTTGTCTTACAATATTACCCAAACCTACGCCCAAGCACCTGTGTCGCAGTTGATGAAAACTTATTTACTCGCAAGAAGTACGGCTCCGTTTTTTGCTTCGTGGAACGGCCATTTCGGCTTCGTTTTATGTTTTTCCACGCTGTTTTTATTTAACACCGCTCCAGAAATGTATCGCAACTACCCCGTTTTGATCACCCGTAACTGTCTCACGTGATGCGTAGTAGTAAATTTATCAACCATCCACTAACACTGTATCATTCGTTTGCTCTCTTTTCTTCGTTCACGCAGTTTGCAATCAATTTTCACGCGGCGTGTTCGCCATGCTTGGTGCCGTCTCGCCGGATTCCTTCGACACGCTGCACTCGTACAGCAACACCTTCCAGATGCCGTTCGTGACGCCCTGGTTCCCGGAGAAGGTTCTCACACCGTCGTCCGGCTTCCTCGACTTCGCTATCAGCATGCGGCCCGACTACTATCAGGCCATCATCGATACGGTGCGGTACTACGGTTGGGATCGGATCATCTACATGTACGACTCGCACGACGGTAAGCTATAGTTGGGGGGATTTTCGCTTGCCTTGGGCGTCATGGGCTGCACACTATCGAGGCTCTCGTCTCGTCAGCAGTGTCAAGAAGACGTGTCATACGAAGCAGGAAAGATGGGTGTTTTGCGTCATGGCATGTCTACACCAACCTCATAAAACAGCGTGCATTGCGGCTTATGAAATACTCCGCAATGGAATTTATTAGATTAACAATTTCACGCATACCGGTAACATGCCCAATAGCGATGAGATAATATCTAGTGAAACTCTGGTGTTAGGGACGCCTGATAAAAAGCGCATTTGAAATTCATTTAAAAAGTCTTCGAAGAACTGTTCTTGATATCCTTAATTTACTTCTAGTACCTAACAAATTAACTACTTTCAGCCAATGTTTCCTAAATGTTGAGTGAATATTATCTATCTATGTCCATAAGACTTCATTTTACCATCTTGTGCGGTCCTACTTCAACAAAGCAAGACTCCAGAGCACTACTAATCGACCTTCAATGTTTCATGAACTTGAGAGATGGTGAAGTCTTTTTTTCAACTGTCAGCATTTGCAGAAGCTTAGAAATGCTAGTCGATAGAATTAAGAGCTCTCTGGATAACAAGGATATAGCTTCTCCATCCAACAAGAGATTGAAGATGCATGCTTCTTCTGTATCCGATGCTTAGTGCGCTGGTAAAAAAAGCATACGGCCATCATCAACAACAACACACTTTGCATTCTGAACCGTTTTTCTATTGATTGCTTTCAATCCGTACGAGGTGAACGCAAAAAAGGATGCATTTGATTATGTTTTATCCACTTCTTGAAGAGTATGTGAGAAGCGAAGACGTTCTTTAACACATCGTTCCTCTTCTTAACGCTTTTTCATTGCTTGAAACAAGTTCATTGTGATATCAGACTCAATTTATTGTAGATTAATGAAAAGTATCAGGGTAAATGGCCTTAAAATCTAAGAACTTCTTTCAGATATGAGCATGACGTATTCCATATCAGTCTTTCCATGACCTCCACTCCAGAACGTGGACTTGAAATAGTCTATGTGAAATACTGCACACAACATAGTCGCCAGGTAAAGAAATAATATTTTGATTCAATATCGACCTGCTCAACCTGCAATGAGCCTACGAAGGATACCGATGTTTCTGTGGAAGCCTCCACAATACCACATTGACATCTAATTTCACTCCTATCATATGCAGACTGTGTCAAAACTCCAATCGAAAGCCGAAGACCAGTGGTTGGCTCGGAGATTGCCCGGCCCAAACCAAACCTAAGCTCTCAATGAAGTTCACCCGGCACTTCCCGATTCCCGTTCCCTTTCCACTGCACCAGAATGCAACAGAATGAAACAATCCAGAGGAACAACTTTCATCCAGCCATAAATTCCTTCCAAGTGAAGTTTTCTTGCCCTGAAACCACGATACCGGTATTGAGGCCTTAAAAATACATGCTCTCAATAAATATTCTTCTTTACCCGACACAAACCGATCAAACTACCACTGTAGCCTGGGAAGTTAAAATAACTTTTCCCGACATGGCCTTGGGCTTTCGTTGTTCTAAATCTAATAATCGACAGCCCTCAAGTCCTTGGGCATGCTGCATTTCTTATTCTCATCATTTGAAAATGATGGTTTGTTCGGTGTATAATAAATATAAACCAACACAATATGTTCTTTTAAATATAGTCTGCTAAGAGAGAAGAATAATTGTTTCTTTGTTGCAATTTTGCTCCAGTGTATTATTCCTAGTGGCGGGAGATTTAAAAAGCTTTAAGAATGAGGTGCAAGGCTCTGGAACATATAAAAGGATCATCACGATTTGCTTACCTTAACTAGACCATAGTGCAGTAAAGATGCCCATTATGCTTCGAGAGAAATTATAGACGAGCATGTCATGTTCTCAAATCAAAAACTGGTGGTCTACGCATCCATCTCTATTCAACTGATTCTCAGAACGCGTTAACAAACCAATAACTGGCCAATAGCTTCGGCTGCAAGTTAATACCAGCATCTTTTGGCGAGGATCATTCCCAGAAAGTAAACAAACTGCGAGTGTGCTCACTAACAAATCGTTAAAAAGCAAGTTCACTTGAAAGCCACCAGGCAAACATAACGCGAACTGTAAACATTCGAAGCAGCTAGCGGAACGGAAAACTGCCCGATAGCGGGGATCGTTTTGGGTGGAAAGTGGTTTGTGTACATGCTGAGTACATGATGGGTTATTATTCAATAGACTAGCGCTAGGATTGATTATGATGATGATTATGCGGGAAAAGCTACTAAAGACTGTTTGCTAACCATCAGCATAAGAAATTGCTTTTCGCTTGGTTTGTCACTTTTAAGAGAATGTCAATAAATGGGTTATTGGAGATATTCCTGTATAAGATACGCTTCCTTTCCGGAATATAACTAGAATTTTATGCTCTTGGGATTCAACAGGACAAATTTTTTGGAAATAAACTTTTGAATATCCGGAACTGAACATTCAAATGTTCAGTAAAGACACTTTCCTATCTACGCACCGAGACATGCATGCAGCTTCAACCTGTTTCGTACATCAATTCCTTGTTTTATGCACGACAGCACATCGAGATAAGGCAAGCACTGGTCCCGTGTCCAATGGGATATGGGTGCATTATGCAAGGGTTGTCCTGCTATCCTGTGCATTTGCAACACTCTGGTCTTGCTTGGGAAAGGAACAACTTTTCACACCGGAAACACCATTTGCAGACCGAACACACACACAAAGGAACCGATGATCATGCACCCATACAAACACAAGCCACTCGTACTCACCTTGACGCCTCTTGCAACGCTTGGCGATCTGACGGTTGTCGTCGCCAGTAGTGCCTCTCTACTGCTGCGGTGTTTTCTCGCCTGATGTAATTAGTATGAGAATGTCGTCCAACCGAATAAATAAGCTCTTTTCCGCATTCATCCGTTATTTTCCCGACCATAATCCCACAATTCTTCATCACCCTCCAACGAAGCCTCCCCCAGCAACTAAGCCCTGAGTTACTGTGAGTGTGTGTGTCGTGGAAGGAAATTTGCGAGCGAAAACTTTGGTCCTTCGTTTTTATCGTGCCCTTGGTTTTTTTGTGTGCTCCGTCTACGCTTGATAACACTCCCACCGAGCTTACATAGTACCACATCTACGCTATATCATTGACACCTCATCCAGTGGCGTGCGAGTGTGAGAACACTTTGTTCGGGCAGAAGAGTTTCCTTCAACGGCTAGTGCCGAGGTGTTAAGCGAAGTGCTAAAGCTGAAAAAGCCGGATTAGGGGAACGCACAAACCAACACCACAAGGACCACGGCCACGGAGGAGACAGAGTGAGAGTTTCCCGAACTCTTGGGACATGTCAGTGAGGCGATGTTCTCAGCTTTCCGCATCGAATCTGGGTCGTATCAAGGGTGGTCGATGTACGCTGTAAAAGGGAGATTTGTGATTCGAACATCGCTTACGCGTGGAGTATGGGGGTCCCCGGAATTGGGACTAGTGAGCTCGAATTTGTGATGTTATTCGATTAGCGGATGTTTCCAGGATTCGATAAGACTACGTAGTCGAACACGCACTCATTGTTTTTTGGATCAAGTCTTCCCGGAATACCACCGGGATGAGATGCATTCGACGAATTTCGTTTCACCAAACACACTGATGCTTTGTTACGTGATTTGATTCAAATGTGCTTTAAAATCAATTTGTGATCAATATACGCTTATCAAAAATGTATCTTACGCCGATATCCTTTGCCAATTATGCTGTGAATTTTGATTGTGATCGGAGAAACCCTAGAACGCGCTTCAATATTCTGGACTCCTGACCCTATCTTGAGCTGACAGTTTGTTGAAATTGACAAGGCCCCTGTTATTAATTACAATTTTTATCCTATTTGTAACCTTCCCGAAACCAACAAGACAGTGAATGCTTTAACGAATTACCTCCCTGATCATGTTCTCTTGGTTCGATATTCTAGTTAGGAAAGAATGCCTTCAATTAAATATCTTCAACGTGGCCTCGTTACTCGAAAACTCATCAATCATTTCGACCTTCATGCGTCAATGCGAAACAAAGAACAAAACGGAAAACTGAAACGATTTTAGCGAAAAGACTCGAAGGAAAGGGACAGTCAAAACATTGGAGATATTGAGGTAAAACTTTCACCGATCACCGACCGGTTGAAAATTACTGTTCGCAGAAGACCCACACAAACACAAACACACCAGCCCTATGCAAAATATTCACGCCTTATTTTCGCCATCCTTCCGGGAACCGTTGCAAGCCTAAAACGTCCTTTTGATGCTTCCCGATTCAATCAATTTCATCTTAATTACTTCGCCAAAAAAGGGGTTCAAACGGGATGGCCGTGGGGATTCTACGGCCATTACTAAAAGTATGTGAAAGGTATGCCTGTGATTGATATTTTAAATGTGCAGCCGTGTTTGCTTCGTTGTTTTGTATGGCACAAGCGATCACCTAATTAATTACGGAATAAAACCTACGTCACGTAAATTGTTACACCTGCTTGAAACAACAGACACAATTTCACACTTGATTCTGCGAAATCAATCTGCCATAATATCAACTCTTGTACCTAGAAATTGAACTATGAGTAAATATTAATGTATAAAAAATCTCAAAAAGGAAGTTTAATCAAATCCATTATAAAATCGACACACTTTAACCTGGAAAATGCCCCCAACGATGTGACGGAGTCACATTAAAACCCACGTTAACCACAACCCAAACACCGCAAACGGGACCATAAATTTATTTTTCTCAACATCATTCAACCACGTGGCGGTTTTGAGGGACGATTTTTTCTACAAACAGTCAATTCCGAAGCTTTTGGGTGTGTTTTTGTCTTCCATTCTCCTTGTTAAATTTTCTCATTTTCTATCTCCTGCGCTGTTGGTGTTTAGCCGAAAGACAACCCGCACGGAAAAGGTCACGCGCGCCCCTTTTGTGCCGTCGTGCTGAGCAACTTTTAATTCAATTTAATTTAATTTATTTCATTTTGTCATGCACGGATATTACGTATGAATGTTGGTGATACTTCCACTGGAACGCGTTCCAAAGTTCCGGAAGCAGTCGTCGTTGTGCTGCTGGGCGGTGAATTTTCATTTCTTCGCTGTAAAGAGCAAGTTGCTTTCGCCCGAGAAGCTCTCAAGCGAAGAAAATTCTTTATCAACCCTTCTTCTCGCGGCCGGATTTTCATATTCTTTAACGCCACACGATGTCCTTTACTTCCTTGCACGAGCATTAGCGTTGTGGGTGGGTGATTCTGATGCCACTTACAGAAGCATTCCACGGGAAAATTGGGCTCCCAACGAGTAGTTTGCACAGAGCACGAGAAAATATTTCCAGAAGTAAGCGTAAACGGCTATATTTTCCCAGGGCTTTTCTTGGTCGCTTTTTCCACTCAATTCTATGCTTCTTGTCCACATTCGCACACTAGACCTCGAGCAAGAACCGTCGAATCCAAGTATTGTTTTCCGCACAGTGTTTTCACCCAACCACACATTTTCTCCACCTTGGCCAGCCTCGTTCATCTTAATAGCGCTGGTGATAATGGCCACAGCGAAAAAGAACCATCCTCAAGAACGCTGATAGTAGTTTTCGCACGGGAAAAGGCACAGCCGGAATTTCATTCGCTCTTGGGTAGAAGAATTCTCCGTACACAATTTTCTAGCACAGGTTCACTAAGCCCTTCCGGGATCCCTTTTGTTCCCAGGAGTCACCCGTCAGGAGCTCTATTTTTTCCACCAAAACACACAAACCAGCCAACATGCAGCTAGACTCTGCTCTCTCGACACAACGGGGACTTTTTTCTCAGGAAAACTCGGTCTATCAGTTCCCGTCGGGCTGTATATAGCTATTCGGTGTTACTGGTTTATCCTTTTACCGGTCTCTGCGGCAGTCGACAGAAGAAAACACTGCCTAAGGCTTTAATTCAATACAATTTATTCTCTGTACGTATGCCAATTTTCATTTGTCACCCTTGAGCCATAAGCCCGATGTGTCGGAGTAAAGCCCATTTGTTCCACATTCAGCCCAACCGAAACCCAAGCATGGCGTATCCCCATGATTGGAAGGATACGCATCCTAATGGGCCCCATGAAGCCGCCCTGGAGAGGACACTTTTACCTTTACACTTGTCAATTAACATCACCTTACGTCCCTGCTTCCAACAATACCGGCTATATGGAGAATGTTTGAATCGACTTGAGGTGTGAGGCCTTTCCCTCAAGTTCTTCTTCGTGTTCTATGGAGGGTCGGGACACAAGCGCTCGTGTGTGTATTTTATTGTGTCCTCTTCTAACATCTTTCCTTCTATCTCTCTTCCTGCTAGGCCTACTGCGGCTGCAACAGATCTACCAGGGACTGCGGCCCGGCAACGAAACCTTTCACGTCGAGACGGTCAAGCGGATAGCGAACGTAAGCGATGCGATAGAGTTCCTGCGCACCATCGAGGAGCTGAACCGGTGGTCCCGGAAGCACATCGTCCTCGACTGCAGTACCGAGCTGGCCAAGGACATCGTGGTCAGTCACGTCCGGGACATCACGCTCGGCAAGCGGACCTACCACTATCTGTTGAGTGGGTTGGTAAGTGCTTCGTTCTTCTTTCCCGTTGAAGTGGTTCTAGTCTGTGTCCGTCTTTTTCCAACATCATGACGCATCCCGGGAGTAGGCAACATTTACATACAAATCGAACTCTGAGTTTCCCGGTTCGATTGCGTAGGTCGATGCGGGACACTTTATCCAGTGCCATTGTCTCCTGTTTTCCCATTCGCATCAGTTACTGATTTCCTAGAGTATTAATAATAGAAAGCTGTGATTAGTTTCCTCGCCTTTCTTGCTCCTGTTGTCCGTTGTCTCCTATGCTACAGAGCTTGGAATTAATCTCATCTCGAAAGGGTTGTTGTTCGTTGGAAGCAAGTCAATCGCAAAATTACTTCCCACGGGTTCTAACTGTAGAAATGCAACATTCTCGGTGGATGGTCGGTGATTGCTCTGTTGCTCGGGTGTGATTCTCCATTCAAAGAAAGTCCCGACAATCAAGGCTCGGCAACTTACACGGGACCTTTTTCTAGCACTGAGCACAACAGGAGCCAACACAGTGGGCAGTAAAACTAGCATTACTGATTTTATGCCTTACCACTTAGCCAACCTTCATCACCCATACGGTTTAATCCTGCGAGTTGTGGATTACTCAAGGGCACCAAACACCCAGCACACAAGTACATCCTCACCGCACTCTTGATAGCACTTTGATACGTCGCATTCTCGTACGAATGCATCCCTTGAAAGCCATCAAAATCAAATTTAATGCCCTTTTCACGCCCGATGCCAGAGCATTGATGAGAGCTTTTCAGCAGTTTCCCCTTTAATGCGTTTCTGGCTAGTTTCATTGCCAGTTCGGCTGATGTTGTAAACCCATCTAGAGCCAAGCGAGTAAGCTATTCCCTTTAGTAGCACCATCAAGCAGTGGGATTGCTGGAGCCGAGGTTATGTGCTGCTCTAGCCGGCTGTTTAACATTGCATGAAATTACCTCCTATTGCCTAAGCCGTGCTTTCGCTACACCGTGATAGTGCGTTCTGCGGGTAAGAAACAGAAACAGTGTCATTTCGGTCCTGGTAAACCTTGGCGTGCTTACTGACAGTCAGAAATAATTGCCAGCTGTTTCTGGGAAATGTGCATCGGTATCTCAGTTGTATCCATTTACACTGGATTTCTGCACGAGCATAGACTGTCCCAATCACAACGGAGACGGAAGGTTATTGGCCCAACTAATGACGAAACATCCAAGATTTTCATGCTCAAGAGAATGCGAAGAAAATGGCAGGAAATGTAAGAAACTCTATGTTTTATTCCATTTCTTTGACTGTGGAAACAAAATTGAATGCAATATCAGATGAGATACAAATTACAAGTAAGGCGTCGCTTGAATAACATTGACAAGCTGTTATAAAGATTATGGCAATATTTCTTCAACCTTCTATTAAAGGTAAGAAAGCGTCGTAGAGGAGAGCATTATGATCACAACATTTAGCAATTTATGAAAGAACCCTTCGTGATTACCCTCATAGCTGTTTGTTGCCCTTCGATGTGAGCTTAGGTGTAAACACCTACCTGTTCTAGTCAATTCGGTTTGACCACTTTACAAGATCTCAAATCAGAACATTTCGTCCTCTAAACGATTCTCACGGAAGCTGCTTTACCGAGACATTAAATAAGCATAAACTTTAAATGCGTTTTGCATACATCGACACAGAAACCAACCTAAACGAGAGCAAACTCTGGATACGACCAGCAGGAGAAATGGGATCCAAGGGTCATATTGCCTCCGGTGGTTTATTTGAAGGTGGTCTTCAATTAAAAGGCTTCACATTACACGACCACAAGTGCAGGGTTTGTGTGTTGATGTTGGTGTTGAGCTTAGATTCAACCTCTGGTGGACCTAGGGTAAGACAGTTCCCATTACACCGCTCGTTAAATGGTTCAATCATCTGGAAGCGTTCGGTAAAAGGGACAGGATCAACAACATCC
>KZ062083.1:0-88091 GCA_002091835.1 Anopheles maculatus
TGTGCCCAAGTCTCAGTTGTCACCAGTGCCGCCGTCTAGTGGTGCAACCGGAGTGGTAGACAGCAGTGTTCGACGGATTTCCGTAGAAAAGGAAGCCCAAAAAAAAAAAGACGACCCTCGATTGCTGGTTAAAAGAAAGCAGCGGAAGCAAGTCAAGTTTTTGGGAGATGTTTTTTTGCTGTTCTGTTTTTTGGTTCAACCGGCAAGATTCACCTTGCTAGCCAAATTCTTGTCGCGTACTCGTTAGGTGCATATCATTTTAACCCTTGTTAGTACACGTCATGTTCTGTGAATATGAAATTTCCGCCAATCTGTTTCCGGCTTTCTGTTGGGATGTGCCTGCTTTCTTAGCATCCAGCATTTCATTTTTGAGGCGGATCACAGGCTTTTTAACAAACAAGATCAAAAAATCGTTTTTTTTTACCAGATTCGCGTGTGTTAAAGAAATAATTAAAACACATTTTGTTTTTATACCTTCAAAATGTATGAACTGCAATAAACAATGAGACGATTAAACGATTTAATTGTTTAAGCTAATTTTCTAAAAATCCACTCACGTAAATGTGGATCATTTGTGTAAATTCGAGGGATTTCTTATACTTGTTTTTGTCACAACATAATAAGATAGTAAGTTTGCCCTACTTTTCAAACTGTGCACAACATTCCGAGAAGCTTAAATGAGGACAACGTCGAGTCTGCGTCTCCAAAAACGACTTTGCCATTAGTAGCAATGCAGCCCATCCAAGGAACAATTGGAAAATATTTCTCACAAGTGACTTTCCAGCTTCCGGCGCCGAGTGCTACACTCCACACGGCACGAAAGAGGGTGCTACTTAATTATGCTCCTGTCTTTTCATTATCTTTAACGTTATTATTTGATCCTTTGTTGGCACTGCAATGGGTGTGCATTTTTCGCACAAACAAAATCCCACGATGACTGATGTAGCTGTGTGCTGGTTTGTTGCAGCTGGCAGCTGGCAACTTTGGCATATATATATATATATACGTTTATATTAAGCCCAACCCAGCTCTGACCGAATGGTGCACCAGTTGTGCATCGGTGGTCGACAAAATGGGCGTTTCAGTAAAAATGGAGAAAAACTTTTTGGGTACGTACTTAAAGGCACTTACACACACAAACACAGAAAAAAAACCTTCCTGGACAAACTTTTCCAACCAACCGAGTTGCAAGTTGGAAGAAATAATCCAACCAGGAAGTGCCAAACTTTCGATCGGGCCTGGCAAGCAAAAACATCATCATTCCGCCCTACAGCCCTGCGAATGCCAAGACATTTCCTTACCAGCCAGCACCACTCACCGACTTTTGTTTCATATCCACCGAAAGTGCATAAACAAAGAAATATTAATGAAATAGAAAAGGCCCTCACACCGAACAGAGGGAAGCAAAGAAAACAAAGCGTACGGGGCTCTGGGAGGGAGGGAAACACACAAATCCGTTGGTCGGGGAAGGTCGGTCGGTACAAACTTTTCCTACCAAAAGTGAATCGAGAAAGAAACTGACATCTTTATTCGAAAATGTTTTGAATGCCCACCGTTCCACCGGTGGTCCGATGGACTGCGCGATGGCAGTGGCCTAACGATCGGTTCTGTCGAGCGAAAGTTCTCGCTTTCGTTAGCCATCTTCCCGCTGTTCTCCATTCGCAACTCCCCTACACCCGATCCTTTACAATCTCTTTGATTCTTTTCATTTTTCTCACTCAAAGTCTCGGTTTTCGAAAGTTTGTTCGCAATCTTTATTATTATCAGTTTTGTGGGTGTATTTTTGCTTTTCCACTATTTTCGTGTGCTTCTGCTCTTACCTAGCTTTGTATTCTTGCCGTTTTGCGGAAGAATGAGTTTTTGAAGTGCTGGCCCGGTGGCGGTAGTGGGCGAGCGATTCGCTGAAGCATCGAATTTGTTTGGTAAGCCAAAAATGATGAGAATGCCAGCAAATTATCGAAATGTTATCGCAAGTACGACGAAGTGACGCTGTTGATCGCTGTCAGGCAGAAAATCGGACTTGTATACTGTGGTTTGTCGTTTCGAGCGCCCACCAAGCAAGTGCAGTTGAAGTTGAACAACGTTTCGATGGCACATTTATTGATATTTGTTGATGCTGGTTGCAAGTTTGCTGCTGCTGTTAGGACACGGAGCGAAATCAGAAAAGTATAATCATGATGTATTTTTTACAGTTCTTTCGAAATTTACCTACCGATCGCATTTTTTTTTAAATTCTTCATTGACATTTTGAATGTTTTGGTAAATTTTAGGCTTGGTTTATATTTTAATTAATTTAGAGCTAAGAATATCCGAATTGGATTTCTGGATTGGATGAAGATTTGACACTGGCCTATTGAATTATTCATTTAAAGCTTTTCCATATAAATCTCTAAGTTTAATCTCGTTTATATTCAAGTTAGGTACCTTTATTTGATATAAAGAACTTCAAACTAACTGTAACCGTACTACTCTCACAGTTCTAGTTTATATAAGGTTGAAATTCAGGTAGTTACAGCACAATTTTACATTCGTTCGCTAGGGAAATAATTTGTTGATGAAATGAAACCAATGAAACCAGCTTACCGTATTATTTTAATTTTGGGAAATAACATTGCACTAAAGCGTAGTCACAAAAAGTATTTATCAATCTTCCGATGGCAGTAATATTTCAAAACGAATCATGACTACAATTAGGAATAAAAAAATATAAAACAGACCCCACAGCAAAACAAAGAAACAGAAAAGAAAATATCGAAATGATCAACAATACTGAACACATTACTAGTAGCAAAACCGATACACAAAGAGGTACAAACTCAATTCGGAAACTCATGTAAATATTTGTCAGACAAGCACTACACAGAGAGAATCAAAAGAGTTAAAAACACAAAGACAAAACAATAGACTCAGTACACCTAAAGCAATAGACGAACGACAACAACACATCAACGATAAAAAATAAAGAGATAAACATAGAAGAAACAGAAAATGAAACAAAAAAAACTGACAGAGAATAAAGTGTATCAAACGAGAAAAACATTTAATAAAAATCCAAAACAAAATTAGTAAAACCTACAAAAAAGGTATCAAAGACAAGTGAAGACACGAAGGCCTGAAACTGAAACGAAGATTTCGTGACAATACGGATTACAGAAAAGCAAGAGCAATTAATAAACAGTACGCCGCTTATTATTGCTATACTTGAAATCATAAGAAAATGTTAACTGTAAATCTTCATTCCCTTATGCAAACACGATCGTGATCTACGATAAAAACACGAGTTTCGTAAATGGCACGACGGAAGAACGTACGCACAGCAACATCATCGTTCACGTGGACCGTATTACAGCGAAGAAGAAGCGAAATCAAACAACAAACAGCAACAACGACAACATGAACAACACAACACACCGAAAGAAAATGGAAAACACAAAGAAACGGCTGTTCGCAAATGAACGATCGTGCGTAAAATATGCATCGGTTCTTCGGTTGTTTTGTTTTTTTTTTTGGTGTTTGACAAACGCGCTTTTTGCATCGAAACGCATGAAGATGGTCGCTAGCTTTTGACAACACAGTGACGTACCGATTCATCTTGTCAGTAGTGGTGGCGATCTCTTCTGTACGAAGAAATTGGCCTCCATTATCCTGAAATGGAAGATGTAGAGAAATGGTTTTAGTAAAACAAAATCGGGGGCACTCTCGGTACGGGGGCAAAGCGCACTATAGACACTGCGGCTGCGGTGCTCACTGCACTGTAAAAATAATGATTCTCACATGCCAACAAGAAACCTGCTCCCGATGTTTTCCCCGATTGGGGTGTATCTTGTAATTTACATCCGTGTTGCAGCCCAAAAGTGTTCCCCGCCATTTTTTTTGGAGCGAAACAATGTAACGAGACGAACAAACTCAAGGGTTTTAGACCATCATTAGCATCGTCCGGGAGCGTACCCATCGCGTACCCTTGTAACGCTTCTGTCAATATAGGTAGTGAATGCCATCGTGGAGGCGCATACGGTTCCCCTACACACTCGTTGATTGCACACGAGTTGCAGCGGACATCCGTGCAGAGACCTTGCGGGGAGCAAGATGGCCGTATTTTCTTGCGTAATTATGCATTCCGAGCCTTCTTTCGTGTCAGCAAATGTTGGCTCGAACGGCTCGAACGCTCGGTTGGCCAGCCGCTAGAAAAGCCGCTTTGGGGTTTTAGAGTTGCAGGCGTACAACTGACAGTGGCGCTCTCGAGATCACCGACAGACGTGAAAACCTTTTGTTGACTGAAATTAAGGCTTTTTAATGATACTTGACGAGCTGCGGTTGACTAGAAATGAAATGCATAAATTACATACACTTCCACAGGCATCAGCTCGCACAAAAGAACGCCAAGTAACAAGCATGATTATGTCGTTCCGACAGCGCGCTCGCTGCAAATCCCACTTGAGCCCGATCCGAGATATTTCTCACTGGGTGTGTTTTTTTTTTTTTTCGTTCCGTTCAGGCAATTCTGACGCGCACACCAATACAAGTGAAATAGTTTGACACTACTATTCACACAGGCACTGAGATTTCATCTCCCGCTTTCTTTCACTTTCAGCTCCCCCCGCTCCCCAGAGACCATTGAAAGTTTGATGACTGTGGAAAGTTGTGGTAATTAAATCAGGCACTTTTGAAATTTCGCACCACGGCACACACAGAGAGAGAGACGCTCGCAGGCAAAACTGACACGAATATAAAAACCACAAATGCCTGGTGTTGGTTAAAGATTCACAATATCCCTAGTCCCAACCCCCCCTCCCTCTTCGCCACTAGCTACTAGGACCTTCGCAACTTGACAGTGCACCGCACACTCGCCCCAAAACCCAAATACGGCGAGCAGGCAGTCGCTTCGCATCTTCGAAGTACTGATTCATTTTGTGTTCGCTCCATCGTTCGAGAACATTCCGGGATGGCAGAAGTACCTTCGTTTTGCTGTATGTGAATGTGTGAGTGTGAATGTGTGTGGGGCGGTTTTTTTCTTCTCCGGGTTGTTGTTGTTGCTGCTGCTACTGCTGCTACAGCCAGCTTCTTGTGATCCATGTTTCCCAAAGAGGGTGGCAAATTGCTGTCGAGTGATTAATGTTCCCGTTCCCACCCATTTACCACCCATGTCCACCCTGCGCCTAAGGATGCTTTCGATTTTTTTTTTCCTCTACTCTCTCTATCGCTTCGTCTCTCGGTACCGCCTCAAGTCATCAGTCCATTTTGCCATCCGATAACCTATCATGGAATCATCTCCCATCACCGTTCAACGACCGTTGGGGACAAGAAGAGGCACGGAAACAGGCCAATAGAAACCTGGGCGGGTTCTGGCGATATTTGAACGCTTTTAAAACTTCGTTTACGGTCGACCAAAGCGAGACAAAATAGCGTACGAAGCGGGCATGCACCAGAAGCAACATGAACAGAAGCGTCCGAACGCAGCATCTTTCCGTACGTCGGCCGGAAATGCATGGGAAAACGATGGAAAGCAAACGAAGAGAAGTGTGGGGAGGGGGGGGGGGGAGGAGAACATGGGAGGCAAGTGCGCGGGGAGTGAGAGAAAAATGGGTCCAGTGTGAAAACGAATCGGAAAACGGTGCATCGAGGGCAAACGATAAAAAGCAATTCTCCACAGCAACGACCACACACACACACTCCAATGATGGGAAGGAACATGAATAATCATTTATGTGACCGCTGCGAAACCGATGCACCATCACCATCCCTGCCATTTCCCCCCGTCCCTCACTTCCCCCAAAGACTCCCCACGTACAGCGTACTATGTAGATGAACCAGCTGAAATTGATTCCTAAGGGCTAAGGGGTAGCCATCTCTCAAGAAAGAGGTTCAACAATAGCCTTCGATGGCTCTGCTTTCGTCATTTTCTGCATGCATTTTTTCCTCCAGACCACGATCAATCTCAGAAACATGTCTGGGGGTGGGTATTGGGAAAAGCATTGCTGTGTGTTTGTGTGTGGCAAAGGTTTCCTTTTTTTCTCGTTTTGTTGCGTTGTTCGGAAATTCACTCTTCAATAAATGATGCGATTATTCAGCCGTAAGAAGACGGAAATCATGGGATGGTGCCCTGGCTAGGTGGTATTAAATAATCATTGTAACTACATTCTCAAATTTGGTTGGCAATCGCAGCATCATGAACTGTTAGGGATGTGAATTATTTAACGAGGGGAGTTTTGCAATCTGTAATGGATTTTTTGGTTTTGGTTTTGCTTCTCACTCATGTAAAGGTTTACACTAATCTCAAGATGGATCCGATAAAGGTGAAGGTAATTGTTGAACATTTGCCAACATCATCAATCATAACTAACCTTACTAGCTCACACTAGCTACACACACACTGCAGCCGTTTAATGCATTCATTGATTTTTTGCCAAACTCAATCAATCGTTCCGTCATCGGACGCTTGCGATTCGATCATACCTTCCAGCCAGAGAGTCCGTCTTATCGTGATGGCCATTGTATAATGGGCGAGTTTCGAGCTGGTGGTGTTTGTACACTTTTTCTTTAACTGTCCTGTTTGCTGGTCACTCTAATCCTCCAGTTTTTCAGCGAACGCAAACCGATGTCTTCAGCTTCAGCGTCGAATCAAGTGATAAAACATGAGGTTCTCGTGACGGTACGGTACCGATTCGCTGGTTTGCGCTGGAAAGGCAAGCATGCGTCGGAAAATGTCATTGATTATGTACAGCGCAAACATGCTGCTTTTGACCGAATGCAATGGTGGTCGCTTTTCTCACGCTCATGAGATCAGACCGACGTCCAGGTTTCGAAGGATATGGAACCGCTATCTTTCCGCTTGATACACTAACCAGATAACATTGCTTCGAATTGGCCAGGGTTTTTAAGGCAAGAGATGCCAGCTGTTGACCGCGTGTGTGTTTGTGAGGAAAAGCGCTAAAGGGATAGCATTTGTGCGCACAGTGAGTGCAAATTATATTGTACAGTGTTATTGACTATAATAAGATATTAAAGAGAGTTTTTAATGGTCTATAAAAGTGAAGACACGGTTTAAAAACATTGCAGATTTGGAAAATATAAAGTTGTTTTAGATGTTCTGAATAAATCCCGCATAATCTTAAACATATTTATAATAGTGAAGATCTAAATAGTCGCCTGAATTTCACACTTCATAATAAACAAAAAAACCTTTAAATAAACGCTTCCTAGTACAGCAGACGACCGATGATACTTTAAAATGACTCACTGTAAGAACGTACGACATACGGTGCCTTTCTAAGATTCATTTTCCCAAGGCCTGTGCAAGAGTGTGAGGTAATAGACAACCTATCGTCTATCGGACTATTGCTGAATCAGCGAAAATCGAGCAATCATCAAGTATATCACACACATGCTCACACTCTCTCACACACACACAACCACATACGGCACCTCTCGAACCGAGATCATACGAGATTGGAAGGCACACAGCCAGCCCGAAGGGCATCGGTACCGACGTGGCCGTGCAGACAAGTGTGCCGACAAAGACGAAACTAACGGAGGTACAAACATGTGGCGCACATACCGATAATTCTATACAATCAATTTGAAATCGTTTTATGTGCACATATTATCAATGAGTTGTACATGCGATCTGCCGTTGTCGATGTGCCCGGCACTGTCACTGTCTGGACGAACCTTTGCCCGAGAATCGCTGACTTGGAGGCCTCAACCAAACGGCTACGAAAGTGGTTTGTGTGATGAATTTCAACGAATCCACACGAGGCACACGTTTGCCGAAAGGTAGGCAACCCGTTGCACACGAATGTCATCGCCTCGGGTCGACTCCCGGCAGAGTGAGCAAACCGTTGTGACTTTTCAGAGCAGAGACGCGTGCGTTATTGCCTTTCGAGTGTCCGATGCCGGTGGCCTACTAGCACGGGACGGCAGGAAAAGTGGGCACTTGGGTTTGAACTTTTTCGTCCTTCAGGCTGCCCTTCACGTATCGAGCTGATTGGACATCTGTTCGACCGTGGGGGGGACTCAGCCCACCATCGGAATGGTGCACCGCTGACAGAATCATCCGACCGTACGAGCCATGGCGAGAGTTTGGTAGGATCATTAACTATGATAAACTTATCACGATGTCAGTGGAGAAGCATTAGTGGTATTAAAAATTTACTACCAAAAAGTGTTCACCCACTGTCAGGGTTTGGTGTAACTCTACCATATGTCAAAGGGGACAGAATGTGCAGTTTGCTTGCTGAACGTCGACGTCTGAGATGGTAGAATTATTGCTCGCACAAGTTCCGTAAATTGCTTGAACTTTCGGAACTCCCAAGCCGACTAGTTCGTTGGGTTGCCTTTTAAGGAGCAAGCAGCATCTTTCCTCACAATATTTTCGCACATTGAGTGCGCTATGTATATGAGAGTGGACAAACTTACATGGTAAAGGAACAAACCAAAAAACAGGCTTACATATGATCGCCAGTGAACACATTCATGCATGTTTGATCGAATTCTACTAAGCTGTTAGATTACCCTTCGTACCAAACCGGTAACAGTTCTCCGGAGAATTTGATCTGAAAATATAGGGTTTTTTGTTTTGTTCTTTAAAATCATCCTTTAGCCCCCGAAAACATTGAGAAGATTTATCCTACACCGTACGTTTGCCAAGGGTGGTTTAAAACTTGCCCATTACCCGAACGAGGTAAGTCGGTGTCGTGTAAGTCAACCGAGCCACTTTTATGTCCCGTCTCGCAGGGCTAGTTGTCTTCATCGTGCCACTTGGCAGAACTATTTTTTCCACGCCCAGTACGAAACTTTCCTTCGCCATCCCTTTACCGGGGCGAATGCTTTGCGCGAATTGAATTTTGCAACAGCTATTAAGAAAAAGGACACCTGAGACTCATTGTACGATATTTTTCGACCATTCGCAACATTGTTTGCACGTGTAAGGCGGCACCGGGCCGGAAAGGAAATACACACAGCAAAACACAACGAAAAACCAACTTGTAATGGATGTCGTAAACGTACGACTGATACAAAGAAGCAAAAAAAAAACGCAATAAAAATAAAAATATAAGTATAAACACGGCCAGACTCGCGCTCCGGATGCCTGTTAAGAGGTGAAGGTGGAAAGACATTTTTAAAGCAAAATGGCCACCACCGTGGCAGAGATGGCATGAAAATTAAAGCTTCCGCCATGGATCTTCCGGAACGGTTAACGATTTTCGCGTGGTATAGTTCAGAGTGTTGCACTTGGTTAGTAAACGGGGTAAAACCAAACAAAAAAGTCCCTTTTAAAGGGAATTTCACAAACAATACATTGGATAAAAACAATTTTCAACTTCACATACATTCTTAGTGGAGAAAAAAAACCCCACAAAAAAAATGCAAACAGTAATCGGAGTAAAAACTCGTGCTCACAAATCACAATCATAATTAGCAAACAAGCACTCGGAGGAGCGATTATGCGCTCTCAACAAGTGGCCCGGCGAATAATATTTTAAAACTTTATGCCTCACACAAATTTGTAAGAGATGGTTTTCGGAAGGAACCCAAAAAGCATTATCCCCTGCTCCCCCAAAAAACCCACACGCCACACCACACACGTCCACGCACACACACACACTCTCTTGCATAATAAACAAGTCGGCAAGGAGTTGGCCACTAGCCCGTAGCAGCCGCTCTCGTACACCCGTGCTACGGTGAGTGGAAAATTCACCCGAGCGATTATTTAACCATGTTTCAAATTAAAAGTTATAACTCCCTCTACACACATTGGATCGGACGTGGTAGGATTTTTTCACGACCCGTTAAAATAAAAAAAGCAATACAGTGTGTGCCAAGCCTCCGCAACCGACGTGTCTCGTGGCGGTGATGGGGCTTTCGAGCGTTACTTTGGTTCGGATACCGACATCAATGCTGGCACGGCGTTTGTGCAAACACACACACCCAACGAACCGTAGCAAAAAATCCTGTCAAAATCGAAAGGTCTCGCTTATGCCTCATACCGTGCCAGCGTACGGCACGCGATTGTACCACCGGGGGAAGAATAATCGCTTGCCCACCGATGGTAACCCTCAAGGATGTTTCGCCCGAAGCACTACGAGAAAGGATTACCAGCCAAGAAAGGATGGATCAAAAATGGGGTGAGAACGAGAAAACGAAAAACAAAAAAATCATGACCAAACCACTCGAACTTGCCGAAGGTTTTAACTACGACCCGCGAGCAGCCACGTATTGGCACGAGTTTGGCTTGTGTGGCCGTGGGGTTGAGAGTGTGAAACAACTTACATAATAAATGAACAAGTTGCGTGCTATTTTATTTTACGAAAGTTTATTAAAACCTCATGAAAACTCAAGAAGCCCGCACCGCGGTACACAGCCCGGGTAAAGCCACTTCAATGATCACACCACGAAAGGCACGCGGGCAGACGTTCGCAACAGTTTGGCGCTGTGATGCTTCCTGCTCCGATGCACACACACACACACTCGATGATGACGGCGATGATAGGGAGGGAGGGGTGTGCACTGGGGGGGCAGAGGGTACATGTTTGTATCTCGTGGTTTAGTGGCTGCTTGATAAGCGTGAAACGAAGTGTGTGTGTGTGAGCGCGCGAGTGTATTTGGTGAACAAATCCCACATGTCGGGTTTCTTGAGCCATAATCTCATCATACTCGGATAACGTACTTGCTGTATGGGCTATATGGAGACGCACAGTACTTTGTACCGATGGCGTACAACAACGAACGTAAACAACCGGGCCATAGAGTGTAGATGAACTTTAAACATTCTTCCGATCTATGGTATTTTACTGATAAAATTGTAAATCTCTTGCTATCATATTTTCTTGCCTTTCTTTATTGGTGAGGAGAATTCCTAAGAGTTAAAAACAAAAACATTTGTACGTTTTGTTGTAAGAAAATATTTTCCGGTATAAAACATTGTATCAGTTTTCACATGCAACGTTTTACTCTGTATGAACAATTTGAGTATTGTTCCCTTTCTTGACTTCATTGCGCTCGCAGTTTTAAGCTACGTCTCTACTTAACACAAGTCATTGTAACTCAGGCTAAAATAAAAAAAAACGGCAAGAATCGTTTATCGACCTCATCGACAAAAGTTAAAAACCTAACATTTAAATCCGCTATCTTTAAATGAAGTGTAAAACCGTAAAATGTAAACATATTCTGAGGTCACAATATTATCTTTTCAAACAGAAATGTCTTAATATGTAAACAATTATCAGCAAAACTTACTTAAAGTCTCTTCAGATATCCTCGATACCGTTCACGATCTAACGACATCACCAGGAATTACATTATCCTGACCACACAGCTTAGCATCTTCCGCTTTAAAGCGCTAAGAGGTTCAATTGGTCAAAGTCTATGTCTCAGAGCCATGTGTGTGTACTGGGACTATAAATGTTCTATACATTCAATCACTTCAGGTGTTTCGAGTCAAAAAGTTTGCTCAATTTTTGGTAAGCTTTTGCTACGTAAGAAAGCCTTAAACCAATGATCACTATAACACGATCTGGGTTTTATGCCCTTGAATTGTTCACCTCGAAAGGCCCTCTCTAGCGTCAGATGGAAGAGAATACAAGCAAGTCCGAAGTTTTGGCGCAGGGTGGTATCAAAGGGATTGCCCTGAGTGATCTCAATCTACGTTCACCTGGCATGTGTTATTAATCATTGTCATTCTTTCAAGCCTGATAAACTGTGATTTGTGGAACATTCCAAGACCAAAGGTGTCCGATGAACGGAATATTCCATTGGTTCTCATCCAGATGTGCTGCAAATCATGGGTGCAACTCAGCTGAAGAATCTGCCGACCAATTGTCTGATGTTGAATGCTCAAAGCAACGCGTCGGTGTCATCTAACACGTTGTACCGCATAATTATATATTTGAACTATAAGTCCATATTGCAGTATCTGGGAGAATATCTTGAAGGCAGTAGCCAACACCATAATACCACTGTAGTTGCTGCACTCTAGCTTTTTCTTTCTTATATATGAAATAGATAGATCATGTTGATATTCAAATCACAAGGCATCACAATTAATACGCTTATACTTTTAGACAACTTTTATATTTATTTTAAAAACTCACAGAATTTCATTCAAACCAGTGATATTACTGAGTCAAACATCCATTCTTGTTACGTTTACATACATTTATTTAAGAATTAGTCGATTAGCACCTTCAATAGATTATCAAACTACTCCCAAAGGTAGAGAAGCTTTTGTTCATGTTTGTATAAAGAAAAGAGTTCCCAGCAATTCAATTACTAAACGTTAAATCACACACAAGATATCTGGATAAAGCCAATATAGTTCCTATTGATACCTCTTAAATTTTTGTTATGAAATGTTAAGCAACATTTCAATGTATGAAATTCGAATAATTGGACAATTTTTTCACAAATCGTTCCCCAAATCATTTTAAAAACACCTTGGTTTACCTCATTCTCACTAGTACACACACACATACACACACCAGAGCGCATAAATTCGACTGGCAATATCACACATCACACAGCTGCCCATTATTACAAACCCCCTTCCCGAGATACCCGAGTACCGAGCCGCACCTGAAAATGCTTTTACATACACCCCCATTTTCGCAACCTACACGTGTGCTGTTCCTGCCGGCTCGTGTTCTATCGCTTCGCACCATGCACCCTCTATCCGTGCGCGGCACACAAATGGTGAACATTTCCATTGATTTTTTAATGAAATTAATTTCGAACCATCAACATAACGACCCCGGCCCGCGGGTCGTTCCCCCCGCCCAGGGCATCGTTGCCGTAGTCTCAAGCCCGATCGATTCGTGCCAATCACAGACCAACAACGTGAGTAAACACATCCCATGCATGTTGCGACTACTGTTTGCTGGTAACTGCTTCCACCGGCACTACTTTGTACCACGTACCACGGGAGGGAACACAGTTGCACCAACAGGGTAAACTTCTGAGTCAGCCCATCCCAAAACCGAGCTTCATCTGGCAACGATAAATGTGCGAGAACGAGAAACCAGCGACCAAGAAGAGCGAGTGATAAATCGTTTCCATCTAGACTTCAGCATGTTTCAAACCTTCATTCAACGCCCCAGTTTTACGTTTTTCGTTTTACACAAGCCCTGGCACACAAGCACAAACAGGCCAGCAAACAGCTTCTCGCCACCTGAATACCTGGGCTGGCTAGTTGGTTCGGTGGAGCAAACGTACACAGTTGAACAGCGCGGAAAAGGTGCAACACCAAGATGGTCCCAATCGCTTCCGTCGGCCGGCGGGTGCAAGGCTTTCTCGAGTACCTTCTTCGAGCAAACGGTTTTTGGGTTGGTGAAAATGTGTTGAAATTAAGCGATTGCTTTGGGCATAATTTTGGGCACTCACAAGCTAAATCACTACATGTGAAACTCGCACACGGCTAGAAATGCGCAGGGAATGGGATCGAAATTCTAAGGAAAAGGTTTTCCTTACTCTAGTGGAACGTATTTTCAAATGTTTAATTTCAATCGTTTCGATATGTAGGGTTTCTCAAGCTTTATATGAATGAGTTAATTCCCTTTAGTTTTGTCATCGCCTCTTAGTATCATAATATAAAACAATAATCGATTTATCTCATTAAAGAAACATCTCTATTCCTATTTTCGTACTGTAACTAGAATAAACTGTTGTACAACCTTCTTCTCCTTCCGAGTTCTGTACAAAATGGAACAAATTTTCCCACTCACATAATCGTCCATGATTCATCTTGGGACGTGAGAGTGTGTGACTGTACGGCTAGATAACAGGATGCGCAAGATGGTAAGCAAAACTATAGAACAGCAAGAAAAACACGGCTTTACCCATAACGGATCATAATACCAAATGCTAGCATTATCCATCATCGTAATCTGGCTGGTCTGGCGCTGCGGGATGACAGTCGGCGAACGAATGGAAGTTTGAGGGCGATAGTGTCCCCTCGTACACCCGTGTCAACGTTGGCTCTAGGTTGCAATGAAAGCTTTTCACTACTTTCCACTTTCCAAACCAAACACTGGACAGCGTGTCACACCATCTATGCAGCACACACACACATCAAATACACTCACACACACAGAACGTGTTTCACAAGCATACACTCACACGGCGCATATCTCACCGACTTTCATCCATCGAGGCACTTAGCAATTTGGCTGCCGTTGTTGTTATTTTCTTTCGGCAGCAAAAACTCAGCTTCCCAACGAAAGCAGGGAATAAAATGCGCCACACAAAACTTCGTAATTTGATATGACAATCGTGAAGAAGCTTGTGAGTCGGACCGGGGTTTCGCATGCGTTTTCCTTCCCCTCACAAACACACAGCCTCGCGCCGGCCCAATGATAAACACATTCACGAGGAGAATATTTTAACCACCGGAATAAGGCTCACAACACATCACAAAGCACACAAGACGCGATCTTTCTTTCTTTTTTTGTTGGAAAATAGCTTAAATTGAATCACTTCCATGCACAATGAACTTTTCTTTTTTCTGTGCTACAACTTCAACCAACAGCAACCGTTGGGCTAAAAACGCCACTTGCAGTTTTGCGTCAACTTGCACCGAATCAACTCTATCCGCACCAGATCCACTTAAACCGTGACCCGTGGAAAGCGAACTTTCACAACTAACTGCATGCCGGATTGCGCAAACCCAGCACTCGGTGCGGACAGATCTTAGCGTCCGGGATGGAAAACTCCCTACGGGCAATGGGCCCCCCAGGCGAGCGAGCGAGCGAGCGACCGAACGAGAGAGAGAGCGCGCACGATCGCGTTCAAGTTGTACAACGTTAAGATAAACAAGTGGCGAAATTTCGCTAAAACATCGCTTGTTGTGTGATGAATAAAATTTTACACTTAAGTAAAAGCGTGTGGCCGAACACGAACCGGGTCGAATCGGTACCACTGGCTGGTTACTGGGGCGAGAGCAACGTTTAACCTCGAGTGCGCGCGCAAGATCGACTGACTTCAGCCGACCGACTGACTGCGATTCAGAGTGCAGCGGGGGCTATTTTTCCGGAACGGTCTGGGTTTCGGAAGTGAAAAATTCCTCCACCCACTGCTCCTCCCCCAGGGAGCTGTGCTGGACGTCGGACTCTCTATTCGCCTTTCCACCGCGTCTGCAAGCCAGCTTATGGGTTATGAAAACACCCCGAACAGATAGGACAATACCGGGGTGCAGGAAACAAAGGGGGACGGTAAAGAAAAACATTGACGAATTGAACTCCAAATCGTATCGAACGGGAAAACGGGGTGATGCACAAACATTAGGCGGAGTATCGGTGGGGAAGCGAACATCCCGACGGTTTTCGTTGATCGAGTTCCGTGAGCTCGTGCGTTCACGGGGTTCAACGGTGGGCAGCACATGTGCGTGCCATTCCACCTATGAGGCACACGGGATGCACACGGGGCAGTAGTAATGTGGTGTAGCGCGGTGGAAGAAAGTTTTCTTCTGTTGCCAGACGTCTTGTTTAAAATATCGGCAGTTTCGCTGCTGTAAGCAAACCCGTTTTAGATCGTTCCTTCGACCAATAAAAACGAGCTGCTGGTTGTGGGAGGCAGTGAAGGCGAGCGAGTGCACCACCCTCGTCATGTATGACCTGCGTCACACAATGTACCCTGAGCACAAGTAAACAGTTCAAGAACGCACATCGTGCCCGCTACGTCCTACCACCAATCTATCCGCGGACGCGTTGTTTAGACAGCAGATGTAAATGGGGCCTCCGACAGTCAAATCACGCCCTTCTCTGAAGGTGGTGCCCCGTCCCGTAGGAAGGGTGATGGTGGAAGGGGGAGCAAATCATCGATGAACTTCATGCAAGATAGCATGATTGACTTCAGTAATTGGAAGCAAGATAATGCAACGGTTATGAAAGATTCCGGTACAAGGGTTTTCGTAGTCCTGGAAGACCACTTACACAATGCACCATGCACCACAGTTAAGGAATGTGAATCTTAATTACGGTACACCAGGAACAGTAATAATGAGAGTTAGATACATCGGAATTTGCGGTAAATACTCTGACACAGTGACGTACAAAACAATACAACTACTTTAATATCCGATGAAAATTCTGCGATATTCTATACTCGATACATATAATAGGAGTAAACATTTCAAAATTATGAAGAACAGAGTAGAGTCAGTAGAGTCCTCAATTCCTATCACAATTTTGTTCGGGTAAAAAAATTATCTCATGATTGCGATAGAATTTTTCATCATCTTGACTTTAAGACCTTCTAGGTCTAGCCGACCATTTAAACTAGACTTATAGATGCGACGTAGTTGAATAATTTGTCCTCACTATGGAGGAACGTTTGAATCGGACTAGATCCAATCTCTGGTGTTACCGTCTAAAGTCCAGCACTGTGATCACCTCGGCTAGATCTAATAAAGCTTAAAAATTAAAAATTAAAAGATGCCAGAACCACATGTTTTAGCTATAATAGCATCAGAGTGATAACAAGACAATCAAAATCGATTTCTGGATTGATCACATAACATCCTCATGCCACAATATTTTCAACTAAGTTAATCAAAACAAAACAACCCAAATCGATTCATTGGATATCAGCACCATAACTTCACTCTAATGTGATAATGTGGTCTAATTCTATGTGTCCTTCATTGCATACAAATTTTCTTCCAAATATTGTAAATTTTTCATTTGATCCTAAACAGAAAATTTTACTAATCACAGATTGAAATTCAAGCTAATGCTCGATTCATCGATTCATATTCTAATTGTTCTCTATCTTCAATATCCGCACGCTTCTGCTGCTGCATGCTGTTTACCCTTTGTGCACTTACTACATCGATTGTCCAAACGATTGGTGTCACTGATACGAAAACGGAAAAATCGAATCGATCCATACTCCCGCAACTTACACGCATGTTCATCACACCCGTCACCATTCGCCCGGTGTTTCACTGCTTCTCAGTAATACAAAATATTAACAACGCCACGGCTACACCAAAAACACCCCGTCGTGGTACCCATGTTTATATGGATGAACACGCATCCGTACGCCCCGAATGCACGCGCTGCTCCTTCTCGATCGAATCATATTCTCATAATCTTTCCAGTCAAGTGGAGCATAAACAAAAACCCCCACCGTCCGAGAAGCACACGAACTCGTGTACACCGGCCAGTCGACTTGTTCGCTTGGTGCCGCTAAAAATAGCGATGGAATGGAGAAGCGAAGAAAAAACTAGCTCGCCATACATTTCCCAACCCAACAAAGCATTTGCTCCGTTGCTTTATTGACCTGATCGGAGTGTTTCATTACGGTTGCGAGTATTTGCTCCCGGTCGGTCGGTCGGTCGGTCCTGGTTTCTTGCTGGCTTGTCTGCTCTTACTTCAAATCGCACCAAACAACGCATGTTCACGTGCGTAAAGAGACGCAGTGCCATCGATTCCAGCGCAAAATTGGTCCCGCCATGGCCCGATCCCGGCCACGGTGATCCCCGAGTCGATGTAGATGGGGCTAATATCTTTTAAAAATACATTCATACACACTCGCACAAGACAAAAAGGGGTTGCACTTGTAAGCGGGCACGTGATGGCATTGTGATGGCGGGTGCGACGGGTCGGTTCCATTTCCGCATCTATTTCCTTCCACCGGGCATCGTTAACGGTTGAACGATTTAGAGGATGCATCCATATGTGTGTACGGTTGCTCGAGTTTGCTCGATTTCGATCTAGCGCTGAGCGGTGCAGTAAGACATCTAAATCATATGTACGCAAATTTCCCGGTCGATGAGGGTTTTACGAAGGTTTTCCCGTATGCAACACCGTGCGTAGACAACTCTCTTGCTGGGAGCTTCATTTCTGCCATCACCGTTAATATGTGTCTATATTGCTTTGTTGAGTTTTCTTTAGTGGCGTGTATTATGATGATGATGTTAGTAGTTGCGGCAGAAGCATGAGAATGTTTAAGAATAATTTAGATAGTTCAAGCCGTAATTTTTAAACACCAGTATTCAGTTGAAGTCTCCAAAACATTTTTATAAGCCTGATTAAGTTGTAATGAAACCTCGAAAAATTTGCGTTACAACTACTCCAACGACACGCACCAATAGCAACTCTAGTTCGGTGAGACCCAATCAAAAGTTCAATAAAACGCAAATCGATTCGAATCAAATCCGCTTGGTAACAAGCAAACAAACCGATAATTCTGGTGTCAATTACGCCTTCCGACAACACCGTACTGCCTAAGCGTGCCAGCAGCAAATTAAGCCTTCCAAAGCTCAAATCAATTGGCTGTTCAGGCGAGCGAGCACCGCACAATAACCTAACCGAAGGATACTAACCGGTGGATAATTTGTTGAGTTTCAAAGACGCCAACATTGAACCGAACAGCGCTCTTCAGTATGCTTCGAACATGCCTATCCGAACCCCGCAATGATGCCTCTCTGCTGGTGAATATTTGTTCCACTTCTTGGCATTGTACTAAAATGTAGCTCAGCTTGGTTAAGCTGTTGTTTTATTTTATTTCTCGCTCGACCATAAAAGTGCGTGCCAAAGACGCCCGGTGACACATATACGCGTGGAAATACGAAGCGACCCTGGAAGATGGGGATAAGGCCTCGATCTAGTTACTGCCGATAGTAAAAATCAATTCTATCCACCCTTCTTAACCGCACATCGCCCAACCGTCGGTGTGATCGGTTTGGTCAAATCCTTTCACCGAACAATCGGGCCCCAATATAACTTTAACATCTTCTCCAAACGTACGCTTTTGCCGCAGGCATTGTTTCGGTGTGCGAACCGGTGTAAGCACGGCGAGCGTCGAACAAATCGTAAAATAGCACCCAATACCCCTTTCGGTAGCTTCTCACAGCCACTCGGTGCCGGTGTGTGGGGTTCGGTCGGACCTGGCAAAATATGGTGCCTATTTTCTTCGGCAAGCTTACGCAAGTACGCAAATAAAACAAAAGCACGCGGAGGTGTTGCTCCTGGTAGTCCTTCGCTTCGGAAATGCTCTAGCATCTAAATTTATGCGGCAATAGAAATAAAACGCGAAGAATGAAACTAGCGTACGGCCAACTTGGCGCATAAAACTTACCCCAGGTAGTGTCTGCTTCTCATGTAACGCGCCCTGACCGTTAACGGCGCTGTCCGGACTGAAGTACGTCAAAAACGCGCAGCCTGTGGAGAAAACATGCAACGGAAGAGAAGGTAAACAGTGAAAATGTCATTCAACAGGGTCGGGTGAGTGGTTTTATTTTTTGTTTTGTTTTGGGGAATAAATGTTGATTGAGCAGACATCGAATGCTTGTATTAGACGCAGCGAGCAAACAATAAACGAGGTGTTAAATAAAAGTATATTGCTAGGGGATGATGGATTGTAATAGCAATGACGCTTAATTGCATGCATTGTATTTGTTTAGTGAAGGTAATGTCTGATTTAATATAAGAGTATATCGAGTCGGTATTTTTTAGAGCAACCAAAGCCAAGATTTAAGGCTTAGTCCAGCAGTATCCGACTATCTGATGACAAGCTTTATAAATCGTACGAAAATGTTCGCTGTTTAGATTCCAGCTAAGCTAGCAGCCCACGAGAAAAAAGGGTTTGAAGCTACGAAAAATAAGTATTAATGGTGTCCACCAGCACCATAAAACCCCTATCCACGGCACGACAGGGGCCACCGGTCGTAAAGCATTGTTCGGGACATTTCGGGAAAATCTAAATGCCCAATACATCCGACACTCGCTGTGTTTTTTTTCTCATCAAAACTCCCAGCAACCCTTCCAGCTGAAGTCGCCTGCAGGGCGCAACAAAAAACGAGCGTTTGGTAACAATCCCTTTTCCATTCGGTCCCTTTTATCAAACTCCAAAAACCCGTCCAGAACATTGCATGCATTGTATTTGTTTAGTGAAGGTAATGTCTGATTTAATATAAGAGTATATCGAGTTGGTATTTTTTAGAGCAACCAAAGCCAAGATTTAAGGCTTAGTCCAGCAGTATCCGACTATCTGATGACAAGCTTTATAAATCGTACGAAAATGTTCGCTGTTTAGATTCCAGCTAAGCTAGCAGCCCACGAGAAAAAAGGGTTTGAAGCTACGAAAAATAAGTATTAATGGTGTCCACCAGCACCATAAAACCCCTATCCACGGCACGACAGGGGCCACCGGTCGTAAAGCATTGTTCGGGACATTTCGGGAAAATCTAAATGCCCAATACATCCGACACTCGCTGTGTTTTTTTTCTCATCAAAACTCCCAGCAACCCTTCCAGCTGAAGTCGCCTGCAGGGCGCAACAAAAAACGAGCGTTTGGTAACAATCCCTTTTCCATTCGGTCCCTTTTATCAAACTCCAAAAACCCGTCCAGAACCCGGAATGCTTTCCCGGTCAACACTTTTCAGCGTTTTGAAAGACGGATGCCTGCCGCACCAAGCTCCTCATCGTCCGTTGGCTTTGGGACAGCATCATTTGGAGGCTTCAAACAGAAGAGGAAAAAAAAACACGGAAAAGCATAAAACACAGCAATTAGAGCAAAAAGAAGGCCATAAATTTGGTCGAAATAATAAATTCAAGTCGGACCCCTGGACGGGGTGCTGCTGCTGCCGGCCATTTTCCTTTCCACCGGTTGAATCGCCAGCATTCCGGCAGGCCAACACCAACACCACCAGCACGGCCCTTAAGAAAAGAGAGCGCCCTTTTTCCCGCGTTAATACTCGTGGCAAAAGTGAAAAATCACCTCCTAAGGCGCTGTCAGCGAAACATCACCCTAATGGCATAATTCTCCGGCACAATTTACGTGCAGTTTCAGCTGGGCGCCCAGCAGTTTCAATGGGGTAGCAATCTACTTGCAAAGCCACTGCCAGCCTTCCAGAGCCCCCGCCTTGAGCTTCCGGGGTTCGGAGCGCGCCTCTCCAACAAAAAGGACCCGATATAAAATTTATCTAACTTTAGTGGATTTTGAGTAATGAAAAAAGGGAAAGTTTGCGACATCGTGGCATTAAGGGTTCGCAAGAGGGTTTTTGTTTTTTTGTTTTGCATTTTATTTTATTTGCTCACCATGCTGCCAACAGCTGATACAACCGTCCACTTCGGTCCAATTGCTGTAGGATTAAATAAACAAAACTTTCTGCCTGCTAATTAGACGTTAAATTAGCGCAATCGTGTGCGAGCGAGAGATAATGGGCAGCAATAGGGGGTGTCAGTTGGAGCGAGAAAACGAAGTTTTTCGACAAAAAAATCAGATTATTTACGAACGAATACGCTACAGCACGATTCACCAATCACGTTTGAGGACATGTGGAATCGTAATTGTAAGTTTTATCTTTCTCACCAAACAATGAGTCACATCATCGAAACGCATATTCACAAACCAAACAAAAAACAAGCCCCGATGGCCCAAAAAGTGCAGCCAACTTCTTTTTGCACTAATGACACTTTCAACACGACCATGCTGAAGGCCTTCAGCAATCTCTTTTGAATATCCCGTCATCATGTTTCGCTCTTGGGGCTATATCTAGCGGCAAAAACAGGGATTGCTTTTCAGTATTCAACTCTTATAAATTACCCTTTTTTGATAAATTATGACCAGATCAACGGAATGCTGAGCGTTCCGAAGCGACTGTGATATATCTGCACCGAGTTTCCTCCTGGCTTGCTAGAACCGGTCGGGATAGGGAAGACCAACGTAAGCTTAAGGGCGGTTGCAAACAGCAGGCAAAAAAAAATCGAGCATGAAAAACTCCTACTCCGAAAAATGAAACATTGTATGAACGGGAAAGGAGATGCAGAAAAAAAGAAGCAAAAATCCAACCAAGGACAATATGTGCATTCAAGGCAGCAAATACAGCAAATGGGAGCTGTGGGATGCCGGATGCAGCGGACGATGGAAACCGGGAATGACATGAAGCATAATTTAAAAATAGACCTAGCTTTTCGTTTCAACTTTGAAGCCAAAGTCAGTCAGTCAGCCGGTAGCCAGAAGCGTCGGCCACCAGGATTAAAGTCCCATAATTATACAATCCGTCCCGGTCTGGACGACGGGGCTCGGCATGGAATCATTCCGCCCGGTGTGGACAAAGTGAATGAAAAGGTCGCAGGGGCTGTTTGGTTCTTTTCTCTTATACCATCATATCTGTCGTGTTCTTTTATTTAAGGGTATTTTTTTTCATTCTATTTGCTCACATTTTCCAAGCTGCCTTTCTTACAACCGATCCGCCCCATTGTACTATAAGCTAGAGCCCTCTGATGCTCTGTCACCCTTTTTTCTTTTGCTTTTTCCCCGTTCCCCCAAACCAACCGGCAATGGTTGAAATGACAAAAGCCGAAGCTTGCTGTAGTTTATCAGTCATTAGACTGTTGTCATGCGGTAGAGAAACCGGGCGCAGCAAGCAGGAAGTGTAGCCAAGGTTCTGGATTTTGCTTTGGTTCGAAAATGATGTACCTCCGTATCGGTGCCATGTTGGACCGAAGCAATCGGGCCCAACAGGCTGAAGATGACATGTATGAGACTGTTCGAGCTGCTGCAGAAAGCAGCACCGACTTTGAAACGGTGATGAAACACGGCCATATGCAAAAAACGGTCCCATGCCCGTGTGTACAAGCTAAAGAATAGGTCTGGCAGAACACGAGTGGCAATCAGCAACGATTACCTGTGCTAAATGTTCCGTTTCGAGGGTTAGCGATTAACGTTCTTTTGTTACAGATTGCCATACATAAGCCAAACTGTCGTCTTCAATGGATGGTGAACCGTATGAATAACGTAGTTCATGAGCTCTGTTGCTTGATTGATGCTAAAGCAATACATTGTGTTGTGGAATTGTCAAGTTTTGCAGCATTTAGACGGCGTTGTGAATTGTAGGATTCATTTTAACCGTTTTTTTATTTTTGGCAAGTTTTTCATTCAAACAATTTTGTTTTGTTGAGTTTATGGAAAAGGCATCAACAACATTGAACTGAATATAATGGAACTTTAGTAGTAAGGTTCACAATGCTCAATAGCAATGAAAGCAATAGGCGAACTTATCACAGACGTGTATAAATTCTTAATTGCGATACGTTAGGAAGTAGTAAGAGAAATCAATATTTCATATGACAGAATCAGGTATCTAATCTCTCTTAAATCTCTAGACCATTCCCCCAAGGCAAGCATTTGTTATATAATTAAACGATAAGAATCAATCCAGAGTAATCCTAAGTAATAGTAGCGGTCCTGTTTCTAATAGGCATTGGCTGAATTGTGGAAATTTTGCAACATTCTACAAGGTTAGGTGATTAAATTGATCAAATTGATTAGCGGTCCTGTTTCTAATAGGCATTGGCTGAATTGTGGAAATTTTGCAACATTCTACAAGGTTAGGTGATTAAAATAAATAAATAAACATTGTGATTAAATAAGTCTCATTAAATAAGATAATCCTTTTGATCAGTTAAAATTCGCATCAATCAGACATACAAATTCTAACACAAAATATACTTTTAAAGTCCTTCACGAGTAAATTCACAAGTTAAAATGTTGCAGACGAAGTCATTTACATTGTAATAATGATTGTACGCAGCTTATTGTTGAACCATATCGAAAGAAATTTCTCTATTTGAAAATGTATAAGATAAAGTGGCCTTTCGGAGTCGACTATAGTCATTTTTTGTTACATGTAAGGATCACTGTTACGTCTCTGGACGGCTTACGTTGTGTTTTTGGAGTTCTGATTACAAAATTCTTTAAATGGTGGGTTTGAAATGGCCAATTGATTGTACTTGCAAAATATACGATCTATTTTGCAACAAGTGACGCAAGATACGATTACTTGCTTGCTGATTCACTTTAAACAAGTTTAGAACATTCATTTTGTCTGTCGATATTTTGAGTCGTTAGAACAATTTTATATTTCAATGGTCAAAGTAAGATTATTCTTGTTCACCAGTTGATTGAACAACTCTTTTACTACTGTGATGGAAACATTGTGACCATCATTTGAGATGAATGTCGATCAATGGACTTTAAATTGAGACAACTTTAAGTTAAGAATTATGTTCTCTACTTAAAGTATAACGAATTCCATTCCTCCAAAAATTAGATTACCTTTCCCTTCATACTTAGCTTTATATTTAAACTGAGTTTTTAATTTAAGATAAGCTTCAAATGTCTATCAGTTCTATTGCCAAACCTTTGGATAGCTGGCTGATTTTAATATATCTTCGAAATACCTACAAGAACACATGGTTTTTGTGGCAAATATTTGTTCGAAATCCTTCTCAACATCCTTAACATTAATGCAAAAGGAGATAAGTACTATGATTCTTGTCGAAATAAATTGCATATAAAACATTTCCTCGGAATAAATTGTCTTATAATGATGGGAATTTTGTTCTGAACCTAAAAGCTATATTTAGTTACTACAAAGGAGCAATCGATCCTAGTGCTAATGACGCACCAATATACTGTCCCTCCCCAAACAAATAGAATCAACGGTAGAGCAAAACAAGTTAAATTAAATCATAACAATCAAACGTAAAACATTCAATCGATCGATAAAAACCATCGATTAAAATTCTCGGTAGACAATTCCACTGACAAACGTTTCATTATCTGTTGAAGTCATTTCGAAGAAGATATCATGCTTAATTCTTTACTTTGTGAAAAGAATCTGGTTCCGTTCCGACATTAAAAAAAAAATCCCATCACTAATGTCAACAAATCATATCATATGACACAACAGCTAAAAAATTTAAATTTTCATGTCCAAGAATTACCAACGAAACATTGTATTGTACACAACAAGGTATAATCAAGACAAAATTGTGTCCAAAAAAACTCTTTCAAACTGTTCTTTCAAAACATCAAACGCATTTACAATGTTCAACTTTCGGACCGACCAATACACACCGATTGATTTCATCCATCACCAATCTAATAATACAATAGCATTTAAAAATCAGCAAAATTGACTTTTCACTAATTACTCTCAAATCGATCATTTATACGTGCCATTCTTTCGAGCCTTCGAGCGCTGGGTTACTTTTTTTCAATCAGCATTTTTCTTCTTAAATGGAGTTAAAAGAAAGTGAATCGGATTATCTGACAGGAAGAAGGCTAACGTCCCTGGGGAAATTTTCAGATACTCAGCGGGCACGGATGCTCGTATTAGTTCCCTCTCCCTCACACATGCCAAACAGGCACACGCGCTCTGTATACACGGTTGGCTTCCGTACGCTAGACAACTAAATTATTCCTTTTCCCTTACCTCCGAAAAAACCCTAGCCTAAAAGCATCGTTTTGTACCGAATGAAGAAGATCCGGCAACCCGTTGCCCACTACTGACGGACGGACGGATGGCGTAAGAGAAATTTTGGAAACGTTGCCGGGCCACACACACTTACTTGTGGATGTGGATGTGTTCGTTATGGAAGGCTAGCATTCGGTTCAGCTCAAATATTGACGAAGCAGTTTCATTTTGTTTTCCTTACAGTGTTCCGTTTTGACCGGTTGAAATTATTCCATTTTAAAGGCGACTCTGCTTTCGATTTCTTTATGCAGCGCACATCTAACTCAATGCTTTAGTTTTATGCTTTAACATTCATGGGAACGTTTCCTGTTTTGGGGTAAGCACCGTTTTTTGTTGTTGTTGATGTTCTCCCCATTCCTTATACTTTTTTTCTAATGCCTTACGTTTCCCTGGTGGTAGTGTGCCTTTGTTTCGAAATTTCAGACACTTTTTACCCGTTATGATGATGTGCTCCTTTCTTTGAGTTTTTCCCCCTTTATTTCATTCAACACGTTTTGTTTGTTACTTTTTGGCCGTACTGTTTGCACCTGACTGTCTGGAACGGGGCGAGTCAGTTAGCCACAGGTTAGCGTTATACCCAGCCGCTTCATTGTTATGTGCGCGCGGGCTTCCCGAATGTACCAATGATTGCCCAGTTCACCTGTGTAGTAAGTAAGGCGAAAGGATATAAAACACAGCGTACACAACGTTCGGCACGCAGAATAAAACAAAAATGAAAATAGTTCCTTACGGTTTCGTTCATAACTTCGTGCACGGCGAGAGCTGCCGCAGACATTTTTCCGCCGCTCGACAAGTACCTGCCGAAGTATAGCGCCAGTCAGGCCAACGAGTTGTATCGTGCGCTCGTGGAAAGCAGAACCACGAAAAAAAGCGGAACCTAATTGAAAGATAAGAAACAATTTTCCCAGTCAAACATTCGGATGCACGCGAAACTGAAGTCTATTTGCAAATTTATGTCTGCTTTTAACATCGTTGCAAAAAGCTACTACGTACAGCGCCCGTTCGACGTTCGCGAGCGTTGATGGATCTTTCGTCGACGTTGTGATGTTTGTTTGAAGCACAAATTCTTTTCCAATCCAGCTCAACCGGATGGTAAAGCACAGGTCCGTATGCACAACCGACTCTATTTGATTTATTGACGGAATTTATCCAATTTTATGAATGCTTCCTTAAATCTCGATAATCGACCCTACCTTTTTCGGGACGGTTTTACTCCCCCATCTTAAGAACCGATCCTCGTCCGGAGTTGCGTGCCTCCGTACTTCGGAAGGATAATACCCGAACCCTTTCGGATACGGAACGGATTTATTCGGTCACAGCCTTCCAGCGGCACACTTAGGCACAAGTATGCCCACAAAAGTGCCCATGAGAGGCGATACCATAATCGCAAATGGTCAGTGGCCGGCCCGGGAGTTGAACCTTAATTTCCAATTCGTTGATTTATAGTTCACGCTGAATGGTTCCTACAGGTTATAAATAATCTTTAATTTAGCCTAAAACGTACCTCGATAAATCAAACTCCCCAGTGCGAACTTGCTATCAAATTGTGGAGTTTGGCTTCCGCTCGTACCATTTCTAGACGGTCGTCGAAAACGTGGCTAGAAAACAATCGACGACAATGGTCAACGGGAAGGTGTGCTTTGCATGTTTCGGACATTCGGACACAGAAGCTTGCCAAATAAGAAAAAAAAGGTGCCGAGCATTGGACAATCAAACAAACAACTACGACGAACAATAATAAAAAAACACACTCAAATCTCTCTCACACTCCATCACACTCTGCCTAAGGTGCCATTACTACAATAGGCCGAGCACTCGGCAGCTAGGCATCGGCGTGTAAGGCTGCCCGGTCGAAGCCGGCACACATAAACAATGACTGACCATAAGGCATAATGCCAGACAAATGACTCCATCAACCATTCGAACGACGCACTTTTTACCGATTATGGGATCTGCCAATGTCGGGATTGCCGGAAATCGATGGCCACACGCAATACGCACGCTCACGGGAGGGGAGAGAGAAAAAGGAGAACACACGCAGGGCAGATAGCAGGAAAACCGGAAACCTCCTGCCCTGCAAACTACATCACTGTAAGCCCTCGCTAGGGAAGGAGTAATATGTTCCGTTTTCGTCCCATCACACACAATCCTGGCGGACAAACGAACATGCCCGTGAAGGAAATACAATCGATACAATCGAAGATATTTCAAGCAACAGAAAAATCCTCAAAGAAGAGCACAACCGGCACACTCGAGTAGATTTCTGGGCCTTTTGTTTTTTCGGCCTTTGTTGTTGGTAGTGGATGTACCTTTTCGTTTGCACGACGCAGTTGAGACCCGCTTTGAGCATTGGGCGTGCTGGAAAGGATGTGTGCAATAAACGAAATGAAGGAAAACATCCCTCGGTTTGCGGAACCTTTCCCAAATGGCCTCACGAACGCTAGCGGAACGTGGCAGACGAAGGAAAAACATGTTCGTTTGTGGTTTGGCTTTTGTTTTCCCTTCCTACAACGACGAACGATTTCACCTGTATTAATGGGCTGGTGGAAAGAATGGCTTTGTGTGTGTGTGTATGGGTGTGTGTTTGCGAAATATTTCCAAGCAACTTTCACAGGTTTGTGGTTAAGTATTGCTCATTAATTTATGGCGATGTCTTGTAACGGTACGTATTCACCCTCTATTATGTCTGTCAATTTGCTGCTGACATAGAAAGCATTCCGACTAGTGTTTGAACAATTACAGATGATTTTTGTAGAATTCTGCTCTGCACAAATGTAACATAGATGTAAGTTCTGGTATATAGAAAGAAATGTTACTTGAGTCATCATAATTATAGCTTTGCTCCTATCGAATCTTAAACGCTCAATAAACTCTTTATTCAGGCTTCTTTATTAAATATATTTGCTGCAACCTTGATAGACAAAAGAAATAATACAGTTAGATTAAGTTTATAAGTAAGGATAAGGTTGAGAATAGTTTATAAATAGAGCGAGCTATGAATATAAAGACCCTTTTACTACAAAAACACACGACTAGCCCGTACATAATACATTCTTAACGTATTAAAATTTGTATTTATTTATGTAAATGTAGAATTTCATACGCTTTTTTAAATAGCTCTACAACCAGAGTAGGTCTTAGCCTGCTATTTCTAGCTTTCTTTGACTACGAGCTACGAGTAAAAGCTGGATAGTCAATACTGCGTAAGGGGAGGCGGTCCGGACGGGATTCGACCTCCGGTCCTGTCGTGTGAAGACCGGCGCCGCTATCGTATATACCACCGGGCCGCCTAAATTTCAATTCTATTTGTAGGTATTAAAATATTTCTTTGTTTTCACCAGAACATCAAGACCTAGTTGTCAAGACAATTATAACATTGTGTGCAGTAAGTCACGAATGCCAGAATTGACAGACAGAGATCTCTCGAGGTTCTATTGCCACAGAAGGAGAAGCACATTTGCAGATTATGTAATGACACTGAACAGAAAAAGCTACAGCATTTTCAATGGTCAATTCTTTCAACACTTAGATCCGGTAGTGATTTGACCTAAACGGCGTAATCGCCTTTTTCTGAGCTTGTATAACTTTGTATAACTTTTTCTGCAGCAATACAGTCAGTCAAATGTATTTGTTAAATGCATAGTTTCATGTCAATATGAAATGGACTGGGTGGGAGATTCCAGCTCCAGCCACCACCGTAGGAAGGACCGATGTTCGAATCCCATCCGGACCGCCTCCCCGTACGCAGGACTGACTATCCAACTGCGGGTAAAAGTAAGTCACAGAAAGCTAACAATTACAGGCCAAGCCTTCGCGAGGTTGTAGTGCCAAGGATGAAAAAGAGAAGTTATTCGTTATTTATATTAAATCTTCTAGGTTCAAATGAGTCTTACGCCATAACAGTTAAAATGATTTTCAGATGTTTATTTTGACAAATTTCAAGCTTTTTTGTGTTTTAACATTCTTTACCCAGTCAGGGAAAGCGTATGTTTGATCTAATAAAAGCAGTATAGAGCAATAATTTGTTTCAAAGTTTAGATGAGAGTAGGTGATATCATTAATCTAGACGAAATGCTCCGAATTTGGTAGAATTCTTTGTATCTGGTATGTACTTCACGTTCAGGAAAACCTTTTAAGTTACGGAAATAAGTTCATTTGGGGCTTATATCCCAAACCCTGACCATATAAGATTTGATTTAGCCTTTGGTATGTTTGCTTAATTTTGAATGAAAAATTAAAGTTCCATTATTATGTGCAACAAAACTTCAAAAAATATTTGTCTGTCAATACTGACTTCCTGACAATTCTGTTTGCCAACGGTAAAACCATTTGGGAAAACGGGATGCCTCCATTGTTCTTCCTGTAACAATATTATTCTACAACAGCAAAAACTAAATGTAACTTTAAAATGTAACCGAAAGAATTATTTACTATCAGAAGAGCGTTAAGAGACTGTTAACTCTTCTGAATGTATAATTAATTTGCACATGCGTTGTTGACAAAACGGCATACTAAAAACTAAATAAATAAATAACCTAACGTACTAAACTTATGTTGGTAGCTAATTAAATTTTTCAATATCAAAATTCACCTTTAAGACAAAATATATTTTAGAATCTTTCTTATATATGTATGAATGTAATCACTTACACACCTCGCATCAAGTTACAATAAATAAACGTCTCCAAAACTAAAAGCATCCTCGAGTAGGTTTACATTGGCTCACATCCAATCACATTCATCCGTTAAAGACGTTGACTGACTGACGTTGAGCGACGATGTCCAAAGAAAATCTCCCCTCGACTTAGATTGACTAAATGCACAAAAGTGTGAAAGATGTGGAGGAAACGAACAAAAAAAATCGTAAACCGTTGAAAAGAAGATCCATTCACAGCATACCCAGTCCACCTAGTTTGGGCATTGCAGTGTGCGCACAATTCATTCGCAAAACATTCTCGTACTCGTTACGCGACCATCAAGTGGAGTGAAAATCTTCCTTTCCGGAAAGTTTATTGAATAAAACGAAAATATTGCATTTCATTCAAATCAGGTCACGCCGTATCTCATCACAAACCGCACGATGGGCATTCGATCGTGCGGATGGTGACGGCAACGGCACTCTGCCCGTGTCCTGGTGACGATGATGATGATTTTATTACACCAGAAATAGGTGCCCTACTCTTCAAATCCCTGCCGGTTCGTTTGCGTTCCGTTCCGGGTTCCACCCCTGTGCGGCCTGTGCAACGTGGAATGGCCTCGTGATGCCTAATATAAGCACTTGACAACTCCTCGCGCGTTCGTTCGTCTCCCGGTTTTCGCCAAACTGAACGATGCAAGGAAGTCAAACAGGCAGCAAAGCAGATCGACGTTGATGTCACACATTCAATCTGCTGCTCTCAACTTTACGTCAAGCGGTGGTCCGGAATTGACAATCTATATCGAAGTTCGTAAAGTATGTGTGTGTGTGTGTCCCTCTGCTATCGGCTTCGGATCGTGTGTTTGCCTGGGTTGCATCGTGAAATAGCAGCATCACTGGAAGGGATCCATTCTTCTCTCCCGCAACCCGCCAGCCCTGCCACGCAACATCCCCTCGAGCAGGCAAACTTACCACACCGGAGACACGTACCGGAAGGGACGTGAAAACCACCGTCGAAAACTGCGCACGGTACATGTATGGCCCCATTTCTCGTGGGAAGATTATTTACTCCGCAAATACTTTTATCATGCATAAACATTTTATGAATACCAATCAGATATTTACTTTGGCTTTTCTTCTGCTTTCGTGCGCCCTCGCATCGTCTACTCCACCTCCTCGTACTCCAACGTATGGGAAGCGTGGTGTATGGGAAAAGGTAGGTTGATGGCTTTTCTTTACACGCGGCACGTTGCCCCTTCGGAATGGGGGCCACGCCACGGCGAAGTTTCGATTACCACGAATTTCCTACACACTCGAGCCCGGCCGACTTAACGGCTCAACGCGCCGTGACACGGGCCTGATGAAAGACTTTGCCAATTTCCCACTGTCCTCCAGCCGGCACAGGGTACGACGACCTGCCTTGCACGGCTTCCGGGCAGACAGGGCAGTAAAATCTGCCTGCTGCATCGTGTGCCCCTAATCTCGCTGTCGACAAAAAGGCCTTCCCCCGCGTGTTACACGTGTGGGTAGACTGGAACGTCCTGGGTGGAAATGGAAAAATCTTCGCTTCGGCCGGGCATAAAGCAAGCTTAAGCATACTGGTGATGTAAATGGTCTTATCGGTGGATCTTCCTAAATGCGAAACAAAAGAATGTAAAATTTATGTGCTCCACGCCTGTGCATCCCGGCACACACAGGCACAGGACTCGAACTCGTGTGTGTCTGTGTTTGGAAGGTGTAGTAAGCCCGGTACCGGTTCCTGTTTCGGTCGACCAACCTATAGATTGGAGTATTGGGAACGGTTTTACCAGCAATGCTAGTTCGGATAACGGGTGAAAGAAGAGATAAAATTGGGAGAATCTTTTACAGCGTACATACGTGGGATTTATTGATACATTTTATTTTCCATTCGTAATAAATATGTGCAAGTACGTGACACATCAACGTCGCTAACGGACAGTTTACATTACCATGGGTTTATAGAAGGCTGGAAGTTGCAGTCATGCCGAGGAGCGATAGCAATATGAAGCAGATAATATAAGGTGTACATTAGCTTGCACTATGGCTTCGACATCATTAAATAACTATTTACTTTCGTTATTGATGTAATAAAAGGTTTTTATTAGTTTATATACGTAGTTCAAGAACTTTCCTTTTGATATAAAACTATTTAAGATGAAACTCCTCACTCAACACATATATGTTTTAAAGCTCTAAACCCCATTTTTAACTATCCTTTTTATTATTTTGCCTCATGCAAACTCAGACTATGTGGCAATAATAAGCCAAATATTACAATCTCCGCGTCTTTGTTAGCAGAAACTGCTTCCCCATCCAACACGAGGTTCCATTGCTCGGAACACACATTCAACGCGCCCGTGTAACAGGGAACCGTATCACGAGCTATCTTCCACGGCTCAAAGCGTTTGCTGTTTCGCTAAAAAGTTCCCACTACACCGTCACTACCATTCTGCCATCAAACGGAAAACTTCCTGCCTTTCCGGGCGTAATATGCTCGGCTGCCCTTGGTTGTGCCCGTTGCGCCCGGTTCCATCGAGCATCTTTATTCTCATTCTTCCCATTTTCGTATGCTTTATGTCAACAAAGTACCGAAATTCCGAAAACGATATTCCAGAGCGCCCGCCAGCTTCCACCCGCTCAGGTTGTTGAGCTGTCCCTTCTCAATCTCGCTTTTGGCCGCCCTGCCGTTCGTGTGTCATACACCGGAAAACGGTGCAACTTTTACCGTACCGTACGCGGCAAGTGAAAATTCTAAAATAATTTTACGAGCCCATAAAACACGGCAGTATTTCAAAATATGGACCAATATTTGGAAGCACCGAACATCGCCCGCCGGCGAAGGAAATGGCAAAACCGCGGAAACGCAAGATGCCAGTCGCAAAGGAACACGAAGTATTAAAAAGTTATATGCGCCGCCCATCCCGCTGTACCCAGCACCACCATTTTGGGTCCACCGGTTTTGTGCCTTACTGCTAATATCAATTTCAAATATTACTTCATGCTTTCATACGTATTTCGCGCCGCACATCGGGCGTGCTCAGGGACGGGACTGGGCTGGGAGGTGAACGACCCGAAGCTCAGTCGCTGGTCAGTTCCGTCCGATGGTTCGCGGTGCTACCCGAAATGGTGCCGCCTGACGGTTTTCCTTTTCTTTTTTGCCAACCGAAACGAACAGGCTTGCTGCCACCAACACGGCTGGGAAAATCGTCCCTATCAGGCAGCTGGTACGACGACTGGTCCACTCACAAATACATCTTCACTGGCACAATACACGGCTCGGGCGCGAGGCCCACCCGTTGTTGTGGGGGAGGCGGTGGAGAAATGTGAAATCAATCTTGCCGTTAGTTGTGTTGGTATCGTCGAGAAACTAACTCGCAAGAAGGTCGATCAACCGCGGCAAAACTCGACGCGCGGGTGTTGTGTTGGCAGAGCCGGAATGATATTGAATCGTTTGTGGAACGGCAGAATTCGTTTCCTCCCAGCCCTGGCACCTATGTAAACAGCGTCAGAGTGTAAAAGATTCGCCCCCGAATCGAACCATTTTGCAATCAAAAAAAGCGCTGGTGTACGGATGCGGATCCATGAAGAATGCAATAGCAATAGCGAACCTATCGATGAAAATGGGTACCGTATGTCGCTGCTAAAATCCCAGTTTTGGGATGTTATTTCTGATACTTGGCAATATCATTTACGTGCTACCAGGGATGTGTAATATTCTCTTGTATGGAGAAGAAACAATTATTTAATATGTTTTTAATACAACTAGAATGTTTTTTAAACCTTACGATAGTTATAACAGAGCTGGTAATGTCTAAAAATGTACCAAGAAGCAACAACATCTTAGCTGTCTATTATAATTGGGTTTTCGTAAAGTAGTCACCAAATCATTGCGTAAATATAATAAATTCTTTAAAGATCTTTAAAATGACATAAGAATTCTCCTCTTTAAAAACCATGAGAGTAAGGTAAAAAGTAACAAAGGAGTCCTCAGTAAAAAAGAACAAAGGAGTTGCCCAAAACAATGACAATTGGTTCTGTGCTATTGACTAACGTATTATGGCAATGTTTGCATCATTATAATATGTAGAACAAAACGAACCAGAGTCAAACTCGTGATTTGGTCAAATGATAACTTCATCTCAGAAGAACTTCAAGCACTTCAAAATTTTTACATATATACAACATAAGGTGATCTTGATGTTCGTCACCTTGTGTCCTCCCAAGATAATGTTTCAATAAAAACCTTAGTAAGTAGCAAGCATTTTTTTTTACTTTTAACGTTTATAAGGCAAGGCAAGGCAAGGATAAGGCAAGTGACAAAGAGAACATGCCTTGTTAACTGCTCTGAATATACGTTTATTCAGCACACGCAATGTTGACAACATGGTGTCAAAACGGAATACTTTGGTAAATAAGTACAGGAAATAAATAAAATAATTTTTCTTGTTCTTCAATTTTAAGCTGCAGAAACAACCTGACTATAGTCCGCCTTAAACGATAACGTATAGTTAATAAAATATTTCTGTGTTATACTATCACACTTAGCACACACTTTTTCTGCAGTTCTAATGTGTGGCACTTAAGAGTTGACTGTGTAATTTGTTATTAGCCTCGCAGCAGCAGTGCAGCGTGTGTGCAGAAGAAACCTTGCACACGTAGCACCCTTTTTGCTAGTTAATGGTGTGCTCTTTCCAAACCATAACTAGCATCCGGGCTCGTTTGAAGATCGTTTATGCACCTCTGCAACATCTGCATTAAACAGCCCGCAGGACGGTGGTGTTGTTCTACGCAGGGGACAACAACAACAAAAAACATTCCCAGGCAATTAAAGTGATGATTATTTGCTGAGACATTCGTGCTACCGACCGGTAGATGGCTTTGTTGACGCCAAAATGTGACACAATCACCACCAGAGCGCACTGGCTTACACACGCAGAGTGGTGAACGCATGTGATTACATCGTGCAACATCTAGCAGCTGATTCAACACTATTTTAGCCGTGTTTCTGTGTTGTATGTGTGTGTGCGTTTGTTTGTGTTGGTGTGTAAGCACACAAAGCCGTACACAACAAAAGCACTGCGTGCATTAGTCAGTATCTCTCGACGCTCGTGACTGCTGTGGCAGCTTGGCTTGTAAACAGTCAGTTGTTAGAACTTGTCCCGTGCGCTAGAACACCCCGGTACAGCCGACCGCGAGTATGATGTTCTGGCCCATCGTTTTGATAACGTTATCTGCGCTTTTGCACAGCGTCACCGCCGGTAAGCAAGACATTACGTACACATAATGTAGCGGCTACATTCTCGTAAGTGCGATGTCGCCCACACTCTCTCCTCCGTGCGCGTGTGTATGTGTCCATGTGTACAGAGTGTCGCCTAGGGTCGGGTCTAATTTATTTTAATCTAGCAGTCTCCAGCTGGATTATTCAGCAGGGCCAAATTATTAATCAATTCAAACTCCAGGAGTACAAATCCCTGGACAGGGTTTTGTTAACAAGCATGCTTACATGTGCCGCGAACATTCGGTTGTCAACATCAGAAATTGACGGCCGCCAACTAATTGAGTGTCCCCGCAGCACTGTTGTTGTTGTTGTTGTAAGTTACTGATTACGCTGGCAAATTGCAGGATGTCGCGTATACCTGAATGGAAATCTCACACAAACACATGCACCACTGCTTTTGAAGCAAATCAACAACCAGTACGAACTCCTGCAACCTTCCGGACCGTTCTTCGAATGGCGTCGGGCAGAAACAATAGTGGTTGGCTGTACTCCGGCGAAAAACACGCTGACGAATAGTAAGTTTGGAAGTTGAACTATCTAGAAACGATTATGAATTTTGTATCCTCTCTTTTTTAGCTGATTCTGATCTGGCCAGTATCGCGTGCATCGAGAACCAAGAGTTCAATTTAGTTGGATCTACAAAACGTGTGATATTGAGTGATATTAGCTGCAGTTCGGCCGTTTCGGGAGCAATACAACCGTTGAACAAACCATGCGCCAACGGTGCTGGCGAACTGTACGACGTAGGATTCAGCTTTAAAGGGAAAGCATTCATTCAGTACTTTCAGGTGTGCTACAACGCTACAAAATCGTCCACCATCTACAGCGAGCATCAAATTTTAGGAAAAGCCATAAGTCGTACGTTTGCAAAGCTCGTGTTTGAAGGTGACTCGAATAATTGAGAATCTTTTCCCTCTCAGATGCACAGATCAACAACAATCGTCCGGCTTTTAAACTGGGTGGAATCACCTCAACAGTACGTTTAGCTTCCGTCTACACTCAGCGTCATCAGCAGGAACGATTTGCGACCCTGCTTGGTTCATCAGCACAGGCAGCCAAATACATTAACTCTTCATCATATCTAGCCAAGGGTCATCTTACGCCCGATGGTGATGCAGTGCTTGATAGCTGGGCAGGATCTACCTACTTCTTTATAAATGCTGCACCCGAATGGCAGGTGAGTGGAGGCCTAGGCCGTGCAACTGCATCGAACCTATCGTAATTCGGTTGACCTTCACTGTGTCGTACATATTTTACAACTTGTTCAATTGTCTGGCGCATGCATCGGGGATACTAAAGCATTGTGTCTCAATGTTACAGGTTGTTAATGGTGGTAACTGGTTGCGTGTGGAGAATTCGGCTCGTAAAGTGGCCGCACAGCTGAACGACACAGTGCATGTGTACAGCGGAGTGTACGACATTCTTCGGCTGCCCGATAGGAACGGTAATCCGGTTGCCGTAAGTTTAGGCGACGATGGTACAGTCGAAGTACCGAAGTGGCTGTGGAAGGTGGTAGTTCATCAACCGTCCGGCAAGGGTATTGCCCTCATCTCGCTGAACAATCCATTCGCCGACCGGGCAGAAACTTTATGCGAAGACATTTGCTCACGGTACGGATGGCACCAGAAGGAGTTTCAAGATTTACGGAAAGGTTATACGCACTGTTGCAGTGTGCCAGCAGCGCAAAAAGCAATCAAACTCATATCCAAGTCAATCAAATGCAATGACATACTTCAGTTAAGATAAAGGTAATATAAATTAAACTTTTTATTTAATAAAAGTCGTTGTATGGTTTTTTACACTAAACTCAATAAAGTTTGTAAGTTACAGTAAATTATAAATTAATAATGAGATAAAATTTCGCCAAATGAAACACATATTTCAGCATAAAAAAGGAACATACTTGAACGTGATAAAACAATACGCCAAAAGCCCATAAATAGATAGGGATGACGTAGTCACTAGTAAAGGCGTTGTCATTTAATGATAGACAGCTATTAAATTACCTCTTCGCCTTTCGTGACACTACAACCTCGAGAATTCTTGGACTGCCATATCCTGCCTTCTTGACTGGGTTTACTCTTAGCTGGAAATTCAGTCAGTTTTGCAGATGGGGATTTTGACAGGATTGAATTTAATGCCGATCTATGAAACTAGGCAATCAAAAGCAAATTAAAAGGTTCACTTGCTGCTACACTCCGAAAATAAGATAAGCTAGCCAATTATCTCAAAATCATTTAATGCTCTCAAAATGATGATGTAAATTTGATCTCAAACGAAAATTAATTTAACTTCTGACGATCTAATATGCTTCAATATTGAACTAAAAGAAAATGTTTAACTAGAACAAAACAATATGTTCTCTGTTTCTTCTGTCTTACGCAGAATATAAAAACACAAAACTTACATATTGTTTACTCACAACTTTAAAAAAGCAATTAAGCAAGATACATGTTTGCTAAAGTCGTAATGAACTATCTGCGTTAGTGCAAATTTATTGGCCTAGCTTTAAAGCTAACAACCTCATCACCGTGTTTCTTTTTTTGTTGTGTGTTGCTCCCAATAGGATGGTCCATTACTCACAAAACAATCTACATCTCATCTTGCGTATCGTTTTTTCTTCCCCCAGAACCAGAAAAAAAAACAAAACCCCAATACACAGATACAATACCCCGCACGGGATGTTAAAGGGCAGAGTCGTTCGAGCTAACTCTCGAGAGATCACATCAAACAGTGCCCTCAGAAAGGATCGTAAAAGAGTAGGTACCTATTCATAATATCACTTCAATACTGGAATTTCAAAATCAGACAACAGCCACAAAATTTACATTCAAATTAGCTGCGGTCCCCACAGAGTTGGGATAAAGTTTACGCAAGCAAAAATAAAATATGCGTCAAGGTTTGTATTTTTATTTCCATTCCGGGTGTATATATTTTTCCTGCTTTCGTCCTCTACATCGGCTGCGTATCGTGCACTTTCGCTCTCGCTTACTCAACTTCTGCGTTCGCTTTATGTTGTTGTTTTTTTTTTTGCTGGTGTTAGCTTTCAGTGGCAGCTTCCCAGCAATGGCCTTCGCCATTTTGCTGTCCGGCCCAGCTGTTTTGCTAGCTTTTATCGTGCTGACGTGAAAGCCCGCTTTTTGCAGTTACTGCAGCAGGCAGTTTCTTCCAATATGATAAGGAACTCAACGGTGGTGGACAGCTTTTCCCAACCAAAATCATTGACTAGCGAGAGCAGCTAAACGGAACGCTGCAAACATTGAAGAAAACGAACGAAACCCTTTGCATTCAGCTTCAGATTTCTGTTTCGCTTTAACTACACACTAGTTTTGGATTTTCTAGACGATGTAAAACAATATTGCTTTGAATTTAAAAATCTAATTTTGGTATAGAATGTATTTAAACGCCTTTTCGTGTTCAGATTTTATATCCCAAGTGATTGAGTGTCATACGACAAGTACTAATTAAAAATCCTCTATAAAGTTGTGTATCCTTTTCCTAAAAAAATGCGCAAAACACAAGTATTTTTAAATACCCACTTCGTTAAGCATCGTTTGGCCAGCCGGATGTATGTTTTATATTCTTCATCTCACAAACTATTCTGTCCACCACCTTAATGTACTGAAATAAAGCTTTAACTACGCATAATACACTCCCTGTCCAGTTTATGCAATCTTATTTAACGGGCATGTTGTACATACGATCTCCTCAGCTAAACAATTCACTCAAACGCAAAAACATCATAACTATCTCGCACGAGCAACTTCAGCGAACCAGATAGTCAAAGGCACCCGGGAAAACGTGCACCGGAATTCTGACTCATGACGAAGACAGCATTTCCGGCGCTCAACAGTGGAATGGTTTTTCGATTCACCATGATAGGAAACTGGTTGTCCGCTTTCAGCCTGCCGCGGGAGCGATCGGATTGTTGTGCCCCGAACTAAACACACCGTAGCCCGCCCATCATGGCACGGACATGGTTGTGAAGCGGTGGATGCACGGGAGGATGAAATAAATCACGATAAGAAAAGAAAGAGCCAAAGGATGAATGGAGGGACAAGGCACTGACGCGCACCGGGAATGAAGCAGAAGCAGAAAAAAATAACAGGAATAAGCGATGAACAGAGTGTGCCGGAGAAAATTTATATTCCTACATTTATATTATCTCGCCCCAGTTGAGGAGCATAATGACTCCACCCGGGCGATGACGATGACAATGACAGTGACGATGATGAAAACGAATGCCAGTCAAGCCAGCATGCCGAGAGTCTGTCAGTCGGAAACTGAGCCGAACGTGGTGAGACGGCAACAAGAAAAAAAAAAGCACACATAGACAAGGACAACGAACCCGGCCCGTCCTCTGGACGATGTTTCTCGCGCGAGGAAATGTGGCTTTTCTGCCACACAAAGCTGCCTTACATTATGTAAAGTGGTTAACATCGATCTAAGGTACCTGAACGATCAATGCACGTGCTCTGCCTGGCGTGGGTTTCCTGAGGTACAACACAACCAATGTTTTCTCAGTGATTGAATTTATATTTAGTCAATCTTTGTGCAAGTAGCAAAAGTAACTATCTTCACATTCGAAACAAAAACTAGAAAAAAAGGATGTCTATTCAAAGCTAGTTTCAGATTTATGATCACATACGAACTAGCTGTCCATCGCAAAACCACATAAATGGAAATCAATTCTCCTACGAATTCCCCACTAACCCAAAACCGTTATCATCGCATTATGCTTAATTGCCTTAAACGGTGCGTTTTTCTACTAAAAAAGGGAAACTCGACTGAGAATGCTTCTTTTTTGGCATTGCTTCGTTCGGTTCGTTCTGCGGCGTAATTGTTTCTGGCTCGTGGTATTGGGATGGATTTCGATTCCGGTAAATCTGGTTGAAGTGGCCGGGCACAATTTATAGCACGTACCGCCGATAAATAACTCACTGTTTCTCGTACCGCCACCGCTACTAACATGATCATTGTTCCGTTTCTTCTCGGTAGCTGACGCTAACAGACCAACCGTCGGATACTTCATATCTCACGTCCTACGGCTTAGTCCTGATGAATGGAATGTGTTCCATTCTAGCAGCGATGGAAGGGGTACTGATCATCGATTGCTACGATTTATTTGTGTCTTTGACTTTGAATACTTGTCCCTATCATGTCCCTAATGATTATGAAAGTTAAACATTCACCACAGTAAGTTGAGAGAAAAAGAACTGGCGAACGAGACATCAGAAATGTGGCAAGAAACTTTATAACTATTAACTTTGAATTATTTTCACACATAACCCTTAAGGAAACTTAATCCAAATATTGTAGGTAAATGGTACAACAAAGCCATATGCCTTAACATGGAACAGGTTCAAAGGATTTCCATCACTGTGTGCGCAACCAGCTCACGTACAGTCATTTTGCGGTGAAACTCTATCACATGTAAATTACGACCGATAAAAAAACCGGTGGAAACTTTTATGATGTGTGTGCTATTTACAACAGTCTTACATCTCGGTCAATATGCTTCGCGCTCGAGATTCCTTTGTTCTCGGCGTGTCTTTGTCAGCTTCACCACCAGCTCTGACTCTCGCTCTCTCTTTCGCTCTGTTGCCTTGTTGCAGGTGTAACAGTGTAACAAATGGCACGATCTACCAAGCGGGCGTGTGAAATGGGATACGCTTATCGCCGTGTATTTCCTGCTAGGATCTGATAATTTTTCTATAATCTAAAAACCGGAACGTAAAATATGCATAGCGGCGAAGTTCCCTCCCTAGCTTCGATCTCATCATCCCCGTTCTCGGCACCGGTCGATCGCCCCAACGGTGTCCTTTTTTATCCACTATTTCCATCATTCTTCTTTGTGTGTGTGTGCTTCCTTCCAACCAAACTACCACTTACTCGGACATGGCCGCGTTCATTTGCGCACGGCTCACAACGACGACGTCGCCTACCGTTGGTTTATGGTTGCACACCTCGTCAAGGGGATCAATTTCCAAAACTGTTGTGCACGGGCACGAAACGGTATGGCACGGCACACGAAACCCATCGACGAACGGGCGCGCATCAACCTTTCACCGCCATTTGAGACCGCCGGCCGGATCCCGCGTTGGCGGTTGATTATGTTCGTTTGCTCCTTTCGAACTGCCTTTCGCTAGTTTTTTTTATTTTTCCCTTTGTCAGTTTTCTCCGATCACAACGGGACTCAAAAGCCACGGGGTACGTTATTTATCTCACAACTTGTGTGCCAGTGAATGTGTGTGTGTTAGGGTTTTTCCGTAACCACTTTTCGCCGTTATCCTCCCAACACCGACACAGCAAGGTGCCGTTTTTGCCCCAGTTTTGCCGAGCTTACATCACTGTCTTGTCGGTTGATAAAAGATCAGCCAAATAAGGACCACTTTTGCGATTGAAATCGCTTCGGCTTAAACTTCCCTAGGAAACCGACCAACGGGGCTGCTTGATGGTGAAAGGTGAAGCCCACCAGGTGACGGGCATCTGGGCATGAATGTATTCAACGGTCCGTCGGGGCTGCTTCCGAACCGGCACAGCACCGGGACGATAGATGACGTAAGATCTTGGTAGAAATTAAATTTTCATGCCTCACTTACACGGTGGGAATGACTTTTCAGTGCGAACCGACAACAGCCCCACACGACCGCCATTATCAGGCCGCTGGTGCCTGGCCGCTACAGCACCCGTTCTCAAGCAATCGGGCGCTCTATTCGTTCCGAGCTTTTGGCGTCTCCGGCTGTGGCTCGAAACACCTCAACGCCAGGGTTTCCGCTCAGCAAGACTTCACCGAAACGTAATCATGGTTCTTACCTCTACACCAAACATAGCTCCGCTGATGATGATGGCGATGATGATAATGATGATGATGATGATGATGTGTGAATGTGGCGCAGGAGGGAGGACAAATTCATTTCCTTCAACCGATGCCTGTTCGACTTGCTCGAAACACACGCTGCGGTCTTTACTGCAAGTCGCAGGCTCATCAAAAACCGGCAAAATGCTCAACCCTGGGTGTCCTGACAACGACAGCCACTGCGACTGAACCAGTTACACCCCGAGGATAGCAACGACCCGACCCTTCCCTTGCACGTGGTTTGCATTCCCTGCGCTAGTGCTAGTGCCACTGAGCACAACAGTAGTCCTGGCTAGCACACGCCTTCCTGTTGCAAGGTGTGATGAAAAATGTGATAAATATAAGCTGACTGCCATTGATATCGATCGCTAGCGGCAATGGAGCTACGGCTACGACGAGTTAATTAATCCACCCTAAAAGTCATAATGAAAATTCCACATACCGGAACGCCGGTGTACGCCCGGTGTTTCATGACGGTGACATGTTTTTCATACCACTTTTAAAATCTCACTTTAAACAGGGACACCATGTTGATTCACTGACGAGGAATGGAAGAATGTTTTCCATTGGCGAATGGCTTTTGTTTTCGTTTCGTTTTGAAATGAAACTCATTGGTATTTAGGTGCAATCGCTCTTCAAATTTATTTTTCTTTTCCTTAATACAATATTAAGTAGAGAAACAGTTAAACAATACAATAACATGATGGATGATACTCCGAAGTAGGCGAAAACTATCTGACACAATAAAGAACATACGGGAGCTCGACGGGAACCCAAAATAAGCTTTAAGATTTCCAGCAATGTGTCCTTTTGCTTTGGCTTCTCGAGCCAGGACACCTCTTTAAGCATTGTAGGCCTCCCGGTTTACAAAACCGACCCATTCGCCATTCAAAACATGCTGACGCCAATCATTGGCAAGATGATACGTCTTAATCATGTTTATACTTTCCCCTTGAACTATTCTTCATCACATCACGTGTGTTGGGCCGATCTCTTGCATAAGAAAGTGAGTTCGTTCCTTCCCAGCCCAGCCCAGCAATGGAAGCGGTAAACAAAGATTTACTTATGAATATCAATATTTGTTTGCTGGACGATGGTGATGCGAGTGGAACCCTGGGTATAGGGATCTTCAGCAAAGTTGAGCCGTTATTAATTATAAAGTGGACCCGGTCTGCCTTGAAGCGCAACGTTGGGCTGTAGGCTTCACTGAAGTATTCATGACTTGATCAATGCTTGCGGTGGTAGTCAGATTGTTGTCAGACCTATTTTAAGCTTTCAGCGTATGGTGTTTTATTGGTCGTAAAGAGTTGATTGAAACAACTTCTTTAAAAGGTAGCTACCGAGCGAAATATTGTTCTTGAAGGATTAATCATTGATGTAAGATTTTAAATATCAGCGCAATCGGGGCTCAAGGGATTGATGTTTTTGAATTGGAAATTGGAGTTCTCCTTTATCGACGAAAATAACACATCCTTACTGGGCATTAAATCTGACCCTAACATAGAAATTTCAACTGCTTACAAAACAGAACGAACGGAACCCTAGCATGCATCAGCTGCTTAACATTTCGCCGGTGTTGTTCCACCCCAAAAACCCGCTCCAAAATCCTGAACCAACACCCATAACTATCGATTGAAGGTACTCCATTAACGAAACCATCAATAAGCCACACCCTGCCGATTGGTTTTCGGAACAGCTTCATTTTCGATATCGACAAACCGACCACTTATAGCGACCCGACCCGTCGTAAGCTACCGCTGGCGAAACTTATCCGCGCTCGCTTTCCGAAAGCGCTTACCCTAGCGAAAACCTCTCAATTAGCACCTTTTCTTCAGCTACAGCCAACCATCGCCATTCGATAACAAATTTAAGGCCTCTAATCAGTTTGAGCGAACAAATCGATCGGAAATCTCGATAACGAGTTAACCTACTTCGCGCAATCATCCATCCGCTCGACGCCGGCTGGTACCTGGGCGTTGGCCGGGCACGAGACCGACTGCACCGAGAGGTGATTGGTGAACAATTCCATCTCGTCGACACTCGCCCGTACAGTGAAAGGATTGCCGGCGACATTTATCGAGGATACTCAATCAAGATAGGCAAAATGAATCGCTAATGAAACGCTAATGCACTTTGACGACCGATCCGTCGGTAATCCGTAGTTCCCCGTCGGACTGTGCTGCTGTGGAAAAGCGGGGTGGGAAGCGAGAAAGCGGTAGTGCAACCGACCGGTAAGCTGAAGCTCGAAAATGGGATGCTTGTATAAATTGTGTAATTTATTGTTATTACAAACCGTTGCCGGCGGGTCATTTTGGCGGGTGCTCTAAAACAAACCAATTAGTCGTACGCTTCCGTACAGCGGTGGCAACTTCTAGCCATTTCAACGGGTTGCTTTGTGGAGGATTGTGGGATCGTGCGGTAGGTAGGTAGGTAGCGGGTGTAAAATTGATTTTATTTCCTTCTACGGTTCGATTGGGTCTTGCCATGTGGCGAATGCGAGGTTAGCATGGCCGACACTTTCTTTTTCCCACCCGCCTCGGATGACTCATTGGTTTCTTGTCTTTTATCGATTTACGCTCCTGAATCCAGAGCTTTTACTGAACACGGTCGTTTGCTGGTGCTAGGAACAGTTTGGTTTGATTTTTTTGTTTTGTTTCTAGATGTCATTATGACTTGATAGTTTTATTTTTGCCTTGGTCCAGTGGGGCACATTGTTAACAAGAATCTGAATTTGATTTGGAATTTGAGTTGGTTTTCGTTAAAACATATTCCTGTATTATTTCAGAAATTAAAAACGTTTCAGCAAGATTTTTTACATAATAATCAATTTACGAATCTTCAAAATCATTTCATATTTTATTTTAAATGAAAACGACCAACAGCACATGCCAGGTGAAAGTAGATAGAAAACGTTCATTGCTACCTCTAAGGATGTTAACCATGAGCTTGCCTATGTATTTTCTCTTCAATTTGTCGCTAGAGCTGGTGAATTCCTCGAAGACCATGTTTTCTAGATCAATCCAGATCCTAATATATGCTGATGACATAGACATGATTGGTTTGAGGCTCCTAGCAGAAGCTTTTCCAAAGGATTGAGCAAGCGGCACTAAAGCGGCGGTTATTACGCCTGATAAGTTAGTAAGAATAATTTTTTGTTCAAATGTAATAAATAAGTCCTTATTACCGTCCACGTGGACAGAGGAGGCATAGTAGGTCCAAACTGAGATGAAGTAACGATGTTGATGCGTCCGCCAGAACGGCCGGATATTGGATTGGCACATGGCGGCGCTAGACCGTGAGCGGTATCGAAGATTGTTGCAGCAGGCCAAGACTGCGAAGCGGTTGTGGAGGCTGATAAGTAAGTAAGTAAGTAATAAATAAGTTATACTATCCAATATGCTTAATTACTTGAAAACAGCAATATTCTTATAGAAGAGTAAAACGAAATTTTAAGTATTCTTCTTTCAAAATGTTTCGTAGCCTTATATCGGATTGCTCTTCAATCATCTTCTAAACTGATTGAGGTTAACTTTAAGAATAAATTACAAACATATTTCCTGGTACTTATTACATTACTACACTAATAATAAGATTTGAATAAAGCTTATCTATTACAACAATTGCTTTCCCGTAGAATTCAGACCCAAAATAAGAAGTGACTCGCTTAGAATAATGTTAGTTGGGAATTGGAAGAGTTTTGGAGAGATAGGTGAACTAAAGATAAAATTTGTTTGAATAATTGTAGTAGCAATATAGATGGCAACTTGTAAAGCGCTTTCGAAACAGATATTAAATTATTTCCGCATAAGAATAGGACTTCGAAACAAATAAATTTATGATATAAAATGCAGTTTAAAAATTATTAGGAGTTCTAATGGTATTCCATTAAGGGTAACTTACAACTTGTAACCCTTACAACCATGGAAGACTGTAATATTTAATAAAGAAAATTGTTAATCTTTTTTTTTGGTTCTTTTTAAGATTTTTCAACTGTTTATTCAATTGACTGTAATAATATGTGTGTGCTGCTCGGAGTTTGCTATGCTTGTTCCAGACAATTAAAAACGTTTGGATTTTTTTATCATAGAAGAAAGAAGACTGAATTGATTATTTTACCAACAACATTATATGTTGGTTGGTCAAACTGTTAAGCCTACGTTTGTTTACCAAAAGTTGTCAATTTTTATTTAAAAATAATACGGATAAAAAAAAGTAAAAATAGTAAATTAAAATAAGGCTAAAACTTACTGATTTATTAAAATGCAACCTCAGTTACATTATTTGTACGATCTTTTACGATGTCCTTGCTTTATAAATGCTCCTGTTTCTTTTCCGCAGTACACAATAAAATATATATCCCGATGACAGCAGGAAAACCTACTGAGTACAAATAAACCGTCCGTACAAGCGAACGTGGAAAAAGCTCAAACGAAAGTCCGAGTAGCGAGTTTACCCTGTAAGTAGGTGACGTACGGGATACAAATCCTTTTCTCCCCGGGGAGTGATGATAGAAGGGAATCGGATAAATTGATAAAAATGATTCGAATCAATTTTTAATGCGATTACAGTGTTCGTGCAGCACAGCCAATTGAGATGTTTCTTTGGTGTTCTTTTATTCGGTACTGCACCGACAACAGTCTAGTAACGTTTTACAAGATGATCTAACGATTTCGATTTTTTATTTTTGTTTCGTTTACTTTACTGCTGCACTTTTCCTTTAAAACTCTGTACTTTGGACATTTGACAGTGTGGCAAAAATTTCACAAAAAAAAAATATCTTTTTTAATTTCCCTAACCTCAGATCTTTAAAACTATTAAATTCTTTTATAAATTTTGATGTCAAATAATATTTTGGAAAGGAAATTGAACGTAGGTTATAAAAAAGTACCATCGAATATTATTATATTAATTTTTAAAGAGCCAATTACCACCATAAGAAAACCTGAGAAACCTAAATCAATTGTCCAAATCTGACATTATCCTAATAAATTTCATTTCAATTCAACAAACCGCATGGACCTTTGAAAGCAACGTTCACGACATCGTTTAGAAGAATTTCGCTACTCGAACAGGCACATGTCAAATTATACAAACCAAAAAAATGTGATTGAAAGATTCATTATAATAAAATGAAATTTAAAATAAAAGGAATTTTTTAAGAACGAACGGCTTTTTGGGTTTTTCGTACAATATTTGCCACCTTACTACTAATACTTTAACTATCCATACTTGCGATAATATTTAACCTAATATATTTCATTTTTTTATCTATTTCCAGTCACTTTTCTGTAAATAATTAAGTCTAAACAATGTAAATTGTGATTAAAATGATTTCAATCAAAAATATCTATAACTTTTCTATGTTCTCTGACTTAACCCACAACCAAAACCAGGAGCTATTCACGATATAAGAAACCAACAAAATAAGGGATTTCATCGATTCGGAACGCTTCGAACGGCAAGTCAACCACTCTAACATGGCAAAAGGGATTTACAATCCCACCGATACGACCCGGTAACAAAATCCGATCGAAACAATTGTCTAAAATTGTAGAAGCTTTATGTGTGAGTTGACACGAATAGATTCCCGTTTTTCTGAACCACTGGTGCAAACTACTGGAGGACAAAATCAAATAAGATTGCAAAACATGGCTCGAGCGAAACAACACCTTAAAGGATGAAACTGGTAAGCCCTTGCAGTCACGAGCCAAACCAAATGATGGTCCTAGGCCTTCCGGAATCTGTGCACCACCTTCACCGTCTGCCTCTGCGGATGGTACATGCAAGTGTGTTGATTCGGTTTTTCCTAGAGCTTCAACGTGTCAACCGGCGGCACCCAGAAGGAACCGCAACCGACTCCGGTGCTCCGAAACGCTAGAACGCTACACCGACATTCGTCTTAATGATGGTGTCAATGTTTTGTTAAATTTATTCAGACAACGAAATTTTCGAAACACTACCCGGTCTAAGTCGCTCGCAGCTAAAGTTGCAGCCCGAGCGCTTTAACTTTACCCAAAACGCCTTAGCCCTTTTCCGTAGCGTCAGTGCCGGGGCGTTTATTTATTGACGTTTCATTTTCTTACGCAAATACTCGAGCAAAAGCTTTTCCCATGTCACGAGGGTTGCTGCCGGTGCCGGTGCTACCTCAAGCCAATTTTATGCTCTGCCAGCCGGCTAGCAGCGTGTACTTATGGAAATACATGATGTACAAACACTGCACAGGCGCTGGATGTTTCGAACCAATCAAGCAGTTTCATTTGGGACATTCGAGTGTTTCTTTGCTTTATTGTCTTTCCAAATTGAACGTATTCCGGGCGTTCGAGAGAACGCACACAGACCTTTCGGCACCGTGCCGAAGAATGGCAAGGTGCGTACCAAAATAAATATTTTTCTTGTGAATGAGTTCAGCAACCATGTCTGCGACAAATTGTTAACAAATAGACAACGCTTCAATAGTGGAATACTTTGCATGAAATATGTACAGGGAGATTGGAACACTTGCAATATTCTTTAATGATAAGAAATTTGTATTTTATTCCATTGCATGATAAAATTTATATCGACTTTACGTTGGCAAAGGTAGAGGTCCACAACAAGTATGCAAGACTTTCCTTCTCTAAGATGCTTTCGAGACAACTCTATTTCATCGGGAGTCTTCTCTCTGCCCGTGCACTACTACATGTGTGACCTTCAAGTAGTATGCTGAACCATAAAATGTGTTCCTTGAGCAGTGTAAGGTAAAGCTACCGCTACTGGCAGCGGTATTCACAATCGATATTCACCCATACCGCCCAAGACAAGTATACCGACCGACCCAAACCGGGTACTCTCCGGGTTCTCGAGCAACGGAAACAACATTCTCACATATGTACACGATATTGATTGGAGCCAAATTTATGATGTAACATAATCATTTTTCTTCGCTTCCTATTCCCATCACATCACGAGCGCTTCGCAGCGAAGCGTCCCGTATTTCGGTATTGAAAGCAAATCTGTTCAAATTTCTTTCGATTGAAAACGGTACCGCACACAGCCGGGCCTTGCAATGCAGGAAAGCGGAATACGGCAACCGAACCCTACCGGTTGTGCGGGGGAGAGCAAGCGGTTCCTTTCGGGTTCCGAGATCGTTTTATTTTCACTTAAATTTTACTTCGCTCCAGTGAAAGCATCGACCCTGTTTTTCGATGCTCGGTTATTTATTTTCCATCGCTCTCCTTGCGAGTAATTTTTACATCTCCACAAGATTGAAATGCTGGGCCAAACCAATTGAGGTGGTTTGAAGTGGCTTGCCGGTCGGCTGTAGTATGAGCAGTGGATTTTCTGTTTTGCGCGCTGCTCAGATCAGCTTTAAACAGTGTTGAAAAGGGTTGTTAGGCGCAGGCCATATGTATGGCGGGAATATTGATTTTTTAGAGTTTTGCATTCGTCGTTCGTTTACATGAAAGGAGTATTATTGCTCCTGAAGCTTTTCATGTACAAAAATGTTTAAATCAAAAGTTGATCTGCTTTTTAACGCAGTTAAAATCAGTAATTTTTATTCCTGTCCTGTTCCAACACGCTGCAAGTAGTTAAACAAGTTTCAAAATATTCTTACAGAAGCAAAAGAATATATTGATGTTAGGCTAGTGCTTACAAGACTCACTTGTCCATCAATTGACAAATAAACATTGACAAACATGCCAATAGCAAAAGACTATTAGAACCCCTAAAGCAATAATAATCTTACTCCATATAGAAATCTACACCGAACCAAAAATAAATTTAAATCACTTGAGTACTGAATAAACAATCTTATATTATGCAGACGCAGGACAAATACTAACTTGTGATTTTCAGACCAATTTTTTTCATGAAAGATTTACGTGAATCCTTAACCATTTTGAGACATTCATCCACAAAGGAAGTCCATAATTTAATAGTGACAATTTCAACGTATAAAAGAAGAACATTATTGCTATTTTGATTAACACCCTAAGCAGCAGTTTCTGCTGCTGCATCTTGTGCTGCTGCAACCAGATTTCAGTCTTGCATTGTTGCAGAAGTCCTCGATACCGCTCACAGACCATCTTTTTCGACTTCAATTTCAATCAATTAAATCTGCTAATGCAATTCATAATCTGAAGCACTAGAAAACTATGCAAATTAACACTTAGTATTATTATATGGAGAAGGTCCCCTAGTGCTCTTAGTAGTATTCTAGGCTATTTACAAAAACGCAAGTGATTTACAACAATCATTGTCAAACTGATCTACCGAGCATACATATACAGATCAATTCAAACGAATTCAGTATAATTATTAATTTGCGTTATGGGCGGCCCAGTGGTAGATGCGATAGCGGCGCCGGTATTCACACGACAGGACCGGGGTTCAAGTCTTATCTGTGCCAATCCCCCATAGTGAGGACTGACTATCCAACTATGCGGTAACAATAAGTTTAGTAAGCCAAAACCGGCAGGCATGACCTAAGAGGTCGTTAGTCCAAGAAAGAAGAAGTTTGGTTTACCAGATGAAAAATAGATTATTACGCTTCTATTCTCAAAATAGACTCGCGATTACCAAAACCCTTGTTCGGATGATTCCGTAGCAATGTTCAAAGGGGGAAGTCTGGACTGGTTGAATGCGTTTTGGGTTCTAACCTTGTCTATATTTACAATATTTTCCTAATCCTATGCTTTACACTAATACTGGTTACAACCTTATTCATTATTCACACGTATTATGGCATGTAAGTAAATGGCATGCATTTAGGCTTAAACAGCCCCAATATAAGAGTACATATCGTCGACAAAACGTGCTCGCGATTGAATCTAGTCCAATTAAACCTATCGAAGATCAGGTTGATTAACGAAGATCAGGGAGTGACTGCCAAAGACTGAGCTTATTGGTTACGGCATCGTAGCCTGTTTGGTACATTTAAAACTTTAAGTGAGTTTGAAAGACACCAAATTATCATCGAGCATAATGTTTGTTTGACACATTCGATAAAATACTTAGTTTTATGACATTTGGAACCCTCCAATATGCAACAAGTTACGACGTTTAAAAACAACTCATATGTATTAACCTCATTAACCTCAGAGATGTCGTAGATTTGTGAGCAGTTCTTACAATTCTACAATTGCACCAGACCTTAAAATGGCGGTAATGCTGGATGAATCGGTACATCAGTACTTAATGCATAAATAATTATTGACAACGAATTTCCATCACTCATAATTTATCCTGAATGCATTACTTACTAAAGAAATACCATGAATTACGCCACTTGCCTGACAAAACAGGGCATATTACTTTGTGAACAGAGCCCACCATTATCTGTCGCGCTATTAAAATGTTTATTTTGAACTTGGGAATATCGGAAATTCTTATCTAACATGAATTCATAGTCATACAAAAACGCCATAAACAGAACTGTCAAAGGTACGATTCAAGTCACAATGCTTCTTAGAAGCAGTATTGTCAAATGCCATCAACCCAAAATAAAATGGAATTAAATAGCTAATGTTAGGTACTAGCTATTAATCAAATAAATTTACAAAACGATTATCAAGGACAAAAACAATCCCAGGGTGCTAGCAAAATAAGGCATTAACTATTTCCTCCTCTTATAAAGAAAAGTTTTGTTTTGTAAATGATCAATAAATTTAACCATAATACACTAAATCAAAACTTTCAGTAGTTTTCGGTACTCATAGAGTTTGCCAAACTAGATGAAAATGTTCACGTTATCAACTAAAAAACCCTATTTTCGGTTCCACTCTTTCAACAGGCACAGGGGGGATACGTTAACAATGAATGAAGCCGCACGTGATTTTTGTTATTCCTGCTAACGTGACTTTATAAGTTTATCACAACACACAAGTGACGGAACGGCTCCCGGTTCCCTGTGTGCCAGGCAGAGTGTTGTTGCCGGCGCTTCTTATCCGGCTCCTTGCCTAACGAAACCCAAGCCTTTCAGCGCAAGGTGTGCCCTGGTGGGACCGAAACCTCCCGGTCGGCACCGTCGACCAGTTGAGCTGGGTTCGGTAATGCAACTGTTGCAGCTCGGGCCAGCCCTGATCATAACATCGGTTGTTCATTGGCATGCAAACTATTGTCAGCTCGAACACCACGTACGTTCGGTTATGTATGAACACAGCCGTACCGTTGAGGCTCGGTACGACCGTGCCCGGAGTTTCGTTCCACTATCTGGTTGGGCACAACGATGCTGCTGCACCCTTGTTGCACCTACTGCACTCTGATCGGGTCTGGGAACGGTATGGTACGGCTGTTTGTTTGTTTGCCTTCTGTGTCTTGTGGATTGTGGCGCCAAAGCGAAAGCGGTGAAGATTTATACTTTCGGGATCTTGTGATAATACTTAAGCCCATTGCTGGATTGTAGCGAAACGAACCTGCTTAAAGCGGGTTATCGGTACGCTAAGACGCTGTTCGAGGTAGACAGAGCAAGCAGGTTAGCGTTTAAAGCGGGATGATATTGTGTCTCCTTACCTAAACGGGAATTTGAGGATTACGTTCTTAGTGCATTCCGCAAAGGACATACAGAAAACATTGGAATACAAAATAGGAGATTGAATTTTATAAAATTATTTTGTCTTTTTTTAGGTTGCTCTGCCTACATTCAAGGCATTAGAATGACTTTTTACTTTATTCAATTCAAATTTGTATTTTAAAATAAAAAAGCCATTTAAAATACCACCAAAACTGTAAAGAGAGATGCATCACGAATTAAACCACACTTTTCACCTTTATTTCTGGAGTTGCACCAATCTTAAAGCTAGAAATTGACCTCATTTTCTATTTCCCCGAACGATACAAGGCAGAGACAGCGAGTTCGAGGAGTACCGGAAAAAAAAACAAACCCCCGTACTCTAACGATGCTGCTAGCAAATGGCAGCCTGTCGTTTCTGGTTTTGCCAACTGCCCAGGAGTGAGATACCGAGAACATCCCACGGACAGATCGGTGGAAACTATCGGGAAAACTGCGCCACGCCACGGTGAAGATGAAGAAAAACTTCATCAGCTGCTTCGGTTTGTTTGTTTTTTTTCTTCCCCACATACTCTCTCTCTCTCTCTCCCTCTGTCTCCCTCTATCCCTTCGTTCGTTTCTAACCCCATTCGAGTCGTTTTATCTAGCAAAACGCTACTAGAAAGGCTAAGGCAGGTGACAGATATCTGCTAGTACGGATAAAACACGATCATCCAAGGTGTGCAGCCACAGCGGTACAAGATGAACGGTCGGAGATAGCATGAGCTGCCAGTGAGGGCAAATTGTGGGGCAAAGCTTGTGCTAGGAAACGTACCGAGCCGAGCCTACAGCAGCAAATCAAGCATTACCGAGTTATAGTCGAAGACGACGACGGCCTTCCAAAAAGCGGTGCAGCACCGTGGCGAGCACGTGGGGAAAGCGGACAAAAAGGAAAAGAAAAATGAGCTTGGCAAACGGGAAAACGGCACCGAAGAAAAAAAAAAGCTACGGAGCTGAGAATACGGTAAAATGAGAGCATATACTAATGACCGCATATATACGAACAAATCCTGCCAGCAAGCTCGTGTGTGCCTTACGGTTAGGGCAACGCGCGAGGTGTTGCTGCTTTCAGCGGGAAGGAGGTAGAGGGGCCGTAACGGGGGGGTAAGGAGTATTTTGATGACTGTATGTGTGTGTGTGGTATGCATGGTCGTTAGCTTAGCGGGTGCTAAAGGGGGCTGGGTGAAGCCAAGTTTGTCCCAGGAAAAAGGCACATTAGACTGGAGAGATGGATTTTCTCTCATTTTCTCCACTCTCGTGTCGTCGGTTCAAAGTCGCGGACGCGGCTCAATGTGTGTGTGTGTTGTATGTATGTTTGAGTCCTCCGGCACTGTGCTTAGTTCACAAGCCTCCCCCCAATATAAAAGGGAGCTGAAAAAACCATTTCAAATGTCTGCCCGAAAGGACGTGCGCGGCTTGATGGGGCGAGCAAACGAGCCTCGTCTATCCATCTCCTTCATGTCTCGGAATCGCCTTACCGGTACGTACAATTTAGCACACTCAAACCGTCTGCTTACACTGGGAAAAAGCAAACGGTTTCGTGGGCGGATGGATGGTATGTGTATGTGTGTGTATGTATATATGCGGTTGTGGTTTTGCGAGAGCAAAAAAAGAAATATCGTCCCGAGCGCTCTAGGTTTTATATTTATCAATAATTTAAAGGGCGATATATCGCGGCAAAGCGAAGACTGTAAAACGGTACCGCCAACCGAGCGCACGGTTGGAGTCCTTTCTTCAAACAAGGGCAAACCAATTGAAGTGCAAGTGATGTGGATTGTTCACTTTCGTTTGGAAAATCTCGTCTTTTTATTGTGCTTTAAAGGGTGGTTTTAAGGAATCCGGATTCGCTTTAAAGCTAATGAATTTGATAACATTAGGTAGAAGAAATGGATTTTTACTTCAAAACTGAGGGCCTCACTAGAAAGATTATGGGGACGTATTTTGTTCACTTACCTAACATGTATGCAGAGTGCTTTGGATGATCTCGAAACGCAATAAAGTGATTCTTTTCGGCACTGGAAACGAAATGTCGACGAATTGAATGTGTGACTCGACCGACAATACTGCTGCCTGTCGATTTATATCTATCGCAGCGCTACAGCGAACGATCTCTTCAAGCCCTCTGCTCTTTAGCTTCAGGTTATTTCACAGCACTGGTACGATATGCGATTTCCCCGTAGAATATTTCTCCCCTGCCTTTCTCTTGCACCGGTTTTCCCTTCGGTTTATACCACCACCACGCGCACCGGTTCACTTGCCGTCTCGATTGCTGCTGACGGTTCACCGGGCTGCTACGGAACGCTCCGGTGTATGTGTGTGGATGCTGTTAGAACTGTTGCCCGAGAACAAACGAAATCGAAAACCCCGGCAACGAAACACACCGCACCCCGCACTCACTCACCAGCCGACGATGACTTTTATGATTTCCAGAAAATATCATCAATATTTTCCACCACACTTGGCAATATTGCTCGCGGCGATATCACTTCGCACTTGGTTGTTTTCCACTCGTGTGCACCCTCTTTACGCCCCGCGGCTTTAACACCTCCCCGTTAACCAGCTCACCCGGCGAACTGCATCCGTGTGTGCAACACTGGCAGACCTACTGCCGCGATCGTGTGCACCGGAGTGAAGGGCGATAATGGTGGGCAGATGGTAGTGTAGATAAGTTGGTCGGTGAATAATATTGCTCCGATCACAGCGAGGGAAAAGAAAACGGACACCAATATCTCGCGCTGTAAGCTGCTTCACACACACACACACACACAAACACGCTCACAACTAGAGACACGCGGAAGCGGAAGCTTCAAACCAACAACAAAAAAAAGATCAAACAATATATGCACAAACAAATGCACCGCGACGACCACTTACACCGGAAGTATTGCGCGAACACTGCACTCAATCACACACATACACATACGCTGACGCACAACAAATACAATCGCACACCGACAGTGTGCGATTAATATCACAAGCGAATTACGCGCGCGAGACGAACGGGTACGGTGGTGTACCGGCTTTTCTTCACACGTGTGCACTTTAAAATTCGAATTTTCCGACCCTCGGGGTAATGGAATTTTCCCGCACAAACCACGAATAGGCCACGAAACGGAATCGCAAAACGGAGAGACCACGACACGGGTGGGAAAGTGATGATATTGTTATTGCGGAACTATTATTAGAACCATTCCTAGGGGTTGGGTATGTTGCGTGGCGTTTACTGGCGTGTAATGTATCTCCGTCTTGGCCACTAGTCACGTCCGCAACGGGCAAACCTCTCGGTGGTGTGGGTTGATTTAAATTTTACGAAACGAACCGAATGCCGACGAGATCAGCATTCGCAAGTGAAATTCCGATATGTGAAGAAAGGTTACCACAGACACACACACGCGCGCACGCTCTCGGAGGCTGCGGAACACACAGACGACACTGATATCACAAATATTTCCTATCACTTTGTTCAACCTCAGCCGTTGCCACACGCCTTACTACTTCGGGAAGCTCAAACTGCTCACCTAACCACGATGCTGGACAGGGTATGCGTTTTTGTTGTTGTTTTGGTTGTTGTAGCGTGCTCTCTTCCGAGGTCCTTTTACTTTTTATCCGTTTAAATCGATTTCTGGAAGCAGACGCGATAATGGGCGTACACACACACACGAGCTCGACGAACTGCACGGAAGCACGGACGAACGTAACGCACAAACACACAAAACTTCGAACCGGAAAACGGGAAAATCAATGTTCACATCCAAAAAACACTCGGTTGCACACTCGACTTACTTCTGTTCGCGATTCTTTCGTTCACAAGCAGACACGGCAAACACTTTAATGTGTTATACAGCAAGCAGTACACCACACCTTGAACGGGAATTTTCTTGCAAAAGGCTTTGGCGAAAGGCAGAAAAACCCGACGACCGGCAAACACTTCCCCTCATGGGTTTCGGGCACAAATAACAATCGGTGTTGATAACAATCGGTAAGTTATTGCCAGTTAGTACTCTAAATAGCTCACTACGCACTATATGGATTTGTTTTCCCTTTCAAGCAACGCACACACACACTACTCCGGGGCGTTCAATTTTGGATTTTTGATTTACTCTTTCACCGGCACCCAACACGATGACACGCGCGCACCACTTTCAAGCTGTTCTACCAATGCCTAATGCCGGCGAACGGGAAGCAATTTTCCTACACAGGCTGGTCCACACGAATCCTGGGTGGATGGGGAGACGGGTAGGCGGGTAGGCGGGCTGGCGGGCTTTTGGGTGGACCGATACAACAACAGATTAAGCGAAACGCAAAACGGAAATAGTTAGGCACTTTTTTGATGTGATGGTTGCGGTTTTCTTCTGCTCAGTTACGCGTTTGTGTTGGTTTACGTTTGTTTGCTTGCTTGTTTTGGGGTTTCACTTTTTTGTGTTTGTTTTCAATAGCGACCTCCTGTGTACCACTGTGCTGCTGCTGCTGCTAATACTAATTTTGTAATACTTTCTACACGGACGCACGGTCACCGAGAAGCTTGTGATGATCGCTGCACGCTTCGGACGATGGGAAGAGACTGTGTGTGTGCAGGCAGATTCGGAAGATAAGGGAGAACGGATTGGGGCAACGCACCGTACTCGTGTTTCACTTTCACCAAATAGTGGCCCAACTTGCACACCAGTACACTAGAGCTTACGCACCAAATAACACGCACACACATACACGCCCGTGTGGCACCTGTCACACTGTACGCCTGCACGTAGTAAACACACGCGGCCCGTTTAAAGTCAGCGTCACGTGCGGGAGCAACTAAAAAAACAGCGATGCACCACCGGAACACGAGGAACTCGCTGCACACCGAATGCACCGATGCACAAGGCAGTCAATATATTACCTGCTGCTGCTCCTGCTGGTACTGTTTATGCTGCCACTGGGCTGACTGAGTGACTGACTGATTGTTGATTATTGACGGCAATGCATGCGGCCGTGTATTCTCTCTCTCTCTCTCGCCTCGTCCCGTTTCACGCTCGGATCCGTTGCCGTCTCGTGCCTGACACAAGGCTCGCTCTCGCTCTCGCTCCAGTAACAGATCTTTCAGACGGAAAAGCCCCAGTCCCACGGCGGCTGGTCCCTTCATGCACGATGCAACGCTATCACGCACTCCAGCTGACACTGTGGCATCAATCGGCGGTTCAGGTTTCGCCCGGAGGTTAGAGCTTTAATATATCCTTACGCTGCTCTTTAAAGGCTGGGGTTTGTGTGTGTATCTTTGTATCGAGCTTTTCGGCACGGTTCGCAGATGAATAGCTCCCCTTCACTTTTACGTCGTTTTCTGGCCAAAGGTATCGATTCGATTCTTGCCCTGGACTACACTGGACTCTGGACTCCTTCCTGCTGCTGGGCGTGGAAGTGAATGTGCTAATTTCGAAGGAAAGGCTCAAGCAAATGTTACCATCATCGTCATCTAAACAGCCAGCTTTACATACATACATACACACACACAAACGATGACTAACATACACTTTTCGTAAACTATATAATCCCTGTAATGATTTTTCGATTGATTCAGAGCTCAGTGTTTCGGTTTTGCTTTTGAGTATGTCAGTGTGCGTGGATGTGATTTTGTGGTTTGACTTTATATCTCGTCCTAGTTCCACGATTGTTGATACTTTTTTTACAATGTTTACCGTTTCATCCCGTTTGCCGGAACTTTGCCTTTCTTCTGTTGCCGGTTTGTGATGGCGGATAGTTTTGTAGTCTAGCCTATTTTATACAGTGTGGACATTTGTGATGTCGCTTGATTTGTTTTTGTTTTTTTCTTCTTATTTGTTGCTCTGCGTTTTACGTTAACGTTTCGGTTGGGCACTTCTGTTTACTGCTTCCTTTGGCGGGTGGCTTAAGGTTAAGAGCTGCTCTCACCATGCTGCGCTGCTGCTTCCGTTCTGCATCGATCCGATCGTTCGGGCCAATGTTGTTTGTTTCGGGGCGAGCACGCGTCCTTTCGTTCAACGACAGTCAACGAGCGTTTTGCTTTCAAGACACCAAAACCAGTCTGCTTCTTCCTTGTCCGGTCCAGTGTGGGTTTGTTGTGGTGGTGTGCTACAATTACTACGACGCTTTAACTAGGATACCCGCTGGACAAGGTATCCCGATGTCTGACAGTGGCCTGCCGGTGCGCTGATTTGCTCGAGGTTACCGTTTGATTTTTCTTCTCCCGTTTGCTGATGTGTACTACAAATGTACAGGATGCAGCGGCCTCGGTTTTTCCTCGTCCTGTGTGTGTGTTTTTCCTCGTTCCTTTTCACGTTCAGCACTCTTTTGCTTTCGAGCAAAACTTTGTTGTACCAAACTTTGGTTTTTTTTTTCACACGCGACACCTTAGCGGATAGTGGATAATAGGTAGTGTATTCGTAGTAATAGTAGCAGTAGTTTGCAATAGTATTCACACAAGACCGGGGAACAAACAACAAACTTATGATTTGAACAACTAAATACGACGACGACGACAACAACGACGACGAGCACGACGACGACGACAACGACGATGACGATAACACACCCGTATCCTTGTTCCACGTTTCTTTCTCTGAAGTCCAAACAGTCCCAACCGGATCTAGGAACCTCTGCTGCTACGGCATGCGAATCCCGACGGCCACGACCGCGACCACGATGACGACGACGACGACGACGAACGGGACCGAGGACGCTCACGTTGCGAGTGCCGGTTCTGTCTACGGGTGTTCAAGTCCACCCACAACACATGAGTGCCGGGAAGTATTGAGGAATCGTGAGCAACCCCTCAACGATACGGTGTTCTGTGTATAATTGTTCATTCAACGCACTTTCACTCCGCACCTATTTCCAGTCGGGTTGAGCATGGTGTGTTTCCGGAGTGCTAGTTTATTGAAGTTTGTAAAGAGACCGTGATTAAACAGTGTAAATTAACCACAAATCAATCAGCGGAGGAGCAGTGTATTCCTTGAGTATTCACAAAATACTAGCCAGAATCAAGTGCAAGAATGGTGATAAAATGGGCTACACTTAGTGTCTCATTCTTGGTGAATCCACCAGTTTCACACAAATCTTTCGATCCACGTGAAGTCATCAGTTGCATGAAACCGGCTAGAAACGATTAGAATTCTCGGTCGATCTAGTGAAGGCAGGCTTGTACACAAAACCTTCCACTTCACTCACGGAAAGGGCTGGCCAGTGTTAAGCTTAGCAGTTCCGAGTGGCAGTGCATCCATTCCGGCGCAAGCGTCCAACGACCGTCATCAGCGTACACAGGCCGGACACTCATTTTCTTCCACCCCTCGGTAACTCGCTGCACTCGGCAATCACATGGTGTACGAGTGACTTCCCGCAGAACTCTTTACACTCTCCGTGAGACTACGTAGTTTTCCCTTCACACCGGGGAAAACCCTTCGCAAAACGGTAGCAATACACGGAGGATAAATAGGAAGAAACCGTTTCGAACCAGTTTACTCGTTCCTTCTTTTTGCACATCCACAACCCCAACGCTGTCTGTTTCATGCGCTTTGCTATCTTCGCTTTGTGGTTCACTTATCTTATTCTTGAAAGAACATTTTTATACTGGCACATCCGCTATAAACTACAGCTGAGCTGAATCAGGTCGGAAAATGATGAATTGTGCATGAAATGGATCGGTCGGCTTGAATTAGAGAATGAAAGCTTTGGCTCACGGTTAGTGATAACACTTTCTTTAATAAAGAGAAATCAACTAGAAAGAACTGCCGTATTTAAATTGAATCCCGTTCACTGCGTTAGTTGCACTGCTTTATTCGCCCATAAACCACCACATCAAATTATCTGGACGACAAATTAATGATTATTAAGTCGGGTAAGGTTCTTCAGTATATCTCCTAAGTATCATGTATTTTTCGCACACTTTATATCCTTTCGAACGTGGGGAAAAAAGCCCGAAAGACTGAAGCATTTCTAAACGATTCAAACCCCTTGTTTTTTGCGTCTTATGAAGAACTTGCTCGCATGTTTCGCTTTTCCTTAAAAGAAATCACAATCTGCCACGTTGGGTTTCATGTTTTTTTTTTTGTTGTTTTTATGCCACTCCTTCACTCAACAGGCTATATCTGATGCATGAAAACTCGATCTCGTAGCATATGGTGTACAGCAACAGTGTTTTCGAGGCATGTGTTGAACTGTTAAATTATAATAAACTTGAAATTAAATGGGCTAATGTTATCTGGCACTGCCCGCGCTAGCTCCGCACACTAGAGCTTCTTCCGAACCGGCGCGGGACGATGGTTTAGATTTGCAATTATGATAAGAAGGATTTCGTGCGGAGGAGTTAGAAAGCGAAGAACCCTGCTCAACGGAAGCGACAGCGGAGTCACTTTGTTTCTTTTCCCATTTTTTCCGGTCCGTGTTCTCTTTCGACCACTTTCTCTCATGTTTGCGAGAAAATATCTTTTTCATATTCACTTTAATCCTTTAGTCAGACCCTTTTTCTGCACCGGCTGTTTCTTAAGGGAAAACCCCGCGTTTTGCTTTCGGGCGGCGGAGTAGCAAAGGATATATGAAAATTCAAGAAAATGTATACTCCGGATCTTTACGGCATATCTGTTTGGCTATAGATTCCTTCAAGTATCCTTTATTCTTTTTTATACTCCTCGCCCTAATGCATACAATATCAACTTGTCGTGTTTTCTTTTCCGTCTACTGTTGCTCTCCGTTCGACAGCCCCGGGATTACACTAGATTCCAAATTAAAATTGCTACAGCAGCCTGACGGGAGCGGGTTGCGTGTAGTGGCCACCGGCCGTAAGCTGCCGTTTTTTCGCAATATTCGCATTTCAACTCTCTGTTTGTTCTGGGCGGAGGATTTTCCTTCAAAAAATAGCAAATAGACCAGTAATCGGTTGGGAATCGCTTACTTAAGCATCGGATTGTGGAAGACTTTTTTCATTAATCGCCCCGTTTGATTTTCATCCATCGCTTGGCGCATAATGATTTACAATCGCCCCGAGGAAGGTGAGATTATGGAAACTTATTCTTTGCCTTTGCTGTGGTAGCTTCCCGTGCGCGCGATTTACCTGGAGCACCACCGTTGATTCACCGTCAATCGTTTCCTTCTTATAATCGTTATATCGTATTTTTCTCGTTCATTTCCTTCCGCACAAACCACTCACCTAGATCGGAGATGCATGAAAAAAGCCCGAGGATGCTGAGTACGTTTCCTTTTTGGCAGGGTATTTGGGTCCGGGAAAAGATAAGTGTTTTCCCACACACGAGGGTGAATGCAAAAGTGCTTTATCTGGAGAAAGTTCACGGTTTCTGGAGCCTCACAACCATTTTGGGCTCTTAAACGTGGCATGAAGAGCATTTTATTGGTAGCCGAACTGGGACAACCTAGAACCGCAGCAACTTTACAATCCCACCATTCCATTCAAAGAAGCCAGCCAGAGGGTAAGGTGTTCTCATAACATCTCATCATCGCGGCAATAATGCCTGGCGAAGATTTTCGTCGATGTCTTTCCCATCCAAAAACCGGAATGAAGTGATGAAACGCTGAACGAAATGGTAGGTGAACGACGATAGCTCCGGGAAGACTGATGAGTAAAGGCTCCAAACACCATCGTCGTAAGGAGCGTAACATCTCGATATCGGAAAATGAAGAAAAGTCCCTATTGATGACTTTTTCCCTTACCCGTGTGGTACAGGGCCCGAAAAGACTGGGGTAGGCGTTAGTCCGGGAGAACGGTGACGGATTGCAGCAGCTCAAGATGGTAGAACCATTTGAAAATAAATCAAAAAGCGACGCTTTCCCCCCATTCCACGGCTGATTCATTCATTTCAATTGATGGCGCTAGTTATGCTACGGCTGGCAGCGGTGGAATCGATCTCGAAATGATTCGATGTTCTTCGGTGCGAACGGATGAAGCTGGCTGCAGCACGTTGTAAGTGAGAAACGGGATCCGGCAGCTGCATGATGAAAGAAACTTCTTCGTCGGTCGGCCATATTTGGGCGAGTCGTGGAAATACCTTTAGTTAGCTATGGTTGTTTGAAGTACCATTTCTGCCACTATCTAGGGCAGTATCAGGAATCGGTTGATGAGCATCCAATTTTGGTAGCGTTTGTAAACAATAAAAGTTGCTTCGAAAAATAGATTTTGTTGCCTCAAATGGTAAGTCATAATTGATATTTTATACGTTCATGTAAAATGGTTTTGGTTGAATAAGTTTCTTCCTTTTTTGCTGCGGCTCTCGAGTTCTTTCAATCTTGCCAGCAGAGGATTGAGCAATGCTGATGTTGAACAAGCGAATCCAGGGAACTGTTTTGTAGGTTATTCAAGAAGCATTTTCCATCTTTGAGATTCGATTGTATCCATATTGCTGCCATCGCTTGTGATAAATTAGATTTGAACCGCTGTGTAACAACTTGTCTTTCCAAATCACCGCGAAGAATTCCATCCAATAACAATTGAAGATATTAAAAAAACGGGTTTGCAAGCAACAAATCACCTTGTAATTGCTCACAAGGACAGGCATTTCTTTGCGAGAGGTTTCTTAGCAATAAGGCAAACAAATTTGAAGAATCTGAATTACGCCTAAGATTTGCCAAGAATATCACCTTTGTACTTAAATGTTTGGAAGAAAACACTTGATGAAAAATAATTTGACCTAGATTCAGGCATTTTAAGCAATATCAATATGAATTTCTTCAAATCATTATTAGGTGTGCATTACTGTAACAACATTACACTGATAATGATAATAATTTACTATCAAGATTGTGTAACATAAAGATGCTATGCTATTACTAATCAACCAATAAGCCTCAAACTATTGATGCTGAAAGCCAAAATTATATATCCCTAATATCTTCATACAGTCTCATTTGCTCATCTTTTGAGTTGACATAATGCTTTATTGGAAAGCCTGTACATTTAACTGTTATATTTAAATTTTTACATTCAGCCCACAAAAGACAATTTAAATGAACTCCTGTCCACAAGATGTGACAAACAATAATACTATATTATACTGTAATTATAAACTTCTGCACAAAGCATTTCCTTGGATAATTTGTACTCCACAACATTTTAACTTCCAGGCCAAAGTCATAGTCATATTCTTCTAATGGTGATACGGTACGGCTAATGGTACGGTGATCTCACCATCGTGCTGTCATGTCATGAGAATGGCACCGGACGACCAAGCCCGTAAAGCCGGTTAGGCCGTCCACATGGAGTAGGGCCAAACTGATATGGAGTGATGGCGTTGATGCGTCCACCAGAACAGCCGGGACTAAATCACAGACGTCGACTCTAGACTGTGAGCGGTATCGATGTTTGTTGCGACAGGCCAAAACCGCGTCTTAAGATCTTTTCTAAAAATTGTCTTCGTGTTCGACAGTATTCTGCAGTAAAAAGCATTGGGTTTCTCAAATCGTGTCACCAAAGATTTTAATTGTTCGTTAGCTGAACCCGGATGTAGTGGATATCAAATGTATATTAAAGGTGAACTTTGTCATTCAAATGCAGCCGGTCACGACAGTTATAGTTCTTCTATAGTTGATGGTAAGAACAAAAACAACATAAATCTTGTGTTTGTTATGTCGGTCAAAATTACCTTGTAGGTTGACACCTTGAGATCAAGGTTTTCAAACGTGACACAACGTGGTAGATGAACTTTTTCGGGCCCTAATCGTCCTGCCGAGCGTACGAAGACGATGACCGGAGCATTAAATCAGAAGCATTCAACGCGTCTATGGTTTACTTAGCGTTACCTAGCTATTGTATCAGTTCCTGTACGCATGCTTATCTGTGGTAAACGTAGCAAAAGGTTAAGAATAACACAGTGTTCAACTGATAATGAAACTAACCCATGTCTGAGAATCCCTGATGAAAAAATAGAGCTTACATGCATGCATAATTTTACTAGTAATTCGAAACCACCTATAACTCATAATAAAATAACTGCTTAATAGCTATCTAATAAAGACTTTAAGGTAATCTGATGCAATTAAACCACGCTTGAAAACGCTCGAATTATGCCGAACGAAACTGCAATAATAACAAAACAATTCGCTCTCGTGCTACGTAAGCACACATCAGCAGGTGTGTAGCAGCAGCAGCAGCAGCAGCATGTTGATGCTTCTTCAGTACGACAACTGTTTTGTTAAATCGACTAAAAACCAACGGTCGCTCATAAAATGTGGAACGGTCCTAACCATTTCACTTAGCTTCACCCCCCGTTCACCGGAGCATCAGGAGCTTGTTTCTTTTGTCAGGTTTTTGTTTTGTTTTGTTTCGAAGGGTAGTTTGTTGGTGTCTTTTTTGTTGGCCTTCTTCTTCCAGCTGCCTACCGCTCTGGTCAAAAGTCAGTCATTTCCCCCCCAGCAAGTGTAGTGTGTACACGATGCACGTACGTCCTTTCGGCAAAGGGAAATAAAGCCATTTGTCTGTAAGCTGGTAAATGGAAATTGCTCTGACCGCTTCCATAAACAAACCCGACGCGGAATCCCGTGCACCGGAGACATAAAAAATCCCCTTCGCACCCGGGTTTTTCCACCAACACCACCACCACCACCAGGTTCAAGCGGGGTTTGTACGTTCGCATCCATCTAGAAGTGAATGTTTTCCGGTTATATGTGAGTTTATGTTTGGGCGGATGCATAGGTAGATGTGTGAGTAACTGCGTGGATGCATTGCCGGTAAGGAATGGATGGCACAAACGTACAAACAGCAGCAACAACAAACAACTACACGGAAAACCCATCACTACGCCACTGTGGACACACACGGTCCCGAACAAGAATCTCTGCCCGCTTCTGTGGTGTGGCGCTTCGTAAGGGTAAGCGTGTGCCACCGGCCACCACGTTCACACTGGCGATGGCCGGCTTTTATGTTTAATCAACAAACAAAAATAAAACGGAGACAAACATGGTTCAAACATGGTCCTGATACGAATCAAGAAACGTAGCCCGCTTGCTGGACCACCGCGGCAACAATGTCAGCAAGGTAAAAAAGTAAGTGGGAAGTGCTTTTTTTAAAGGATTGATATTTGATTGGAAAATCGAAGGTATTATTGATCTGTATTTTTATTTTATTTTAACCCAACAAAACTTAAACAAGGATGCTTGTCGCTACCCATATCAATGCATTTGGCGCACGAGTCTCTTGGTGCAAAAATTAAAGTTGGGGATATTCTGGCGGGAAAATCCAACCGTTCGAATCTAGCTGTCCTACATTCTGGTCCAATTCTTTTCCTTTCGCCACGAATCACGAATGAACCAGTGCCACACGGTGTGTGGGATAAGAATGCAGCTTTCAATGCAAGTGCAATGAACTGGAAGAATGTTTTCTCTACCTATCCGGGCGCGAATTAATTTCTCATAAATGACATTTCAATGCCATGAATTTTCGAGCCGAGATTCATTTTTACCCAATGCCATCATTTCGCTCGTTTGCTCATGAAATTTGATTAACAGCAGGTCCTCTCCAAAAAAAAACAGGTCCACATACACGCACACATAAGAAAGAATCGGTAGTTTCACTCTATTATGATGATAACCGCGTGTATGATAATGTTGGTGGAATTTCCATACCCTAATTGGGTGGTTTGCCGAGTGGACGAATGAATTTGCCAACCGTACCCTAGGAAGGGTACACCGGGTTGGACGGATAGATAGAAGGAAACAACAAAAAAAAAACGCAAAACAGGCCACATGGATGCAAAACGGTGTGGTTCGTTGGAAGGTATAACAGCAACAGCAACAAAAAAAGTCCGATAATTTATACGACATGACACACAATTGCAGAAACATATCAATTTTTCACACTCTTCACACTGCCGCGCTGTATCGGTTAGGGACCATGTTTATCTCATTGAATCGGGGCCCGGGTTGCGTTTTGCCATCTGGATGGACGATGTCACTAAATAATTATTTTAATATTAATTTTTGACATTATATTCATCATGGACCGTGGTGGCGGACTGGTGCTGTGTTGTTAAAATGGGCAAAAAACTATGGCTTGTAGATCGGGCGGTTTTCTTTTTTGTTGAATTGGAACTTTGCATCTTTACCTACGCCCGTCTACTACCCATCTGCCCAGCGGTAAGCTCACAAACCGTCAGTTTGTGCGAGTCATTTAAAGTGAAATTGTGTTTAATTAACGTGTACAAGCCTAACAAACTGGTTGGTCGCATGGAAATGGAAAGCACACCGCGACGCGTTTGGCTTTTTTGTTTGCTGTTGTTTGCATTTGATTCCGTGTTGGCTTAGCAAAAATGTTAATTAATTTTAAATAAAAACAACTGCATTATCCAATCACTTATTATGATGTGATTTAAATTGAATAGAATTGCGATAAAAATGCAATCCGAAATTGGCTGCCATTTGACTGGGGCAATATTGTCGGATGCATCATAAAATAAAGCATAATTATGCGACAATAAAAAAAACTCCGGAATTGCTTTGTACGTTCCTTAAACCGTTTGTCTTCGCGATCGTAACATTTGATATGGGAATGGGTTTGGCCTTGTGTGAAGAATAATTCATCCTTACAGTAAGTGCCATGGGGCGAACGAACGAATACAGCTTGTCGCTGATGGGCAGTTATGATTCATTTCGTTCGCCGTTTTTTTGGCATACACTTTTTTAACGTTCTCGTCTCTCGATAACACAGCGTTTTTGGCCGTAACTTCCACCTCAAATGGCTAAACATTACCCCATGTCAGACACACACGTACGAGCTCTCACTAGCTTAACGTGGTTGGTTTTGAAATTTTCGTACAGGTAGCCAAGGCTTTTAAATCGACGGTCACCGCGCATACCGTGTCGGTGTTTATGCTTCTAGACGTGTTTTCACTCGTTCGTGTGTGTGTGTATATTTCGCAACAACCGAAATATACTGCTGATAACATTTGACCGCATAAATTACGGGTCGGCGTATATTTTGGTAGTAAATTACGGGCTATCGCAAATTGAAACTCGCCGTGCACCGTGGCCGCGCAATGGATGTCGTAGATGAAGATTGCAGTTTTGAAAAATTGCTTTATTATTTACTACCACCCTCTGTGGTCTGTTTCGCGGGACAGCGAAAACGAGCGCTTAGTGCCGGCCAAACGCTAATGGACTAGGCACAGCGGCGCGTAAATTTGCTTCTTTTTAACTCAACCTCACCCAGCAGCTGATCGGTAATGCAACTCACCTGTCGTAAAGCATACCTATCTGTGCTCTAATGCTCTTAGCTACCTTTGTAAATGGATTCCGGTGCACTTTGGAAAATATTAGCGTTTCGATTAGTGCAGAAGCTAGTGCGACTGATTTATGAGAAAGTATAGCAAAACTCATTTCACCAACACATAAAACTAATCGTCGTTTATGGACGTATGGAGCAGATAGGAATCTACTACGAGTGTTGTGACAAAAACATACATAGAAGCGAACTAAACATTACGATTACTCAATCTTTATCAAAATTACTAATTATTCTGATACGATTCCTCTAGGAACTTCATTGAATGACTTTTTTGTACTATGAGACTAATTCTGAGCGAAGCAATTGGAGATAGTTAGGTTTGTTCCGCTGACTTACAACATAAAAAAGTTGAGATTTACAACATCTTCTCACGTTTAGAAAAGATCGAAAACGTTGCTTAAATTTTGAAAATCAGCAGAAAGTGATGAGGGTATCCAATGACTTTATCGTTTTGAAAGTTTGCTTTGAAAAGATTCTTTACTTATGTCAACATGAACATGTTTTTTAAGATATATATTTATTGGATAACCTTACCCAACTTACATGTTGTCAATATCGCTTAGCAACTGATGCTCAAAGTCAAGAAACAGTTCAAGAATAGCAGTTTGATGTTTAATATAATTTTAATACTCAAAAGACCACGTGTGACCTCGTTGAGGGGGAGTTAGGTTAGGTAATATAAAGTAGGTTGCACGGCACGAGTACAGTTAAAAACTGCGGCATGTGACACGTAAAATAGTAACGCCGGCGAGTCGATCCGGTTGTCCAATAGCCCCACAATAAACAACCTCTGAGTGTTGCAGTTTCGCTCTAAGCCTGCTCGTAACTCGAAGCCTAGTGGGGCACGGCGTCCATAGTAGCACCGACGCCATTATTCCGGTCATTCTGCTGATCGCTTCAACGCCATCATTCCATTTCCTGTCCAAGTGGACGGCCTAAAAAGACTTTACGACTGGATCGTCCGGTGCCATTCTCATGACATGGTTAGGCCACCGGAGCGTTACAAGTCTAATTCGCTTGAAACGACTTCTCCATCGACCTTTATCACATATGGGGCTATAGATTCTTCTGAGCATCTTCCTCGTGAACCCGGCGGTCATGTAGGTTTCGTCAGTTTTGCACAGAGTCCTTGTCTCAGGAGTGCTTGTGAGTACTGGAACTATTAAGGGTCGATACAGTCTTAAGTTCATCCGTCGCGACTTGTATTTTGAGTGAAGAAGTATCCTCAGGCTGTAGTACGACCTGTTTACAACCAGAACAAGGAGTCGGTGCGCACCTCAACATATCTACATTTCACATCTTGTTGATATTCACAATTGAAAATAATATTTAATGTCGAAATTTCACTCAATCCTTTATCGTGGCTTGGTGCTAATTTTCGCAAGAAGAATTGTTTATGTAAAGGTTACACATGCTTAACTAAAACTCGCCAAATTTGCTAAAGTCAACGTCGTGAATTGGTGATTCATCTTGATTATACTCTTTCCATCATTGATTTTCATTGGAGGAACGCAGACAATGATACGCTTCTCAAAAAAAACACAACGGTACCAAAGAGGTTTAAAAGTAAGCTAGGCGCAAGTACCAGTATAGCTACAAAGGATGGAGTATAAAACAGTCCTTACTCACCCCAGAATGAGGCAGTTGAAAAACGGAGAAAAACATGATCTAAGCCGATGGTAAAAGACTCGAGAAGGCCCCCCCTAGAATTATTTGTGTGCAGCACTGTAATCTGTCAATTTTGTCGCACAGTGTTTTTTCATGCGGTCAAAATTTATTAAATAAATGCAATATTTATTATTGCTTAAAATATTTTATAGAGACCAAATAGAACATGAAAAATAAACTTAAATATGCCTTTTAATTAGTAAGTTGCTCTGCATAATGTTCGGCAATTTCCTAATGGTACATATCGTATATACCCGGTACAATGCTTCCTTCAAATATGTTCGACATCAAAGGGGCAGTTTATTGGCCGGAAAGTTCATCCGTTGCTAAACTAAAGAGATGAGATGATCCTTCGCCATCAAAATAAGAGATTATGATGAGGGAAGAGTTATTTAAATTCCAAATTTAGCCTTTTTTTCTTTCAATTCATTTATCTTTTTTTGTCCTACTAGAAGATCATCCGCACCCATAGTGATTTCTTTGCGACATGTGCTGCGAATTGCATACATTTAGGCGGTTTTCCTATAGGGACCAACCAATTTCGTCAGGGGGGGGCCTTCTCGAGTCTTTTACCAAGCCGATTGTTGTTTTGATACATCCACCATGGAGTATCCATGCAAAAATGGATAAACGAATCTGCTTGACTATGATAAATTAATGCTAACGGCAGCAGTACGGTAGAGAGTAGCTACTAAACTCTTTCCACACGCGTGCTGATGACGACGAATCAGCTTTGGCAGCACCCAACGAAACGATATGAGGAAAATACAAATATTTTGTGATCAGTTTTGATCATGATGGGGTTTTGTGGAGCTGAAAGCCGCTCTATTCTGGTTAAATGTTCTATTCGTAAATGTATGATTAGCATAACGATTACTTGTAAAAATGTATGAACCAAATTAATAAACTAACCAAATTTGCATTTCCAGCTGAAGGTGTGGTCTAAACTATTATTGCATATACATTTTTGCAAAAAGAAAAACTTGTATTTCGTTGATACATAATCCATATTACAACAAACACTAAAGAAATTAAAAGAAACATCATAAAACTTGCTCTTGGGTTGAATCAGATTTCACTTCTGGCTACTAAATCCACCAACAAACTATTACAGGATGCGTCCACAACATGTAACAAACCAAAGCCAGAGCGAAGATTGAAAGCTGGATCGGCACCTTTTTCCCACACAGCACAGTACATTTCAACACCGTGTACCATTTGCTAGGGTTCGGTCGATTTCGGCTCTAAGCCTAATAAATTTGAACGCGCTTTTGAGCATGGTACATTACCCGGAAGCCTACAGGCGACGTCTTGCCTGTACGCACTTTCATGTCAGGATCACCGAGTGAGGAACTGCGCTTCCCAGATAGCGAAATATCAATCAATATCGTGCTGCAACGATGGTGCGCTGCGTTGCATGGACGATGAATTTTCCAACCGATAGCGGATAGCGCTTTTTGGGATATTTCACCGCTGTCAGCTTAAATCAGCCACGTTACCATGCCAAATCAAGTAAAACCGAAATGCTGCCTAACGTTTGATGTGAATCTGTAAGTGGTTACGTTCGGGGTTCACGCTTGAAAAGAGAATCACACTTTAAAATGTACAGAATTAATAAAGAAATAGGACACGAGCAATATTTTATTGTAAAGAGTTTAACCAAAAGAGTAACATTACAAATAAATTAGTAAATCTTCCAGTTTTCCAAGTTTTACTGCAGCTTAATTTTTTAAACGTTACAGAAAATATGGTCCTAGCTTCATTCAGGACCGTACCTGAAACTGCATCGTGCAACATCATCCACGAGTGCACCAGTAGACAGATTCTTTCTAACAAAACCCGGGTTCAGCCTTTTGCCACACCAATCATGCATGCCAGAAATGGCATGCAAGGGATCCTTTGCATACACATCCGCCTGTGCCGATGCACACGACCGAACCCGGGCTCCCTCGTTGTTCGATACTGGTGCTCATCTGTAGATTTACATTCAATCTATGCACAATTCGCTGATGCTCATGGAGCAGAAAATAGCAAAAACGCATTTTATGCTTGTCTGTACTGCTCGCTGCTAACGTTTGTTATTTTTGCAATCGATGTTCTGTAAAAGCGGCCCAATCCGTCGTCCTGTTCTGCCTGCCCCAGCCACCCCCCCGCTACTTACAACAACAGCAACAACGGGCCGTCTATGTTTTCCGATCGAGGTGCCTTGTCATATTACCGGCGCTTCCTTAGCACCGAACGGGAAACCGTTTGCCTATTGACTTCCACACAATGAATCGCGCTGTGGGGATGGTCCTGGTAGGATGGTTGAGCCGGTGCTGGCTGGCATCATTGCAATCTCGAAATCTCGTCGACTGTATCGCCATCGTTCGTGAGCATGCTGGTGCTAGTGGAAACGGTGGGACTGATGATCGAGCAGTGAACACCCGTGCAGATCCTCGCGTCCTATCGTGTGTGTGTGTGTGTGTGTGCGCGCAGGGCAAGAAAAAGAACCCAACGGCATCACAACACAATGGATGACAACGCATCAGCACGAGCGAGTTCTGCCGACATCGAACAACCACCAATCGGCTACAGTTTGCATAAATATGAGCGACGCGGACGCGGATACCGGCGGTATCGGTAGTAGGACGTAATTTTCCAGATTGATGCATGATTAAGTAGACAATGATATATTTTTTCCGGCCACCGAACATCATTTTTACGCAAATGTTCTAGCGCTGGTGCTGTGCAAAGTGAAGCTGAGCTTTATGCGAGACATGATTATTATGAATCATTGATTAAAATGTAAGCTCACTCGGCGTGCAGAGGAGGATGATGTGCATTATGATATTTTTATCTGATGGCATAGATCTGCTAGTAGCGGCATCGAAGCTATTCAGTTTTATCATGAACTATCAGTGTGAGGCTTAAAAAAAAGAGAAATTTTTCATACCGTTAAGTACATTAACAATGCATCGTAATTAATATGGAATGATTAATGCAAAACCTTTAAACTAAATTATTTCCAGAATAATTTTAGTGTTTAAGTCACCAATTTAAAATTGTTCGCATTTCAAAATAAAATTCTTGTACCATATCGGAATTTTGCATGTCGCCTGTAACAGGTTTCTCGAATTAGTATTTAAATTGAGAGCTTCATATGGTTAGTTTCACTGATCTCCACATAGCGAGATCGGCTATTGACTGGCCGCAATTCACCAGTTTTAAACGTCTTTTCCACAGTTTTTAGCCAGAAGTTTGTTCCAATAGATAGCAGCAGTTAATGTTTCCTTTTCAATCAAACCTATTATCGGCCGAAACTTGACAATAACTAGCAAAATTTGTGATGGATATATGCATTTTGAAACCCAAGGCTGGATCACCATGGTTTGTCTGCTATAGAATGATAAAAAGGACTCAGGTCAAGGAAACCAGCAACGACAAGTCAAGTAACTTTCTAGTTGTGGTTTCAAAGAAGGATTAAAAAGAAAAAGTTTTCGAAAAAGCTGCTAACAGTTATTCGGCGTAGAGAATTAATTTATTTATTGATTTTTTCTGATTTTTATTAATATTCTTATTATTATTCTTATTATTATTCTTATTTATTATTGTTATTATTATTTATGTACATTTAGTATAATTTTCGCTGTTTTCGCTCTTTTCGCTGTTTTCGCTCTTTTCGCTCTTTTCACTATTTTCGCTCTTTTCGCTCTTTCCGTTCATTTCACTCTTTTCACTCTTTTTTTCTCTTTTAGCTCCTTTTATTCCTTTCGTTCCTTTCGTTCATTTTGTTCCTTTCGTTCCTTTCGCTCCTTTCGTTCCTTTCGTTCCTTTCGTTCCTTTCGTTCCTTTCGTTCCTTTCGTTCCTTTCGTTCCTTTCGTTCCTTTCGTTCCTTTCGTTCCTTTCGTTCCTTTCGTTCCTTTCGTTCCTTTCGTTCCTTTCGTTCCTTTCGTTCCTTTCGTTCCTTTCGTTCCTTTCGTTCCTTTCGTTCCTTTCGTTCCTTTCGTTCCTTTCGTTCCTTTCGTTCCTTTCGTTCCTTTCGTTCCTTTCGTTCCTTTCGTTCCTTTCGTTCCTTTCGTTCCTTTCGTTCCTTTCGTTCCTTTCGTTCCTTTCGTTCCTTTCGTTCCTTTCGTTCCTTTCGTTCCTTTCGTTCCTTTCGTTCCTTTCGTTCCTTTCGTTCCTTTCGTTCCTTTCGTTCCTTTCGTTCCTTTCGTTCCTTTCGTTCCTTTCGTTCCTTTCGTTCCTTTCGTTCCTTTCGTTCCTTTCGTTCCTTTCGTTCCTTTCGTTCCTTTCGTTCCTTTCGTTCCTTTCGTTCCTTTCGTTCCTTTCGTTCCTTTCGTTCCTTTCGTTCCTTTCGTTCCTTTCGTTCCTTTCGTTCCTTTCGTTCCTTTCGTTCCTTTCGTTCCTTTCGTTCCTTTCGTTCCTTTCGTTCCTTTCGTTCCTTTCGTTCCTTTCGTTCCTTTCGTTCCTTTCGTTCCTTTCGTTCCTTTCGTTCCTTTCGTTCCTTTCGTTCCTTTCGTTCCTTTCGTTCCTTTCGTTCCTTTCGTTCCTTTCGTTCCTTTCGTTCCTTTCGTTCCTTTCGTTCCTTTCGTTCCTTTCGTTCCTTTCGTTCCTTTCGTTCCTTTCGTTCCTTTCGTTCCTTTCGTTCCTTTCGTTCCTTTCGTTCCTTTCGTTCCTTTCGTTCCTTTCGTTCCTTTCGTTCCTTTCGTTCCTTTCGTTCCTTTCGTTCCTTTCGTTCCTTTCGTTCCTTTCGTTCCTTTCGTTCCTTTCGTTCCTTTCGTTCCTTTCGTTCCTTTCGTTCCTTTCGTTCCTTTCGTTCCTTTCGTTCCTTTCGTTCCTTTCGTTCCTTTCGTTCCTTTCGTTCCTTTCGTTCCTTTCGTTCCTTTCGTTCCTTTCGTTCCTTTCGTTCCTTTCGTTCCTTTCGTTCCTTTCGTTCCTTTCGTTCCTTTCGTTCCTTTCGTTCCTTTCGTTCCTTTCGTTCCTTTCGTTCCTTTCGTTCCTTTCGTTCCTTTCGTTCCTTTCGTTCCTTTCGTTCCTTTCGTTCCTTTCGTTCCTTTCGTTCCTTTCGTTCCTTTCGTTCCTTTCGTTCCTTTCGTTCCTTTCGTTCCTTTCGTTCCTTTCGTTCCTTTCGTTCCTTTCGTTCCTTTCGTTCCTTTCGTTCCTTTCGTTCCTTTCGTTCCTTTCGTTCCTTTCGTTCCTTTCGTTCCTTTCGTTCCTTTCGTTCTGTTCGCATTTCAAAATAAAATTCTTGTACCATATCGGAATTTTGCATGTCGCCTGTAACAGGTTTCTCGAATTAGTATTTAAATTGAGAGCTTCATATGGTTAGTTTCACTGATCTCCACATAGCGAGATCGGCTATTGACTGGCCGCAATTCACCAGTTTTAAAAGTCTTTTCCACAGTTTTTAGCCAGTAGCCAGAAGTTTGTTCCAATAGATAGCAGCAGTTAATGTTTCCTTTTCAATCAAACCTATTATCGGCCGAAACTTGACAATAACTAGCAAAATTTGTGATGGATATATGCATTTTGAAACCCAAGTCCAGCCTTGGGTTTCAAAATGCATATAGAATGATAAAAAGGACTCAGGTCAAGGAAACCAGCAACGACAAGTCAAGTAACTTTCTAGTTGTGGTTTCAAAGAAGGAAAAAGAAAAAGTTTTAGAAAAAGCTGGTAACAGTTATTTGGCGGACAGAATTAATTTATTTATTGATTTTTTCTTATTTTTATTAATATTCTTATTATTATTCTTATTATTATTTTTATTATTATTCTTATTCTTATTTATTATTCGTATCTATTATTGTTATTATTATTTATGTATATTTAGTATCATTTTCTCTCGTTTCGCTCTTTTCGCTCTTTTCGCTCTTTCCGTTCATTTCACTCTTTTCACTCTTTTTTTCTCTTTTAGCTCCTTTTATTCCTTTCGTTCCTTTCGTTCATTTTGTTCCTTTCGTTCCTTTCGCTCCTTTCGTTCCTTTCGTTCCTTTCGTTCCTTTCGTTCCTTTCGTTCCTTTCGTTCCTTTCGTTCCTTTCGTTCCTTTCGTTCCTTTCGTTCCTTTCGTTCCTTTCGTTCCTTTCGTTCCTTTCGTTCCTTTCGTTCCTTTCGTTCCTTTCGTTCCTTTCGTTCCTTTCGTTCCTTTCGTTCCTTTCGTTCCTTTCGTTCCTTTCGTTCCTTTCGTTCCTTTCGTTCCTTTCGTTCCTTTCGTTCCTTTCGTTCCTTTCGTTCCTTTCGTTCCTTTCGTTCCTTTCGTTCCTTTCGTTCCTTTCGTTCCTTTCGTTCCTTTCGTTCCTTTCGTTCCTTTCGTTCCTTTCGTTCCTTTCGTTCCTTTCGTTCCTTTCGTTCCTTTCGTTCCTTTCGTTCCTTTCGTTCCTTTCGTTCCTTTCGTTCCTTTCGTTCCTTTCGTTCCTTTCGTTCCTTTCGTTCCTTTCGTTCCTTTCGTTCCTTTCGTTCCTTTCGTTCCTTTCGTTCCTTTCGTTCCTTTCGTTCCTTTCGTTCATTTCGTTCATTTCGTTCCTTTCGTTCTTTTCGTTCCTTCTTACAAGATATTTTAAGATAATAAGAGTAAATCACTAAAAAAAATTGCTCAAAAGGTTAAGAGTATGCGACTATTTTGATAAGAAAAAAAAACTTTATGTTTTATCTAACATTTCTGGGCCACTGAATTTATTTCATATTGACATGACGATTACAATTTTTCCTTCACTTCATTCAAGATTCAGTTCAGTTCAGATCATCATCAGATCATCAAAATAAAATTTTTTATACATAAAGTTGCTTTTATGGTTTTCTCTGTTGAGGAGAGTTGTCCCATTTTTCGTCTATTTTTCATAATTTAAATCTGCATGTAAAGGTAATTCTATAACTTTTTAAATTCTTTAAACACCGACAAAATTAGACAGCCAAAGAAGCAGTTGAAAAAAAACTTCACAAATACAGAACAGCAAGAAACAACAATCAATACAGGCATCGGAGTGAACTCGATCCAGGTTCAAATAACGCGCATCGCTCGAAGACATTCGCTGTCTAATGTGAAAGGAAATTGTGTATTATTAAGAATGTTGGACCTTTGCCAGCAAATCTCTATCCATGGTGCCATTTTCTTCGATGCCGACAGGCGGCAAATGTGTGCCATTCAGCCACAAAGCCCCGCAGTAGGGTGGATGGCGTGAAGCGAATAAAACCATTACGGCAGTGGGCGCGCGGGTGAAGTGTTGATAGAAAAGAAACGATTATCCTAGGCACCAGATGACGTACATAAATATAAGCTGTGCTCCGGTGCTGTGGTGTGTGGGGAAGGCCGCTCGGAATGAACGGTCGGCGTGTATGTTGTGGAATTTTGTTGCGAGTTTCGTTCGCTTCTGCCCTGGAACTTTAAATCGCACGCAAGGAGTATTGGGCATTGTGGTGAGGACAGGGGGAAGGAGGCTTTGTTTGAGATCAACCGAAAAATATTTCAAATTGGAAAAATCGCTCCTGACGCATGGGACAGCAAATAGTTCGCTTGTTTCGAAATGAAGCCAACCCGTACGACTGTATACGTGGTGCCATCCTGCGAAATCGTTGATTCGATGGCCTTCGGTATCGTTCGGTATGGCCGCTAGGACATCTACTTCGAACCCTCGCGCTCGCCTGGACGACCTCCGACCGATCTTTTATCCCAGCATGGTCCACTGTGAGGAAGACTTTCATGCACATTTCATACACTGAAGCTCATTTCTCATGAATAAACATATCTTTCGCTCGGCAGAGCGCTCATAAATGCAGCCCAGGATGCCTGGGATGAAGCGCACGCTAGGGCGGACTATCTGAAATGCATGAAACTCGGCTAACCTCTGGAACTGGCACACAGCACCATTTTGCTCTCATATTGTATCATTCCCGTTCTTCCGGTACACCCGTGCACACACGGTTGATGGAAACGGTCACCGAATGCAGCTGCCTAGAAGAAACCCGGTCCGACGAATATGCGCTCGTGGGAGACTTCGTCGGTTCAAGTGTTGATAGTGACAAAGCCGACATAAGCTACGGCATATCATAAATGCCAGCCTGGATATTGATTTTAATACGGCAATAGCTTATCTCACTCATGCTTGACACCTTCTTTTATTTTCTCTAACTCTCCACTGCGCACGAAACGGCTGGCTGACAAAAGGATGCGCCGAGGGCAAGGCTGGCAGATCGTTAAATCAAAATTGTGAAACACGCAAATGCGTGTCATTATGAAATTTGATACGCGATGAACGATGAACAGTGCCACACTCGCTTGCGTGTTAATTGTTGTCGTTCGTACCCGACGCCCTGCCAGTAGAACGAGAATGATACATGATCGGTGAGATGTCAGCCATTCGAAAGTTTACCTGTTAAACGGTCGCAAAGAACCTGGCAAACAAGTGCAGCAAAAAGAGGAAATTACCTACGCAGGGCAAAACAACTGTTCATGATTATACTTTGGGGCTGCCTTCGGACAAGATTAATGGGCCCGCTTTACTTCGAAGAAATTAACACATTTTAGTCGTTGCGTTCAGGTCGGCCGCCCGCTCGACATTCCATAAATTTAACGCACACGCCAACAAAAACCCCTTCTCGGCCCTCACATATGGTTGCACCGCTTTTCTTCAAGCAATTTTGTCTATCTTACCTTCCACAGTAGAGGGAATATCCGGTGACTTCGTGTTAGGTGGTAGAACGTGGTGTCTACTGGCAGCCTAATGCGTTCTTGGCGAGGCAAGTGTAAAACGGGTTGTATCTGAAGGAAGAAAACTTCGATAAACCACAACCACGCTTCGTCAGGCGTAATGGCGATTAATGAGCAGTGTTTAGTGGTTAGTAAATCTTTGCCGGAGGAGTGTGAGCAATAAATAAATGCCCCGAGGCTATGAATTGCGGGATTATGTGTGTGTGTATATCTGTTGAAACTGCTTATTATAAAGCGCAAAATAAAAACGAAAGCTTGCTAGGTGTTACCACCTGAAGTGATGTGGGCTCGTGTGAAACGATGTGCTACGCATGTCAAAACTTTTTAATTTATATTCTAAGCAAGACGTGCCGAAGCAATTTAGATCACATATTTTCTGACGCGTTCGAATCGATAATGAAGCAGAAATTTATTTGTTTCGCCAGAATGAACATCGTTGTTTTATTCTCCGAAGAACGAATTAATGGTTACTGGTAATTTCTGAGACTTTTCTTTATTTAAATTATGTCCGCAAGGAGCCACTTTGACAGGCTTTACAAGCAAAAGACGTGTTCAAAGTAATTGCCAAACTTAACATGATTGTGAAAATGGCCTTTCGTACATGTGAAATACATATTTCCTTACAAAAAGTTTAAATAAACTATGTGAGATTAAATTTAACTTATCTTCAAAGTAAGCGTTTTAGTTAATAGATGTTAGTTTTTTAATTTGTTTGTGTTAACATTTTTATCTCAGCTGAAATTCAGTGCGTTATATCAAGTTTAATCTTGCAAGAAGTTAAACCAAAAACAAACATAGAATTGATTTAATAAATTTTAAATTATTAGTTAAACGTAGTTAGTTTTAGAAATATCTCAATTCTCATTACGCATTCATCACACTTTCAGTTCAACAAAAACAGAGGTTTTGATATCGAAAGACATTAGCAGCAGTGCTTGTAATTTCAAACGAATCCTCCTTCAGAACGGCACAATATTCGTATTCAATTAACATAATTGCAATTAATTAAGAAAACCTGCCTGCAGTCAGTCGAACGGCGCTTCTGCTTGTGTGGCAGGACTTATACGATGGTAAGATATTTCTCTGCACGTGTGGAAGCGTGTCTACCCTGCACGGTACCCGAGATGTCTTGTGCCCAGGCACAGATTTTCAACAAATTTAGCAAGGATCAGTTCCAAGAAGGCACGAGTCGACCTGAACTGTAAACGTAAGTCTGTACGAGAACGTCACATGCAACGCAATTGAAATGCAAACGAAGCAATCGATCATGGTGTGGTGGTTTGCAGCATGTACTGACAGTCTGATATCTGGGAACAGCTGTGGACAATTTGTACTATTTAAGAATTACGATAATCTCAGAAATATCGAGTAATTTAGTCTAAACGGTGTTTTCAAGCACGTGCATTTTGGATTTTTTTGGAACAATTATCTTTAAGCATTTATATTTCCTCACCTAAGATGCCTTAATTTTCTTTAGGTCTTAGATTTTTTTTTTTTTTTTTTTTTTTTTTTAGAAACGGAACGGCCTGGAAGGTCTTAGATTTAATATGGGATAAACATATTTTAAATTTGACACAGAATTTCAACGAAGGCTTATTAAATGCACAGTTTTGATGACAATATGTATGTTTCTTCATGCAATTCGCAATGTTGTGAAATTATAACCACAAGGTGAACTTCAAATATCATTAAGTACACAGCATACAAAAAACTGCGTAAGATTTCCACCAGCTTCACAGCAGGCTGATTTATTAGGTTCATCGTACCATTTTTTCTCCCCTACAACACAATCTAGGTAAGGAACCTGTTACATCTAATGACCTGTCGGTTACGGAAGTAGGTTGCTATTGCTCATGGTAAGGGTAGCAATATCATCACATCACAAAATCCACCTTGTCCAGCGAGAGGGCCTTAGAACTCGCGACACATGAAACACTCGATGAAAGCAACGCGTGACGTTATGCTCCGGAGGGCGAGCAAAACCATCGGACGGTCACCGAACGCATAGCTCATTAACATAAAATTTCCATTTGGCTTTCCCTGGGTGATGCGCTCGTCCTTCAGAATGGTAACCTTACGCAGCCGTTGGTTCGCTGTTCCCGTATAGTGGTATTTGCCGTTCAGACTTGATGGTGGTAGAATCGACAGGTATTTTTTCATATTTTTAGATAGGTCGTTTATAAACATCAGAAGGATTAGCTTCAGATATGAAAATGTGTGATAAACATTAAGCAAGGTTAGAACAACAAACCATGCATTATACCAGCTTTATTTGACATATAATTTACTACGTCATACGGTACGATTTTTGCTTAAATCACAGACAAAAAGTTCTTCTGTAGTGAGGTCTGACTATCCAATTCAATAGTTTTAATAAGTCTAGTTACCAAGTAGATCGTTAACCCTAATGGAACAAACATAAATCACAATAGGGGACAGTATCTGTATCTGTATCCGTTCAATTTGTAAGCAAAGAGAAAATATTTTGGTGAAATGCATGTGTGATAGAAGATCAATAATAAAAAAATACATAAGAACATTATAAATAAAACCAATAAATGTAAAGGGTTGTTATTCAAGCATTTGCTATCCTTAAAGTTAAATGAGTCAAACTTAGCAGTGCCTTGTGACATACGTCCGAAAAGTCTAACTTTCCACGACTCACATAATTCGAACTGAATCTCGCTGATGGCTTGTGTAAAGTGAACTTTTAAAACATCAGTAGTTTTCATTCATTAGCTATTCTCACATTATCTCGATGGTAAGTTGTTATCGCCTTCGCGCTACTTGGTCAAAAAGAAATTACCAGCAAGGTGAAATCGAGGAAAATTTTGAGTAATTTGCCAACTGTTCGATAACCTAAACAGCAAACACATGGCGTAGTATATGGAAGTAAAGCTTTAGCACTTGGGTAAATTCTAGCATGTACAGCATACTTGTCCCAGAATTTAAGAAGGTTAACTTTTTCTAAGGCCGACTCATTCTGTGAAATGTGCAATCTGTTATCATATGTTCTGCTTATAGGTTTTACGTAAAGAGATAAATAGTCTTGGTAGATTTTGGGAGCAAGAATTCACTTGGTAATTCTATGCTTGAAAATTGACTAGTTGTTCGAGATTTCTATTGCTTTTTATAAATACCTGAACCAGTTAATTTAAAATATAATACTAGTTTTCACATGAAAATAATCTTATTTTCCAATAAATGTTTCAACAATTTAGGTGCTTTTAACTATTAAAGAAAGAAGATGTCTATTTTAATGCCTACTGAAAAGTTCCCGCAATTCGACTTGCTCAACCTTCCTGTGCAGGACGGATTGAAAAGTCTTGAGGGTTGCGAGTTTATAGACATGTTTGACAAATCTCGTTTACATCTTATATTGTTTTAATGCTCGAGAATCCCCTATGTGAGCTTTGAGTGCAAGAACGATAGTTTGAACCATTTTGAATATGATATTTACTGTACTGATATTTATATTCGTACTGATATTTAACCCAGCAGATAAAACAGGCATTGAAATCTACGCAGAATAGAACCAAACAGCAGACCTAAATGATGTTGTCCGTCACATGATACTGATGAGGTACATCATGAAACCTAATATCTTGCCACGATAAGGACTGCTTAGTCTTACATTTAAATTGCAACAAGAACAGAAGCTCGGGCGACACCTTTTGGAATTATAAAAGAGATTACATGTAGACGTCCATATTACCAATATTAGGTATCCGTTTTTCCCAACAAATTTCTAAATTTCATGACTAATATAAATAATTCAAAATTTCAAACAATGGATAGATATTTACAAAACATGTGCTTGAAACATAATCATTGTTCATAATTATAGCAATTTTATATCAAGAGATGTAAGGTGTCCGTCATTACCTCCTTTTTCCTCATTCAGCTTCAAAATTTAGTCGTCATTACTGATTACTATTTTGTTGTGATGCCTATATTTCATAAAACTGGTTCACTAGCTTCATCACATGTAACATAATACTACCCTTCTAATCCAACACATGCTCAAAACCAGGCCAGATACAGTACATTACACAATTTGCTGTTAAATTGATCACTTACCTGTGCTTTATGGAAACGAAATCGACTACAATCTTTTTGAGCACTTATCCGCAATCTTCGTCGTAATGCTCGTAAAACCGAAAACCAAAATCATGATAATCGTTGAATTTTCTCCCTCATTGCAGCATCTTTGCAACGGCCATCACCCACCGACCGAAATGACTAAACGCATCCCGTGTACGTATCACTCCTCAAACCGCTCCTTCGAACATTTGCCTGCTCGGAACAAAGCACAGAAGCTAAAAAAAAAACGAAAATGACAGCCCGCTTGACTTTTACGCTTCCAACGCCGATTCCATAAAACCCCGTCAACCCCGGCATTGGGGTAGCAGGAAGCGAACATATTTACGGGCATCGACACAAAATAGAAATACCTTTAACGGTTTGAAGAAGCCATAATCTTCAAATTCACGCATTCGACGCATCAACAAGCGACGGCGGGCCCGCCTTTAAGGACCGATATGATGCGTCAAATGAACGAACAACGATCGAAATGTCATAAATACAGACGCCACCACGGGGAAGGATCGGTTTTAGCGGTGCCACCACCAGCTTTACGACTTTACGGCATTTGCCATGTCTTCGCCCTATTACCGTGCACCGTAGCAGAATGTGGAGTAGATTCAGTTTTCATTGAAAATCGTCCTTGTGAGTGAGCCTACCAACAATAGCAACAGGAGGAAGTAAAAAAAAACACACGCTCGGAAAAGTGATAGGACATGAGGGGATAAGGGGGAGGGAGTGGGGTTATACGTCGCGCCCCCTTGCGTAACATTATGGTAAATGCCACGGTGAGCCTCGAAAGCACGCGGGCGCTGTTTTATGGTTGCGATAAAAGAACCGCTTCGGAAATTTACACGCTCAAAGCAATGATTTTATTGCGACACAAACGAGATGTAAAGTCGCAGCAGATCGCATCCACCACCATCGCGAACGTGTACCGTGTCCCTGCGAGACGTGTGTCTTGCTGGGGTGGTCGCGGTATCCTTTTTAACACCGCGTTTTACGATGCAGCTACATTTAATTCGGATGACATAATTAATAATTGTTCGAAAAACATAATGAAACCGGGTAAGCTCCCTTGTGCTTTCGTGGCAGAAACATGTATTGGGAAGTTTTGTCACATTTTTTGTTGGGACGCAGTCAAACAAACAACTCGGCAGGACTGGCATTCGATTTTGCATTAATTAAGACATTTCTTGGTAACATCCAGAAAAGGTGGCTTTACTCAATAGGTAAGAAATTGCAGTCTTCTTCTAGTCTTCTAGCTCAGTTCGTGTATGGCTGCCTTTCAGCGAGTTGGCGTTACTTTGTGTCATAATTAATGCATCCATCATTCGAGCCGCCCATGATTAAAGCCCACCATCAAACCGGAGGGACATAGAATTTCATGCTGTTTTCCTTTGATGGTGCAGTCTAGTGCAAAACTCTTTTGAGCGAGAGTGTTTGTATGCAAGGACGATCGCCGTTGATGCATTACCCTTTTCCTTGCCAAACTGTACCTCAAATCAGTTTACTGAGCTTGAAATCTTCTTAAAAGTTCTACCAAGGTTTCAACTTCTGTTTTCTCATCCTCAACGCTCTCGTTCTCACTGCCGTTTTACTTTGGCAGTTACATCGCTTTTTTGAACTAAGAACACGGCGTGCAGGTCAGCGTGGAGAAATTAGTTTTTCCGTGGTGGGGTTTTTCTCCCTCCAAAAGGTACCGGGACCGGGAACAAAATTTATTTTACCTTCTGAATGTTTAATAGAACCGGTGCGAATCTGCATGACTTTCTTCTTTTGATGCAACTGCCGGACCGATCCCGTGTTCTGGGTGTCGCTTTTTTTTTTGGCAAGACTCAGGCGAGCGCTAATCTAAACCGTGTTTTTGCTTGGCGCAAACTTTTCCAACTTTTCATTATGAGTTACGGCAAAGGTTCAACCCACCGGTAGACCTACATTTGCTGTGCATTTTAATGCAGGCTGTAAATCAGAGTCCTCACCATCGGTAAATCTGTGACATACATTTTCGTGTGTTTTTTCGAACATTTTAGTTCATTCGTTTCAAATGCCTTTTTAAGTTCAAGTTACAAATCTTTCTAGAAAAAAACACACTCTCTTACGTCATTTTTAGTGTCTCAGATAATAAGACTAATAAAAAATAAAAAGGAACGATTTTATCTTTGAGAAATAAACACTTTAAGCAAAATACACACATCGGAAACGCTACCAAAACACATTCACTATATCTCTCGCATCGTTGGTTTTCTTCAGTAACACAAACACACAAAAAGAAGTCGTCCTACGTAATGAGTCAATGTACAGTGTGACAATTTAATTTAATGAATATTTAAGAACCATCCACTTTCCCATTCGGTGTCAGCCTTCAATTGAACTTTAAGCCCCGCTTGATGGACCTAAAGTACCATTCAAAAACGTTCGCCTCTGTGATATCACGTCGCATTCGCATTGAGACGACAACGGTATCAAATAACTCTCCCCAATGGGTCCCTGCCGTCCGCCGACACCATCCCAGCCATCCCAGAACCCACCGCCAATAGTCCGAGTATGGCTACCGTCCATCTTTCCTTGCCGAGGACCGATTCTTCCGATATAATAAACTCTCAAGGGCTTACAAAGTATGCCATCAGACTGTGGCAGATGATACAGTGAGAGAAAGAGAGAGAGAAAAGGCGAAAAAAACACGCTCTACCGGAAGGAAATAGGAAGCCGAAAGCCAAAGAGAATATCATTATGATGTGGCCATTTAAATTCTGTGAGCGCTTCTTCCCTTTTTCTGACAGCGTGTGCGTTTTTTTTCTGTGCTCTCTTTTGGTTCCCCTTTTGCAACAGTCGAAGATAATTGTACAGTGAGAAGCATAAATTGCATTTTCACCCTTCGATGCGATGGACGTTGGTAGTTGGACGTCCCATCCCGGTTTGGCCAACGGTCGCGCGTTCAATCCGAAATTATTTTCACTTGAATCGTCCGAAACCGGTCGGGTTGTCATCTTTCCTGGTGTAGCTTTTCAACCCCATACACCGTACCACCGGTCACTGTCAGCTACGTGTTTTTTCTGCTTGTTGGACTGTTCATTGTGAGCTGTATCAGACTCCCATTATTCGTCCGAAAGCGTCGTCCTTCTTTAACGATGAATCTTTTCCGTTCAACTGGAACGCCATCCAGCGGAGTGGTGGTTCGGTGTGGTCGAAAAGATTTTATGAAGGCAAATGAAGCTTCGGCTACTCACCTCGATTGTACGTTGGAAGGAAAAAAAAACAGAATACAAAAAATAGTCCGTAAAGTGCCGTTGAGTTTTTCTTTCTTGTTTTTTTGCTGTTTCTTTCCGATAATTATTTCTTTCATTGAAAATTCATTCTCAGTACGATTGAATGCAAAACGCTGGTAAGCAGTTGTGTTACTGTACGTTCCAGGGTAACCGATGCCAAGCTAGCTGCACTTCGGAGCATGGACGCTTCTTACCCGATAACGATAGCGAAACGAGCGAAAAGTGATACTCTATTCTCAGCGCGATTTTGGTGAGGGAAATGGAAACATTTACCTTGCCGATTGCCATTGTCATTTGTGTCTTGCTGTTTTTTTGTTTTCTTTCTTGCGGCAGTGAATGGTCGAGGACAAATGCTGAAGAGCAAGTCTTTGGCCATTTGTAAAAGAGTACCGGTAGGCTGTTGTTATTGTTTACTGTGTGAAAGAGCCAGTGGTTTGGAAAGATAAGGAACATTACTGAGCACCGTTGCTAAATAATGTCCTAGCTTGACAGCTATGGTTTGGCTGATAATTGGACTTCAATAATTGGAATTATTTTATTATTCCAATTTTATGGTAAAATTTAATTTTATCACGCTTTTCATACAAGTTTCAACTACCTAAGAGCTTGCGATTTCTTTCCTTTCGATTAAGTTAAAGTAAATTTCAAATACCAAATGCTGGTGGGGTGCGCATACATCACAAAGCTTTAAATTGTACGACTACGAATAGAAATGCATATGCTTTCAAATAACTCAAGACGCATTTGATTTGCCTCGAACGTATCCAGTATCGGTGTCTGAGAATCGCGTTGGGTACACCTTGTTGGTACCTTGTTAAGGGCAGAAACACAGTTTATTTTCAACCAATTTCCAACTACAATAGTGCTCTCCGTAAAGCGCAGCAGTTCGAGGTTCGCTCTTCTCCTTGAAAGCACGTTTTTCTGGACATTGCATTACCGCAGAATTCCTTGTGCGAGAGTACTCTTAAAAAAGGATTTTAATTTCATTATTTATGAAATCTGTCCGAATATCACTTGTTGGTTGCTTTCTGAATGCGGTATTGTAAACAATGAAAGGATACTTGGCCAAAAACAGGTTTTATCTAAATCGCACGGCTACATAAGCAAGGCAGAAGAAGATACATATCCTGTCGGACAAGCGAGAGATGATCGAAGGATGAAAGTGAACCTGAACAGATCAAATGCAGAAGATATCGGACTAGGCGTAGAAAGCATAGGAAAGCAGCCCTACAACAGCCAACATATCCATATTCGAACAGACAGTTTCTTGTTTTTACATATTCAGACAGTTATTTTTTTTATTCATATAGAACGGCCTGGTCGCAATGCTTATTCTAAATTACAAAAAAGGACTTATTTTTAATTACAAGAATGCAATTCACATAGGTTGGGAGACAGTTCCTCCTCCTAACCGTGAGAGAACACCATATCCCGGTTGTGCTAGATCATTATTATGCTGCAAATTATTCCGTCATCCTAATGCGAGGTTCAGTTCATGGCTGGGGTCTGTAGCGACTGGTTTGTGACAGAGACGTTCAAGATGGGTTCGGAGAGACTTGCTGATGTCACGCAATGGCTGATTGTAAGAATTTGATACCAGGAGGACCATAGATCATAATGCAAGAGTAAGTTTTCCCTGGGAAACTGTCTAAGAGCCACAATGCACGAAATCTCTTGTTTTCTGTATGCCAAGCGGGGATTTTTACATCAGATGCTCGAATTTTACAAGGCCTTTCCAATCTCTTGACTTCGTAGATGACATCAACATCATCGGACGAACATCTGTGGCGGAGATCGAGGCATAAAGGTAACTGAAACACCAGACCGATAGGATATGATTAAGGATCAATGCAACAAAGACTATTTACATGCTTGCTGGAGGCTCTTAACGTTGAAGAGTCCGACTGTGAAACGATCACGAGATGGGAGAAGAGTTTTGCTACCTTAGTACGATCATAACCTCGGACAACAATGCAGGCAGTGAAATCCGGGATCTCCAAGAACACACACTGAATCTGGAAATTTCGCTTTATGCACAGATCTCCCTGGTATAGGATACGTGAGCTCCAAAGCATGTGGTTGTTTCCTTAGATATCACGACGAAGATCATCTTCTGTGTTCCTGTGTGGAGTTTGCAGTTGCTCGAACCACCATGTTTGACGCTGTGTCGCAAGCTCGAGTGTTCGAACTACCAAGGGGTCCCGTACTTATCGACAGAAATAGATCTTATAAGTGTGTTGTGTTTTCCTGGGAACCTCAAGTCTTTAAATGGCTCTGAAGTTTATAATAAGGTTTCACACATGGATGTAATTGAGCCGTTATTAAATGCTGTTTCGACACGCAGCCGTCACGTATCCAATCCGAAGCGAAAAAGCACGAGGTAGAAAACGAGCGTCTTTTCGGATGCAGCGTCCAAAATGATCCTATCTTGCGAAAGAGATAAAGCGTGGGTAATTAGTAGTACGAGTATATTTACGTCCGTTTGTCTCGGAGGCAGTGATGATAAGAGAGCGATCGATCCGTCGATCGTTCGCACGAAGCCTTTTACAAAATCCTATCGCAGGATCGGAGAG